>BMAO01030301.1:758644-1210881 GCA_019973975.1 Trichonephila clavata
AGTTTGGACTTTCTTTCTAATCGTTAATCATTCCGGATTCGCAAATTGAAAAAGTGGTAAATTCGGACGAACCGGTTCAGATAGATTTATCGAACACCAAGTTAAATTCAGAACAAAAACAAAAATTGCAGATTTTGTTTAAGGAATTTCATGGGTTGTTTTCACTTAAGCCTGGTCTGACACATGTGTTTTGTCATGACATTGACACGGGTGATAGTCCTCCTGTTTTTTCGAGACCTTATCGCTATGACAGGGTCAAACAGGGTATCATTAACTACCATGTTCAGAAGATGTTGAACGATGGAACAATAGTTCCAACACATCGCCCTACGCATCTCCAGTTGTTTTATGTCGGAAGAAAACGGGTTGCCGTTAGATGACCCAGAAGCTTATAGGTTTGCAATAGATTATAGGAAATTAAATGCGATCACGAGATATCCGCTACCAATAATTGATGATTTGATCACTAATATTCCACACACCGAAATTATGTCATCGCTTGATTTACGCAGAGGATACTTTCAGATGGCAGTAGACCCCAAAGATGTTCATAAGAAGGCGTTTGTTACAAAAATGGTACTTTTGCATTTACTCGCATGCCATTTGGCCTTTCGGGGGCAGCTCCAAATTTTCAAAGGGCAATAGAAATGATTCTCAAGCCAGTCCTCGGCGTTTTGCCCACTGTTATATGGATGACGTGATTATTTCATCTCCATCTTTGAACGCCATGTAGAACACTTACGAGAAGTATTCAGATTGTTGCAGGAGGCTGGTTTAACGTTGAATCGTGAGAAATGTCATTTCGCGAGGGAACAATTACGTTATTTGGGTTTAGTTATTAATAAAGAAGGGGTTAAAACAGATGAGGAGAAGGTAAAAGCAATTATTAAAATGAAACCTCCGAAAACTGCAAAACAGGTAGCAAAATTTTTAGGAATGACGGGTTGGTATCAAAAGTTTATTAAAAACTACGCAGACATGTGTGAACCCTTATATAATTTAAAACGAAAAAACTCTAAGCTCCGTTGGTCGGAATCAGCGCAGAAAGCCTTTGATCGTATTAAGAAAGCACTGACAGAAGCTCCAGTGTTACAATTACCAGATTTTTCCCAAGCTTTTGAACTCTATACGGATGCGAGCTCAGTGGGGGTAGGAGCAGTATTGACACAGAATAATAGGCCTATGGCGTTTGCCTCGAGAACTTTAAACCACGCAGAAAGAAACTATAGTGTGACGGAACGTGAATGTTTAGCTGTCATATGGGCATTAAATAAATATCGCACGTATTTCGGATCCTTGCCGGTTAAAGTGATAACAGACCATGCTGCACTTACCAAATTCACGAATGGAAAGAATTTGTCATCAAGAATGATAAGGTGGACGCTTAAGTTGGCAAATTTTAATGTAGAATGGGAACATCGCCCAGGTACGCAAAATTTAGTGGCTGATATGTTGTCTAGGAACCCGTTAGAAAGTAATGAAGAACCAAAGGTGTCTTGTGCGGTGATTAGATCGTTAGTATTATCGTCTAGAGAAACAGTTGAGAGAGGAACAGAGAAATGATCCGGAGTTAGGTCACATCTGAAGTATTTGGAAAATCCGAACGATAGTTCCATTAATGAATCAATCTGTAGAAATTGGTCCCATGACTTTAAATCGTTGATGGATTGCTATATTATGCAAAATATACAACCACACTAGGTGAATTAAGGGTATTTATACCTAAAACATTACGTAAAGATGTTATGAGAGAATTCCATGACTCGCCGATGGCAGGCCATTTAGGCAAAAAGAAAACCTACTTAAAATTAAAAGACGCGTGTTATTTCCCGTACATGAGGAAATACATTTATAAATATGTAGCAACCTGCCACCAATGCCAAAAAGTTAATTATAAAAACGGATTACCAGCTGGTCAATTAATTGCGATAGTAACGAATTTTCCGAATGAAATCGTATCTTTAGATTTGTTAGGCCCATACCCTGCAACTAGTTCAGAACACTATAAATTTATTTTAGTAATTACAGATAATTTTTCTAAATGGGTTGAAATAGTTCCCTTAAGGAAAGCTTCGGCTAAAGCAATTGCCAATGCATTTTTTGAGAATTATATTGCGCGTTATGGAGCTTCTGTTAAGTTAGTTACCGACAACGGCCCCCAAATGATATCCGAAGTTTTTGAGCAAGTATGTCGCAGGTTGAACATAAAACACGTTAAAACTGTGGTATATCGTCCACAAGCTAATCGAACGGAAAGAGTTAATCGCACTCTTTTAAAAATGATTTCGAGTTTTGTCGCGGATAATCACACTAACTGGGATCAATTTCTGCAAGAGTTCGGATATGCTATTAGGACAGCAGTACATGAGACAACGGGTAAAACACCGGCGGAATTATTTTTAGGTCGAAATTTAATCACTCCTTTTCGAAATTTAGTTATGGTAACTGATGGATCAAATTTAGTTTGTGGGAACATAGAAAGGTTTTTTGAGGAGGCTAGAATTCATACAAAGTGACAGCACGAGAAGTGGGCGAAATATTATAATAAAAAGAGGCGTGAAAGTAATCTGAAAGTTGATGATCTAGTATTAGTTCAAACTCACCTGTTAAGTTCGACAAGTAAGAAAATAGTGGGTAAATTTATGCCAAAGTTTGAGGGCCCATATAAAGTTCTGAGTGTAAAAAATAATAATAATTTAGTAATATTAAAATTTGGTAAAAGAATAACGGTTAATGTGGACCAGGTGAGAATTTACCATCAAAGAGAAGACAGTGTTGCCGAGTCGGAAAGTGACAATAGTAGTGATCATGGTGCAGTGGCATCAGTCAGGTCGGATGATGGGCAGTCGAGATTGGTGCAATCGGAGAGTGATGGGAGTTGTCGTAGAGGATCGAAATCAGGAAATTTAGATGGTAGTAGAGATATAGTTGCGAATAGACGCGATGGAGTGGAGGTGAGAAAAAAACGTGGATGAACGGAGTCTGCTGTTTCTTTGGGGGGTGAGGTGTATAATTTCAGGAAGAAAAAACCGTATTGGACTGAAAGAGAGAAAAGAGGAAGACCAGACTCTTGGAGAGATAATATACAAAAGAAGAAGAGACCAGAGGCCCAGGTATTCCGAGACAAGAGAAAGTTTTCCTCGTCAATGCCGTCTCGTCCCTCCAGAAAGCGGTATAGAAAGGTGGAAGAAAATAGTTCTGAAAGAGCAGTTCCAGGACCATCCCACAGATTCAAGTACAACAGACCTCATCAGGAAAGGAGCTGTCCATACAACCTTCAGAGCCGACGTCGAGTGGACAACAGCCAAGTTCCAGTTCTCACAAAGGAAAACAACGCCTCAGCAGGAGCATATCAACTTCAACGGACTCAATGGAAGAGGAGACCCAGAAGGTGGGAGCGCAGAGAGGACAACCCTAGGACAAGGTCATCCAGCACAGAGGCCATGGTTGGAGACAAAGCTTATGCAGATTGGATCTAAAGACTAGCCAGGTTGTATAATTCTAATTTGTTTATTTTTCCTCTGACAGACAGTTCGGAGTATTTTCCATGTGGGCTAGTCTATTTTTTTTGTAAAATTAACCTACAAAAGTTACTGCGTTTTGTGTATTTTCATATCGGTTGAAAAAGCTTTTGTATTTAATTTTTTTTCCAAATTGTGGAAAAACATTTGTTGAATTGCAATTGTTTTGCTACACATTAAAGACGAGGCTTTATATGTGAGATTACTTGTATTGTTTGTTGTAATATATTCTATGTAAAAAATGTATATATTTTTGTGTGTAATTATTAAGACGTATAAGTAGTGTCTGGTTTCTGGGCGCGGCGTAATTAGGAATACTAACAAAAAAACATTAACAGCGCAGCGTGATTGATTGGGAATTTTTTGAAAATGAAACCAGATGAAGGTTATTTTGTTTTGAAACTATATATATATAATATAATGTATGCCATATTTTATGTCAATAAGGAAGTTGTATAAAAGTTCTGTGCATTTAATGTCATGTTTTAGAAAAAATTGACAAGGTTTCCTTTCAGGGCAGCAGTCCCTGAACATAGTGATGCGATGAAAACTGTGATGTCGTGAGAAGATATTAATGTAAAATTTTATATTTATTAGCACTTAAGTAAAGTGCATGATCAGGGTTTTTTCCTGGAAAGGTTTTCCCCTGATCTTCGCCCGAATGGGATGCACTGTAGGGATTGTATATATTGCACAAGTTCAATAAATTAGAGTGGAGTACCCCTTTGAGTAGTCATTTCTGTGTGCTAGTTTAATTAAAGTTTCTAGCTTAGTGAGTTAAAACTTTCTACAAGTTCAATATTTTCAGGCATTCTAAAGTTCGTGAGTTAACTTTCTACAAGTTCAGTATTTTTAGGCATTCTAGAGTAGTTAAAATTTTGTGCAGGTTCAGTGTTTTCAGACGTTAGGTAAATTAAGCGAGTTCTTGTAGGTCGTTTAGACCTTCAATAAGTAACGCTTTTTTTCTCGGAGGGGGGTTGTGACGGGTGCTTACGCGTTTCACTAACCTTCTCTCACATCTTTAAATATTTTATTTATTTTAACCAATCTCCGCCGAGAGCCAAAGGTGTGACTTATGCAAACAAGATAGTTTCGGGTTTAGCGAGTTCGAAAAAGATATAAAAGGGAGAAATGAAATGAAGAGAGGGAGGATGACTACGAGGTTGATTAAGAAGGTGATTCTGAGAGATTAGTTTAACTAGTGGAAGTATATTCGCCCGGAGAAGACTATCGAAAAAGGTTCATTAATTCGGTTTGGGACGGAACTGAAAGATATCAAAGATTGAAGCCGCTCCTTAGAGCAATCCAGTATTAGAAAAACCTGCCTGAAGAAAAAGGTACCAGGTCAGTTATTTTCATAAATTAGATATAAATGCGTAGTTTGATTATATACGTTATTCTCCGTGGTTTCAGTTAGTATTCCGTCGTTCATAATTGAATTCTTATCGCACTCCACTGTAATTTGTTGTTCTCATAGTCTGAATAATATTTGTGTATTTCTCAAATTAAGAAAGATAAATAAATAAGATTGATTTATTAATTTGGTTGTAATTAATTATGGATCCAACATATTCAGATTTAGATAATATGCGAAGGGGAGTTAATAATCATAGGGGTAGTGAAAGGCTACGACACACCATACAAGAACATTTGCAGCAGACTGGAAAAGTGAACAGAGCAAGTGCTTGGGTCCTGCATTATCTATTCGAAGAAAACTAAGCTGACCGATCCAACACATGCAACTTATTGCTTCAGCGGCACACTACAGAAATGTTTCTTGATTACTTAATCACAGGAGATGAAAAATGAGTCCTCTATGATAATCTAAAACGCAAAAGGCAACGGTTTTCCCTCTAAATGCGCTTTTGTGTGTTTGGTGGAGAATTCGCAGAGTCATTCATTTTGAAGTGCTGAAACCTGCACAAACTGTGAATGCAGACCCTTACTGTGTACAAGTAGATCGAGTAAATCAATCTTTAATTTAAAAGTGCCCAGATATTGTCAACAGAAAAGGTGCTATTCTGAAATTTGATAATGTAAAACAACACTGCACAAGATGTACCCTGGAATAAGTTAACGAATTGAGATGGGAGTTAATGCCTCACCATCCATACTCGCTCGATACTGTTCCAAAGGTTTTCATTTATTCCGATCTCTTAAAAAATTTTTAAGTGGTTAAAAAATTTTAAAATTCGAAGGACGTCCAAAATACCATCTCCAGACATTTTGCTCAAAAATCATTTGATTTTTATCGATCCGGCATTGAAAATTTCCATAATAAACGGCAAAAGGTTGTTTATAACAAGGATGATTACATAATTGATTAAAACTAAACATTTGCTAAAAATTCATCTATTTGAATTTAACGTAGAAAGACGACATTACTTTCTGGTCCACCTAATAAATTATTTTATAGTGGAAAAAGTAAAAATAGAAAATGCTACTCAATCTATTTTACTTCAACTTTATAAAAAAAACTTAATTTTTTATTTTGTATGATGGTTAACAAAATAAAAAATTAAGTTCATTCAAAAAATGGTTTTAATAATTATAAAAAACATGTAAACAGTTCCTATGAAATTTTGCCATACTTTCCAAGAATTTACTTTGGAACCAAGATTTGCAGAATATTTTAGGAGTAGTTTAATGTTTCATGAAGTAAAACTCCTTAATTTATAAATAATCATGTGAATTACAACTTCATAATTATTTAGTTCAGAAAAGCTTTTCATATGGTGAATAGGAATTGAAATCAAATCATGTGTGCTTACGAAAACTAAGAGAAGAGGGATAAAAAAATTCTTCTGAAACCAAGAGAGATTTGAATTTTTTTATGCTTTGAGGTATAGCATACAGCCCCTGGAAAAAGAAGTAATTTGATTATAGTACCATTCAATAATTAAAGAATAATTTATTGATTTAAAGATAATAAATCATACTAAGGAAATACATACAAACATACATACATATATATATAATTCTATGACAATAAAAAATATCTGAAAATATTAAAAGAAAGAAATTAAAATTCAGAATACTGAGTTAGATTTAAAACAAAAATACGTAAAATGTAATTTTTTTTATTTTAGCTTTTATATTTGATAAAGAATAAAAGTTTCAAGTCATGTAATTTTTTGCATGCTTCCCCTTTGCTTATATCATTACTAACAAAAAAATATATAAATAACATTCTCTCCCCCCCCCACACTTCTTTCAAATATACTTTATATAAAGAGTATCTGCTTCACACAAAGTATACAAATGCCAATACAAATGTGATCTGTTCTATTTATCAGAAGAAAATTTATATTACTGTAATATCATACTAATATCAAAACATGCATCACTTTTGTGAACAATGTAGAAAATTTTACTAAATACACTGGTGTAAGATATTAAGAGAATTTGTAGACTTGATTGATTTGATTATCTCTAGAACTACAGGGCTGATTTTAATGGAATTTGATATGTACCATACATTGATACAGTACAAAACAAATAACCATTCAACAATTGCAATACACACGCATGATCGTCCGTATCACTCATTGGAAATGGAAGGTATGAAACAGTGGTTGCAGAATAAACAAAAGAAATGGGTTAATAGGGGGTATGGCCCCCTCTTACAACTATACAAGCCTTGATGTTATACTTAAAATAAGGCAGTTTATCAGTTCTTGTGGTAATTGGTAACACTCGTTCAGCAACGCTGTTTTCATTTCCTGGATGGTCCTTGGAAGGGGTTGTGAGTTGCAATTGCCCTCCCCAGAGCACCCCAGACATACTCTAAAGGGTTGAGGTCTGGAGACCCAGATAGCCAATCCATATGGCAAATATCCTCACTCTCTAGAAATCTGTCAGCCAGAAGAGCTCTATGTGGCCTCGCATTATCATCCATGAAAATGAACTCAGGGTCACATGCTCCCCTGAAAAGGCAAAAATAGGGCTCCAAGATCTGATCCCTATACCTCACACCAGTCACAGAGCCTCATTTAAAGACATGGAGAAGAGTACAGGCATCCAACATGATGCCTGCACAGACCATTAAACCTCCTCCACTATAATTGTAAATTTCACGGAGATTGAAAGGTAGATAGAAGGGGTCCCTGGTTCTCTCCATACGAACGTACAGCGAGAATCGGTGTTTAGGCTGAACTGGGACTCATCGGTAAACCATTGGTCGCCCATTAATCCATACTCCAATCTCTACTGTCTGCACCATACTATATGAACTCTCCTGTTTGTAGACATGTGTGAGACGCAAACAACAGGTTTTCTGGCAAACAACTTTCTTTTATGAAGTCTTTTTGAAACAGTCCCCTTTGATACAAGAATTCCTGTGGCTGCATACAAGTAGCGACAGAGCTGAGAAGCTGTAGCCTCTCAGTTATGTCCCGCTATAATCGACAAATGGCGATCTTCTCTAGCCATCTTGGCTCTTGGACAACCTTGCCCAGGCTTTTTCTCGATGGAACCAGTGTCCTGGAACTGTTTCCATAAGTTACACACGACACTGGGCGTTAAATTGAACTCTCTACAAGTCTGGACTTGACATTGGTCTGCTTCTAGCCTCCCCACAATTCGCCACCTCATTCCATCATCTAAACGTTGGTGGTTACTCATTTTTACTGTTACAATTTGAATTGAACTGATTGCTTCAAAAAAAAAAAAAAAACACCAAGAACTTCGCCGAGGTGGCTTCCGAACAAAATACGTCTTAACTCACACACGCTTATAAGACCTGTTTTTCTGCTGGCTCCACCTACACACACATGTATGCTTACGTACTTGCCGTACAAGGTTTGTATTTTTATCTAGAAGCAGTGGTTTTGCATTCAGTTCAGTTCTTTTCATGTAATTTGATAAAATATGCAAATTCTCTTAATTTATTTCATCAGTGTAGAACTGCATGCAGTAACAGCAATAAAATGTGTATCTTGAAGCTGTTTGTGTTGATTTAAGCAAGTCTTTGATGTGAATCAGATATATGCCAAATATTATTATTACTGTCACATATTTTGTAAACAAACCCATTATTGATGGGAGTGCTAAAGGGATTACTGATTTTATTTCTAAAAATTAACTTAATTGTATATTTACTTTTTAAAATAATTTTTTTTGCATAGAAAAATAATTATACAAATTTAG
The DNA here is from genome assembly GCA_019973975.1 of Trichonephila clavata. Classification (NCBI taxonomy): domain Eukaryota; kingdom Metazoa; phylum Arthropoda; class Arachnida; order Araneae; family Nephilidae; genus Trichonephila; species Trichonephila clavata. The sequence goes on from BMAO01030301.1 coordinate 767,314, forward strand.
AGAATAAAAAGAAAAAAAATTAACTTTTAAATGAAATGAGCATTGTCACTTACATTAAACAAATTTTACAATTGATAACATTAAAAAATTCACTTATTAAAATATGCAAATTCAACAAAACAAAAAATAAAACAACTTACAAAAATTTCTTCATTGTTTAAATTTTTCATAGCTTCGTTCAATGAAAATATACCTAAGAATGTACTTGGTTCATTAGGATGGCATCTATCATTAAAAAAAAAAAAATAGGAAAATCATTCTTATTAGTTATTCAACAAACAAGTGTTTTAAATTACAGCAATATCTATTTTTCAAGGATAAAGAAATATCTACAATAAAGCATTATAATTTATATTCTTTTTCCCCCAGAAAAAGTGAAATTTAAGACTCCGTAAAAACTTTATTTAATGGAGAATTGAGAATGAAGCAATAATTCTTCCTTCTTTTTTTATATGCTTGTAATGTTACTTCTAATAAAATATTAACAGTATACTCTTAATTATTCTTGAGTAGATCTTCTGGTTAATGTATTACCTGTACACATTCCAGATTCACAAAAAAAAATTCAAAGAGAAACATTTTCACACTATCATATGTATAAAATCATTATTGATGCGAAGCAGAAACCTGTCCAGTTTATCTGATAGTATTGTGAAGAGCACAGAGGTCAAATCAAATGCATCTGAAACTGTTCGAGGAGGTAGGGATAGAAATGTTTTCCTTTCAGCTATATTCATTTCCCCACATTTCTTTCATATTGTTTAGCATCAATTTTAAGCACGAAATTTTTTATTGGATATAATGAAAGGTGTGAAATGAAAGCAAAACATTTTACATGTTAAACAATAATTAGGAATTCTTCAAAAATTTAATAAAGGAAGTTAAGCAGCAAACTTACAAAGGATTGTTGAATTGGAGTACAAACTGTATAAGATATAAATAAGAATAAAAACTCATTACTTTCACAAGAGATCATGATGACAGATCAGCACTTTTAAAACCAAAAAGTATCAAAACATGTCGGCATACAAAGATCTTAGATTCTAATTTTTTAACAAAAACACGTATTTAGCGTGGTATGTTTTCTAAAAAAATTAGACTTTTTCATGAAGCATTAGGATCAGAAAGAGATTTTAATGCTTCATCTGGTTGGCTCATGGAATTTAAGCCACTATAAAATTCAGCAGTTAAATGTTATGAACGTGACTTCTACAAAATGATTTTGTGCAAAATTTCAAGAATTTATTGACAAAACAATTTGATTTTAGATCTGTTTTATACTACCGATGAGTGTCTCCCAACAAAAACATTTATTTCACAAGAAGAAAAGTAGTCGGATCCAGGTTACAAATCATCAAAGGAGCTCATTACCATCATATGTTGTGGAAATGCTTCAGGTGACCAGAAAATAAAACTTGTAAGGATCAAAAAGACTAGTAAACCTTTTTGTTTAAAGGTACTGAGCAAAACATTTACCCAAATGACCTAGCCACTTTAGGAATAAATTAATAATCCGGTGGGCACACATGAAAATATATATCTTTATATTAGATTTGGGCCCATTAGAAACATTTATTGGAGTGAAAATTTAAAACATAATGAATAATTATTATTGTTTTAATTTTTTTCATGCATACAAACATAGATAATGAAATAACAATAATAATGCAATAATGTTTAACTTTTGTTTTTGTAAGTCGATCTCAAATGTGTATATTTGCACATCGCAATTGATGTTGCAGGTTTTCATCCATTAAGTTTGAGAGCGATTTGTGTTTGATAAATTTGATTTTCGAAAAAATAAAAGGAATTGGAGGTGTAATTTGATCCAAAAGCATTTACAACTTTTTGTACCAGACCTCTCAAATTAGAAATTTTTTCTTTTGTGATATAAATGTGATGAAAATCTACTTTTGATTTTGATCTACTTTTCTGATTTCTATTTTTTTATTCTGATCTACTAATTCTACTTGATTTAATGAAGTGTGGTGCTACAGGAGATCACTGCTAAACAATAATACCCACTTCTAAGAATGTATAAAAACAGAAGCAATGTGATAAAATAAACAATTATGGGATTTATTTGTGACAAAACACTACATTAAAAACAAAAATATTGTACAAAATAACCATATTTTGTAAAGATGCAATGAATCTTTTAAGCCACAAAATTATTCAAGGCGGGCCACGGGTTAGTCACCACAGTCCTAGATCATGAAACACAACAAAAACTTTATCCCAAAAAGCAATATTGATTTCAGACAAAGCCCTTTCATATCCAAATGAAAGTTTGCTTCTGCTTGATGATGGATAGATTACTGGTAAATTACACCTTGCGGATCAAAGTGTAATGTTAGCAATAAAATGGACATTACAAATTTGAAATTTCGAAAAATTTGACTCATGAAGTTATAACACTACCAATTTTTTTCATAGTAATATTCATTATTGAATGCAGTGTATGGAATAGCTGCAGCATAGTCAAAAGTAAAATTGTCTATATGATTTTGGAGATAGATTATACAGCTTTAGGAAAATCTTCCAATATTAAAGAAGAAAATGGTAACAGTATTCTTGAACAAACATAAGAATTTCAATAAATTCCAAAATTCTTAATGAAAAAAAAGTTTCAAAATGATATAAAATCAAATAATTGCAGAAAATAATCACAAACAAGATTCACACTAAAATTTATAAAATAACTCTAAGTTTTGACCCTACTCTCTCTAAATTAAGACCAGATTTTTAAAACATAAACATGCTGTGATTTTTTAATTTAATAATTTAAGAAACATAAAAAAACTAATTGATTGTATTATGCAGTTCAACAACAAATAAGAAATTAAGATCACCATATGCAATAAAATGTAAGTTAAAGGTACTTTTTCCTATACTTATCACATAAAACTTTTCAAGAATCATAATGGGTTTTACGTAGCCAAAACCTGTCAGTACAAAACAATGGTACTTGCAAAACAGAGAATACATGTTAGCAAAACTTAAAATAATAAAGAAAATGATAGACATAAATAATAATACACTACATTATCAGATTCCAAATAATGCTTAAAAATGATGAAATTATTTTCAATAAAATATTCCCCCATATATTCTTAACAAATTTGATTGCTATAATATTATTATTAAAATGACACATAAATGTCTCAAAAGTTTTTAGACTCAATATTTTATTATTAAAATTTATGGATCATATGAAATATAATATTCACATTAAATATATCCAGTATAAGTAAAAGCTGAAATCTTTATGGTACACTAAAATTATTATTAATAAAAACATTTAAGTTATTAAAACATTTTCTTTGAATATAAGTATTAAGGCAAAAACTCAGATTAAAGAGTATAATACAAAATACTATTTATAATGCATAAATTTTTTAAAAAATTTAACTTCAAACTCATACATTTTGTATTCAAAATAATAGGAATATAATATATATAGGAATATAAATCACTCTTTTTACAAATTGTTAACCATTTCAAGCACATTAAAATGTTTTTTAATAACTTTTATATCAAAACTTATTTTACACAGATAAATGATAAATTTTAAGTTTTTGAACAATGAAGAATTATTTCACAAACCTTATTCTAATATTCTTAATATAATGAAGAAAAAAAACAAATATTTTCTTTTAAGATATTCATAAATCACATCCCATTATTTTAATTATTTAATAACTTATTTCATAAAAAAAAGTGAAATTAATAGATAAAAACAGGAAGTAAAAAATTTATCAGAAAGATGATATAAATAAAAATTATTCCACATATTTAATATAATTAAGATCAGTAGCTTTCAAATACATATTCCTGGGAGAACATTAAGATGTTCTAAAAGATATATGAACATTTCAGATAAATATTAATAACAATAATCGAAGAATAAATTTGGATGCATAGTTTATGAGTATCTACTTAGAGTATGTTCACTATTAGACAGGAAGTATGTCGATAAAAAAGTTATGACTACTGTTTTATGGAAAACCTCAGTTCTTAAAAGAAATAATAAATTTTTTTAATTACCTGAAACCAGCTGGCATGTGTGCTTGATACCACTGATTCAAGTCAAAGACAGCTAAATGATAAGAAGGTAGCAAACGATCTGAATTGGGCCACACCTCCCAAGATAGGAAACACAAACTCATGTTCTCTGATACAGAATCACCTACAATGAAAGAAATTAATTGTTTAGACATACATTACAAATTCTTAACATTAAGATAATACAAATTTCCAATATAAATGTTCATAAACTTTCTTATATAACTTACTTTCATTTGCAGTTAAAGCTTTGAGTGTATTGTGGTGCATATCTTTTTCATTAATGATTTGACAAGACATTAAACGGCTTCCAGCTGTTGCAGAATGCAAGGAACTGCCAATATTTGTTAAGGGAAGTTCAAATCTTCTATTGCAGGTTTGCAATTCCTACAATAAATAAAGGTGTTTATTTATTTTTAATATCATGCATTATAAAAAGAACTGAATAACAATGCAATGAATGCATACATAAAATGTTAAATGGTGATACATGTGTTTAATTTTAATGAAATATTTCGAACACACACACACTTAAATTAATTTCTTTTTAACTTTCTGAACTTAAATGTTTGAAAATGCAGTTCTTTTTCCTTTTATTACTACTATAAGTATTCTGCTTAGTATTACAATTACTGTGATTTTTATATATATTTTATCTTCCAGGTAATCTCTTAACCCTTTAACGCGCGGTGGTATCTCTCTGAAACCACCGTTTTCTAAAAAATATCTCTAAACACGCAATGGTATTTCAATGGAACCACAGGTCCCAAACATATCTTTTAACTCTTATAAAAGACACTAGATGTCAGCATGAGACAGAAAACTTTTATTTCTGTGAGAAAAATGCATCATTTTAAAAGCCTTTTTTAACCACTTTCAAAAAGATTTTTTTTAGTAAATAAAAATAGACAAAAATTCAAAGTAAGGTATGTACATTTTTGCTGCATATGCTGTTCATAGCATAACTAATTTTTAGTATGATAAATGATGAAAAGAACCAACTCTACCCAATTTACTTTGTGGTGGTTTCAGATATGTACCACCGCGCACCTAGAACATGAAAATTGTCCGTTTCTTCTCCGGCTTACAGCACGCACACGTGAGAGATTTAGCCCTTTTTTTTCTTTTCGTTGACTCAGGCAGTGAAATAACTAATAATTTATGGTGGTTTTGCCATTGATTTGGGGGAGGGGTTTATTTTTTCTTTATTACTGCATGTTTTAATTATTTAATAATAAAGAAACAATGAAAAAAAAACTTTACTGGCTATTGAAGTTGATTTCAATCACTTATAGTTATATTTTGTATTATTTAATATTTAAAAAGTAATTATAATACTTAATATTACATAGTTTAGTAAATTTATTACAAAATACATAAAAAATATTCTTACAAATCTGACGCAAATCATATATTGGTCATCCGAGAATTATGTCGTAGGTGCGCGGTGGTACTTCTATGAAACCACCTCCCCCCTCGGGGGGGAATGTACTGTAATTTTTTTAAAGGTATTTTCTCTGTTCTTAGGTTCTATACATTGCATTTATAATTTTATTTTGAAAAATTCAGCGAATTTATTTTTCCGCGCTTCAAAGGGTTAATTAATGATAAAATGTACCAAAATTTTACCATTTGAAACAAATTATGAGATGTTAGAATTTTAGAGTATATGAAAAGTTTAGTTTCTTACTATTATAATTCAAAATTTAGAAAACTTCAAGAATATTATTGAAGGAGATGGATATATAACAAGTTTAATATTTACGACATGATATCATCATTGGAGAATCTAACAATCATATTGCTTTTTTAAAAAAAAATCTTAGTTTTAAATATTTTATTTTTATTTTTCTAGAATCCATTTTTAAGGCCTACAATAACTTCTTGATCATATAATTGCTCAAAATAGAATTTCTCTCTGTAAAAATTAAATTTAACCTTTGCTTCTTTGTAATGAGTTTGTTATGATATTAGTTGCCCATTTTATTAACATTTTACACAAACAGATCAAAATCTGAATATAATTCAAACAGTTTTAAACCAGTTTCTAAATATTAAACTTCTGAATAGCTATCAGAAACTTCTCAATAATTTACAAAAAACACCACTCCTATTTTGACTTGGTTTTATCAAAATGTTTAGTAAAGCTATCTTAAAGGAGAAAAAAACATTGAAAAATTAAATCTATTGAAAAGTTGCAATTTTAGCTTATTTGTTGACAATTTCCCTCATGAAATCCATAAAAGTAAGAATTGGCAAAACGCAATCCTTTCAAAAATGTATGTTTTAAAAATGTATACACACAAAGCAGCAAATAATTCATTATAAAATTACATAGCCTCAATTTTATGACCATTTCTTTTCTTCTTTTTTCAAAAACTTTGCTTAGTTATATTATGAACATTTAACCTTTTCCCAATGCTGTACAATTAATTTATAAACATAAGCTTTATGTTAAAAAAAATATTAATATAAGATTTTGTGTTTTTAAACAAATATATATTAATCATACAGGTGCTTTAAAAAAAATTTAGGGTTGTCCTTAGCAAAAAACATATCCAAAACACAGAAAAAATCTTCAAATTTAAAAATGCACTAAAATAAATATATTTTGATTTAACTATTTTACATAGAACAGCATATTTTATCATGCTATTTATTTCTAATTGAATCTAACCATCTTTTCAAGAAAAAAATATATTCCATATATTTTTTTCTATACAAATAATGCCAAATGAAATTTTCAAATAAATAGTGAAGTGAAAGGCTATGTTCACATTGAATAATTATAAACATTAAGGAAATTGAACTATAAACTGGTATATGTATTGCACTCTCAATAATAATATTAATACTGCAATTATATATATATATAAGTAAAAAAAAAGTTTCCTAGTTTAAGTCTTCAACATAATGACAAGATAATTTAATGTATGAAAATTCATATAGTAGAATGAATTAATGAAGTGAAACATGAAATTAAGGATAAACAAAAGAAAAGAAGAGAAGAGAGGTTGATTCAAACAGAAATGAACAACTCTTTATGTAATAGAAAAACAAAAATTCTGTTAATATTTATTTTATATCTGAAACAAAAAATTGAGTATGGATTGCATTTTTTAACATTCAGTGAAGATATTTTTAAATCAAAAATCGATTTCATCAGGAATATTCAAATGTGAAAATTTTGAACTTAATAAGTTGTAATACATGGATGAAATGTCTTTGATAAGAATTTCAAATGGTTAACTTTAAATTATATTTTATAAATTTAAAGGCTTGACAGAAATGCTTCTATGGACAATTGATTATTAAAAATTAATTATTAATAAAACATTTTACCACTCTTCTTACTTTTTAAATCCTTAACAAAAAAATGCAAAAGTTAAAATAACTCCATATATATTTAGTGTACATGAAATATTATTAATTTCAGTCCATCAAAAACAGTGAAACAATTTTTTTAATTTTCTTTCATATAGTAGTAACGGAAAAAATTATCAAATAAAGAAAAGGAGAATCTAGATAAAAATGCTATCTTACTGTGTATAGAGCACCAAAAGATTCTACAAAATCGCGTCTGAAGTAAGTCAAAGAATACAATGTAGCTACAGAAATAGTACTTGGCCTAGCAATACAAAAAATATGAGTAAGTTAACAAACTGCATTTTTACATAACATGAATGTAACTCGTTAAAAGCTATATAAATACAAACACAAAAATATATATATACACACATGCACACAGACATTTATTCATAATATACTATTAAAAGCTGTAATATATAACATTATATAAAGAATAGTGTGATCTTGTTAAAGAGAAAAACATTTAATTCTAACAATACTGATACAATTAATGGAAATAATACTGTAATATGAAAGATTTAAAGTATTAATTGAGGAACTAAAAAAAAGAATAAACTGAATGAACAATTAATGAAAAGATTGACATAAAAACTGGTAGATATTTTTTTACTATAATAAGAAAGGAACTAAATTTATCTTGTTAGAGTACTCAAAATAATTTAAATTTTAACAGCATGAAATTTTTTTAATTGATACAATTATTATCAATACATATGTTAATGGGGAGAAAAATGTAAATACCAATTATACAATATCAACAACATAATAATGAGATACATTACAATTTATTGCAATACACACAGAAATTTGCTAAATTACATTCAGTAAACTAAGGCTACATCACTTGATAGAAATTAATCTCTCAAAATTTTTTAAATAAAAAAACATGATTTAAAATTCAAAAATTTTTATACAAAATTAAAATATTTGGTTTTTTTTTTAAAACTTACAATTCTTCTTCTGCAACAGAATGCCCTTTAAAGACCCAAAGGTAGCAAAAATTTCGAGGGTCATTTTCTGGTTCTTGAAATGCAAAATTAACAATTGCTTGTTCATGATCATTAGCAATAGTGAATCTTAAGTGAAAAAAAAACAACATTAACAAATCATTAAAAAAGATTAATTTCAGAAGTCAAACTCACATAAGTATAAATGATTATACATCAGCACAAGAATCGGTAAAAATTTGATATTTAATTAAAAAAATCCAAAAATGAAGTACAGTACAATTTTTAGTTAAAATCATTTATCATATCAACATTAAAATTTGCAGCCCTAACAAATATTAACTAACAAACACAATACTTCACAAATTTCAGCATATACATGTAAAAAAAATCTCTTCCCCACCCAATATTCAGCAAATAAAAAAATACAAAATTATTATCATATGGTTTAAAAAATTTTTTTTTCCCATACAAAATATAAGATACATTTAAACAAGTCACTGTAAAAGTATTACGCAAATTTTATATTACACATAAAATTACTATCCTTATTATTTCAAATGTAAAATATTATCATGATCTTAATAAAACAACAAAAAAAATTTCAGGACATTTTAGACATATTTGCCTTAATTTAAAATTGCACAACAATAAAATCTTTTATTATTATTTTTAAGTTTCTTAATACAATTTCCTTCTATCATTATCAGTCAGAAGAAAAAAAGTTAATAACTCTGAGATTTTTATTGTAACTGGATAAAATTGATGTTACCTTTAATGATCACAGAGAACTAAATTTTAATTTATATACAATTATGCAGATAATCAACTGCTAAATCAAAATTTTCCCATTATAAAATCCAAATAAGTTTTTTTCAGAATTGAATAGAATGATCTGAATAGCATACATCCTGAATTTCATTTGAATCTGAACCATTAATTCCACACAATGTATTTGTATTTAATCCACACACATTTTTAACAAACCAATAAATTTACAGATAATATAAAAAATATTATAAACTAATATATTGATCCTAGAGCCTTGATCCAACTTGCAGGTTGGATCAAGAATTGGTCTTGATTAATGGGAATTGTACAGAAGTTAAATGTTATTTTATGATATGAGAAATTCAAAATCTAAAAAGTTTGGTATGTTACAATTCCCTCTTTTCATAACTATTTATTAACTCATATTGTAATAATAATGTTACTTTGTTTTCATATATTTAATAATCTTTTAGAATTGGAAAATTATATATCATGTAATGCAAAAAGCTTCAAAATAAGAGAATTTTTTTAAATGAAAAATCGGATATGTGATATTGAGTAGTTATGTTATTAGCATCACAACTTAGTTCCTTTTAAGCATTTAGAAAACTATGATTCTCTTGTAATGAAAATTGTGAAGGGTTATTTTATTAATGTTGCACCCTGAAGCAATACTAACTATTAGTGGCAAGCTTCACAATTTTTAATCACAGACAAGTAACAATGACACCACCTGCACTGGCACTCAACATGAACTCTAAGATGAAGTGGCACGCTTATCTGGTAGGACAGAACCCGGGACCTTTGGATCTGAAATCGAGTAACTTAACAACAACACAAAAATGATCCCCATGGTGCAGAGGTTGTTACTGGCTAATATAGATGGTATACCACTACCAGTAAGTTGGTGGTTAGGCGAACAAACAATGTAGCTGTTATATCGAGCGTGTTAGCTGCTGCTGTTGCATCACTAGTTGTGATGGCTTTTTTGCTGGTTGCATCATTCATGCATGACGACTTGAGGGTTGCGTAACTATGTGACGGCTTGAAGACTGCGTCACTATGCGATGGCTTTGGTTGCATTCGCGGTGGACAGATGGCGCCACAACAGTTCAGAAGGTTGCCTTTTTCAGAGTTTCAACCAGGGTCACCAATGAAGTGGCGCATTTGGACTCGGGACCTTTTGATCCGAAACCGCATAACTTAACCACTATACCAAAATGATCACCATGGTGCTGAGGTTGTTACTGGCTTACATAGATGGTATCGCTATAAAGGCAAAGACTTTGAGCCACCACAGATTTAACATGTACCAGCCCCAGGTCTTTAAACGTACCTGGAATCTAACCTGCCACTCGAATGAAAGCAACACTGGCCACAAGTCTTGTAACTATGGTCACTTGGTTACTGTAATCCCACAAAAAATTAGAAAGTAATTAATGGTGTATTAGTTTTTTAACTGTTGTACAATTAGAAGTTTAAAAAAAAACTGTTACAATAAAACACTATAAATGGATAGTATCCTAATTTTAGTTAAAATATTTATTAATTTTCTTTTTTTAAAAGTAATTAATCAGTAAAATTCAAACTGTATTAATTCTTCACACATCACCCAATGAGCAAGTTTCAAAATACAAGGACAGAAAAAAACATACTGCAATGATAAATGATGAAGTTCCCATAGCTGTATTCCACCAAAGTTGAAACCAACAGCTAATGTAGTGAGGCTTGGAATATATTTTACTGCAGTCACATATACATCAGCTTTGAAGAAAAGAAAATTCAAATATATATTTTTAAAGAGAGGTAGTGATAAAAATAGTTACCAAGAAGTTTGCAAAAGAAATAGAATTAAATATTCTACCATTAGGAAAGTGACCAAGAGTACTGCTGCGGCTTTTGAATTCAAAACTACCACCAGAAGAACTTTCAACTATAAAAAATAAAAGAATATATTTTTAAATTAGTTAATCTAAATCAACACAGTTTTGAACTAAAAAGTTATCCTTTATCATATTTTTAGGGTGTTACTTTCTTTAGTATTACTAACATTTGCTTTCAGTTTACATGCCTAAAAAAAATTATTCTATCAACAACTATTTTTATACATAAAAAATACTGTTTGTAAAACATAGTTTCCATTACAATTTCAATTTTTAAACTTGCTACGTGTTACTTTAACCTATGTTTTCATAAGAATTCAAAGGGAAAAAAATGATGGAATGAAAAATAAATTTATTCAACTAAAAAAGTTGTGATTATTTAACAAATACCTATACCTATTATCTTCAAATAGATAGGAAAAAAGCTACAGAAAAAAAATTCAGAATTAAAAAAAATAATCAAGAGGGTTATAAAAAAAATTTCTATTACAGTAATACCTTGACATATGCTATTTCGACTTTTGCGATTCTGACGTTAAAGGATTTTCAAATCATGTTGATTTGTCTTCCGTTTGAGAAAAAAAAATTTGGTACAATTTGTTAAGTGATTGAAAAATTTGCCGATCTCGCCAGACAAATAAATTTAGAAATGGATAGTGATGATGTTCAAAACTGCTGATTCCCACAATCAGCAGCTGAAAATTTATGAACTTCTAGAAACATATGAGCAAAAGCAAGACATTGAAAAAGTCTGAGTTCAATCAGATTGAATGGTGGTTGGGAAATTGATAGAAAGCCTGTTTAATTGGAAAAAAAGGTTACACACACAAATTTTAGAAAATATCGACTTGAATGAAGAGCAAATTTTTTCAACAAATGGAATTAAAAAACGATTAGCATACCACAAGGAAATTTTGCGGGAGGGGAAAAAAATCTTTCAGCTGCCAGATTACTTTGTTAGATTTTATGAAACCTTTTACATCAAAGTAACTTTGGCTTATGAATTTGTATGTGTGCCAACTAAAATTTTATTCAACATTTTTATTTCTAAATTATTATTATTATTTTGCCTGGTCAAAAATAAAAATAATTTGTATTTGAAAACATTCCACGACTTACACAAATTCGACTAACGTGATTATTACTCAGTTCCACCTATTATGTAAGTTTGGGGTATTACTGTGCTTAAAACAAAACATTTCAAAATTTTAAAAAATACTCATGAGTTCAAAAATTGGTTAATAATATAACAATATTAAATCCTTAAGCACATATTTTTTTCAAATAATTTTTTCTTATTAAATGACAAATTTTTATAAACTATAATACAAAGCCTTATTAAGTAAATATGTTTATAGACACATATTTACTAAATAATGCTTTATCATAATTAAACATTTAAAAATTCTTTTAAATTAAAAAAAATATATGAATTTTTAAAAATTATTTTGATTATCTGGAATTACCAGAATATAGCTTAATGAGTGCAATAAATAAAAATTTCAAAATAATACAAAAAATTAATTATATAAAAAAATACATGAAAAATCAATATGAAACTGCTCTTCCAATAAGAAAATTCACAGGTTTGAGAATACAACCACTTGTTTCAACATAAATCTATGCATCTGTTAGTGTATATTACACAAAATATCATAATGTTATAATATCAATGTTATTTGATTATATCATAATGTTATAATCAATTTATAACATTATGATTCTTTTTTTAACATTAAATAAAAAAGAAAACATAAAATGTATAAGAACAAACCATTTAAATGAAGCAGAATGTGTTGCTTTTTAGCTATTGCAGCTTCTCTTTTTTCCGCTGAGAAATCTTGCTTCTTCACCACAACAGCAATACTAGGAGAATTCTCACTTGAGGTAAAGTTTTCATCTAAACACAAGTCAAGGAAAAAAACATGTCCATGGAGTGTTCCAACAGCAATAATGCCAAACATGAAACGCAGTCGGCGACTCAAATTGTGGGTATCTTTACAAACTCCACCATTCCCACTAACTATATCTAAAGAAGTTACCTGAAAAACATTAGTAAAGGAATTTTTATATAAATATGAAAAGATTAACATTTCTGAACATCATGCATAATTAGCATCATGCATCTCTCTTCTCCTTTCTGAATCAGAGATTAATTCTTATATTACATATGAATATATATAAGACTATATTTTAAACTCATCAATATTATAATTACTTTATATTAAAACAATCATAGTTAATTTAGTTTTAAAAGAAAGAAATAATTAAGAGGAAAAAATATACTCAGATCTATAAAAAAAAAAGACCGTTATCCATTGATCATTTTGAGAAACAAAATACATTAGAGTGGTTTTAAAAGTTTCCATAATCAATACATATATATATTAATTTTCATTAGACTTATACTATCTTATAATGTTTTATTATGAAATTTCAACAATTATTGAAAATAAAGCCTAATAACATAGGCCATCGAAGGAAAAAAATACAAGGGAAGTAATGGCTCAACTTTATGAATTTTTTTATATAGATTTTAAATATAATAATGAAAATTTTCTATCATGTGAAATTTTCTTGAAAAATTCAATTTTGATTGGGTTTTTATGAGTATTTACTAAAAATATTTTTTTCAGTATTCAATTTCTTCCCTCTGTGGCTAACTTTCATTCTACCATCGTGAAACCTACAGAATACCATTCTGTGACACATTTTCAATGCAATCTCTCTTTACCAATAGTTTTGCTACAAGTTCAAGGCTTTGATACTGAACACAAGCTCACAGGAACCAATTCACCTCAGTGCTTCTCTCAGGTTTAACTTAAGGATCTGACTTGAGATTTGGACCTTTAGAAAGAAGCAGTTGAATTGATGGGCTCCAGATTGAAAGAAAAAAATTATTGATGAAAGGAGCCTCTTTTTATTGGTACAAGAACTGAGAAAAAGAATTCGTTTATACTTTGAGGAAAAAGAGAACCTGGTTTACTGTTCAGATGTTCCCAGATTGATTTGCAAATTTAATATCTATGATAAAAATAAAGGGAAGCAGTGTATAGATTCAACGAAAAGGAGCCTTAAATCTGTTTTTCTTCATCACAGAAGCCAGTATGCATCTATACCAGTTGGGTATTTGGTGTCTTTAAAGAAAAACTATGAAAACCTGACTCTCGTTGTGAACAACATAAAATATGCCAACCACAGTTGGAAAATTTGCGGTCATTTGAAAGTTATCTTCATGCTTCTTGGTTGACAAGGCAAATATATAAAGTTCCCATGTATCATTTGTGAGTGAGGCAGCCATAATAATACCCAACACTGGGTCAAAACAGACAAGAAAAAAGATCTTATACCAGACACCAAGAATGTGTTTCTGAACAGCTTGGTTGAGCCAAACAATGTAATGTTAACCCCTCTGCAAATAAAATTAGATGAAATGAAGCAGTTTGTGAAGGTTATTCCAGAAGATGGTGATTGTTTCAAATACCTTTGCAAAAAGTTTCCAGGTTTATCCAAAGCCATGTTGAGAAAGTGGGCACTTTGTTGGTCCAAATATCTGCAAGCTTATGAAGGATAAAGAATTTGAGACTGCCATGACACCAAAATAAACAGAAGCTTGGTTTGGTTGGGTTAAAATACATTTCTTTCACTCACCTGTGGACTTTTTCTCTGAAAATTTAGGATAAATCAGCGAAGTGAAAGGTTCCACCAAGATATCAAAGATATGGAGCACAAATATCAAGAAAGATGGGAGGAAAACATGCTTGCAGGCTACTGTTGAATGTTAACATGAGATAGGCTCGAGATTGAATATAAAAGAAGAACGTCAAAAAGAAGTTTCAAAAGAAAAAGGATTACACATTTAAATAGAAACTTTGTTTTGGTTATGCTTTTTGCAGAGTTTAAAAATTGTTTCAAACTTTCAAGTACACAGACATTATTTTTGCTCCTCTTGGTCAGTCATTTATTTTATATATAAGTTACCCTAATAAAAGCTAATTAAAATAGTATGTGATGATTTTTTTTCCAGGAATTATATCATAATTGGATATAAAAAGTTTAAACTTCAAGGAAACTTCTTGTTTTTCTTTCCACCAAAAGCGACTTGTGAAATCTGGCAAGAGTAGCTTTCATTCATTTAGTGAAAAATCAATTCGCTGCATCAAGAATCAATATTTACATAGATTTAACTGGATAAAAACAACTGCTGCTGAATAATACATGCTAAATTGTTTGGGAGAATTTCTTTTCAAATAGAATTTTGGCAAAAATATCAATATCGGGTTTACAAAAAATCCTGACATGATGGGGGGGGGGGAGGAATGGTGGTCACTTTCAAAATCAGCACACCAAATTACATAAAAATCACCAAAAACTTCTTTTGAGATTTTCAAAAACTAATTTTTTAGGCCTAATTTATACATTAAAAATGAAAATCAATAAATCCATAGAATATAAACTACAACTAATCTAATAATGAAAATTTTAATTCTACCATTTAATAGAGAAGGCGAGAAAAAATGCACATAAAAAAATATATCAGACAAAATACTTAATTCACTAAAGGAAAAGTTTAATTGTTCAATAAATGAATAATGAGCTGATTGAATTCACAGAACATTCATTTTTTACTGACAAATTTCATTGATGATCAGCCAAAATTTCAATGATGTGACATACTTTAAAAATAAAAATATTAATCAGATAAAAACAAAGTATTTAGTTTATATACATATTCATCATTTTAAAATTGTTCCGAAGATTGATTTGTATTTTTCTACAAATGAGACAGTAGCTGTTATCAAGCATAAATGTAGGTATGAAATGACAATGGTAATAATATCAAAAATTTTAATTGCTCAGAGAAAAAATATGAATATTTAAACTATTTTATTAGATTTATCATGAGCTTCTTATGCAAAAACAAAATCCATTCAATCAATTCTAATTTTATTGTAAAAAAGATAAGTTACCATACAATATAAAAATTATTTCAGTTATTGAACAATAGCAATTTATTAAGTTTGGTTCTCTCTTCAGGTAGAAGGTTCCTGCATTGTGTGTGTGACACAACACCCCAATAATGTATTATAATATTTGGCATGTATATGTACACACCTAAAAAAATAACTTTTACAATTATCTGCACAGATGGATAAAATCAGTTTAAATATTAATGGCTAAAATGGAATAAAAATTATGATGTAAATAGATTCATTAATGAATATAAGTAACTCCTAAGTTTTAATAATTAACTTTTAATTAATTACTAAAGTCAATTTGTTTTTTATATTATTAATTTATCATTATAAAATAAACTAAAATTTCAAATTTTGTTAAAAACTTGAAATTTAAAATTTTGCTTGAAATTTTTTGAGTTCAGAAAGCTTAAAAAATAAATTCCCTAATGTCAAAGAAGCCTTTAAAACACCTTACAATATAGAAGTTTATACTTTTCAAAGCTTTTTACCAATTCTAAAAATGTAAGGGGAAAAAAATAGATAAAAATATTTAAAAATAAATTAGTAAATAGTTATTAACACTTTTATTTATTTACAGGTTTTGGGGGATATGGAACAACAAAGGCTATTATACATGCTATCAAAATCTTACAATATTTTTATAATGATAGATAGAGACTATTATTCCTTTTTTAAACATTATTTTCTCCAATTAATAGAAATCAAAGTATTTCAAGCACTGTAAAAAAAAAAATTTGAATTTGTTTTTATTCAATGCTGCTTTCTCTGAAAGTTCTTTGAAGGTGATAGTAATTCGGGAATCTATTTGGAGTGTTCATTCCTGTCACAGGTATATTTTATGCAAGTAAACAAAATATGTTCCAAATCATTGATTCTATTGCAAGTTGAACAAACAGCATTATCTTGTAAATTAAATTTGTTTAGAAGGCTGAGTGTTATTATCATTCAGCTAAAAATTTATACTCCTAGTACCTCCTCCCTTCTACTTATGGTCCAATGGATATCAAGGAATGGTAAGTTCCTCAAAATTTCAAAGTATTTATTGCAATAGAAGTTTTGGTCATTTTTCTGTAGTCTGTTTTGGTAAGCACATGTATGAATATTTTCTGAGGCTACCCAGTTATCAAAACAAACTATTATACATTACTTATCAACTGAATTGTGCAGTAAAAAATTGTTTGATATTTGATTCTGTTTGTCATAAAACTTTCAACCTTTTCACAACATGCATGTCATATATACATTCCCTACAAATGTCTTTCATGGTCGGAGATATCATACATGCCTTTTTACATGGAATATTTAATTAGTATTTTTTCTGGCTAATAGTTGTAATCTATGACTGCAATAGTGGAATGTTTTGAGACTGGAGCATGTTGACCTTCATTTTGTTGAAGTAATAAACACGCAAGACAAATTTCAAGTCTAAATATAACAGGGAAAAAATGAAATTTTTACTATCAATACCCCCGTAACCCCGTTGAGAGTGGTTTTCCAAAATAACCGTTCTTAGCGAATTTCAATTCAACAAAAGAAAAATGCAAACCAAATTTCATTATTATAGTCCTTGTAGTTTGAAAAAGGGAATTTTTTTTGTCAGTACACCCCAGTATTCCTCTGCTCTCCCAGGCATAGATTTCCGTAAAATACAATCTTATTGGATCCCTATACAACAAAAGAAACATGCTTAACAAATTTCAAGTGCAGGTCTAACAATTGTGAAACAGGATTTTTTTTTCTATAACTCACCTAGACCCCTCTCAACCCTCCTTGGGGGTCGATTTTTGTTTGACTCTTTGTTAGAGGAACTCTATTCCATGAAAGGAACATGCCAACCAATTTTCAAGCAGGTAGATCTAATAGTTTAAAAACGGAAATATTTATCTATTACGCCCCTTAATCACGCAAAAGGAAACTTGGGTGTTAATTTTCGCGAAACCCATTTTGTAGCGGTTCTGTACTCAATGAAAGGAATCTGCTTACCAAATTTGAAGACTGTACTTCCAGTAGTTTAAAAATGGAAGTAATTATCTATAACGCCCCTTCAGTCCCGCAACGCCACTTGGGGGCCAATTTTCACGAAACCTATTTTGTAGCGTATCTCTACCCTATTGAGAGAATTCTGTTTACCAAATTTGAAGACTGTACGTCTAATAGTTTAAAAATCGGAATTTACTTCTCCCCTTAACCCTTCCCCCGCTACACCCCTTGTGTGTCAATTTCCCCCCAAACCGATTTTGTAGCAGATATTTACTCCATGAAAGAAACATGCCTACCAGTTCTCAAGCAGGTAGATCTAATAGTTTAAAAACTAAAATATTTATCTATAACGCCCCTTGAGGCCCCCCCATCGCAAATTGGGGTCTGTTTTCACAAAACTCATTTTATAGGGGAACTGTACTCTATGAAAGGAATCTGCTTACCAAATTTGAAGACTGAGTGTCTAATAAATTAAAAATGGGAAAATGTCAACTATAACGCCCCTTGAGCCCCGCAACGACACCTAGGGGTCAATTTTCACAAAACACATTACATAGGGGATCTTTAATCCATTAAAGGATTCTGATTATCAAATTTCTAGACTGTACGTCCAGTAGTTAAAAAATGGAAATAATTATCTTTAACGCCCCTTAAGCCCCGCAACGCCACTTGGGGGTCGATTTTCACGAAACGCACGGCCGCGGTGGCCGAGTGGTCTAGGTATCGGATCATGGCTAGCGTGTCATGAGTTCGATCTTAGTACCACTAAAGATCCGCCGTGTAGGGGAGCGATGCACATTAAATCTGTCGAGAGCTCAAACCTCCTCCGGTTGGTGTGGTGTGGTAGTTAGGAGAGGGGGGTGCCAGCTCAGGTGTCGTCCGCGTCACTTGACCATGGTTCAAAATTAAGCGCACCGTCGCCAAAAGCCCTCGTGTTGCTAATCAGTGCGACGTTAATATTCTCTCACTCACTTTTCACGAAACGCATTTTGTAACATATCTCTATCCTATGAGATGAATCTGCTTACCAAATTTCAAGATTGTGCGTCTAATAGTTTAAAAATTCGAATATTTATTTATATCTTCCCTTAACCCCCCCCCCCCACCACCACAACACCCCTTGGGGGTCAATTTTTCCCCAAACCCATTTTGTAGCGGATATTTACTCCATGAAAAGAAACATGCCTACCAATTTTCAAGCCGGTAGGTCAAGTAGTTTGAAAACGAAAATATTTATCTATTACGCCCCTTAATCCTCCGCAACGCCACTTGGAGGGCTATTTTCTCAAAATCCATCTTACAGCTGATCTCTACTCTATGAAAGGAATCTATTGATCAAATATAAAGACTGTGCGTCTAATAGTTTAAAAATGGAAATAATTATCTATAACACCCCCTAAGCCCCCGCAACGCCCCTTGGGGATCGATTTTCACCAAACTCATATTGTAGCAGATCTCAACTCTATGAAAGGAATCTGCTTACCCAATTTCAAGATTGTACGTCAAGTAGTTTAAAAATGGAAACAATTATTTATAACGCCCCTTGTGGTTCGAATTTCACAAAATCCGTTCTTAGCGGATCTCTACTCTATGAAAGGAACATGTCTACCAAATTTCAAGTCTGTAAGTTGAATAGTTCTGGAGATATCGTGATTAGTCAGTCAGTCCCTTTTTTCCTTTATATATATAGATATATATGCACATAATCTCGATCCTTCAGAATACTTTGTTTTTGGCAAGATGAGAATGGATGTTTTAATGT
The DNA here is from genome assembly GCA_019973975.1 of Trichonephila clavata. Classification (NCBI taxonomy): domain Eukaryota; kingdom Metazoa; phylum Arthropoda; class Arachnida; order Araneae; family Nephilidae; genus Trichonephila; species Trichonephila clavata. The sequence continues at coordinate 787,070 of BMAO01030301.1, forward strand.
TTCATTGATTCCTCTTAGTTTGGCAAGGACTGAAATGAATGTTTTGTGTATCTTTTATCATTTTATAAAGTATTGAAGGAAAATATTATAAAGTTTTACAATTATTCCTGATAACTACTTGAGTATTCATCTCATAATATACCCAATATTGAAATAGCTGGACCATAAATTTAATTTATGAGAATATTTTTCCAAAGTTAGGCTGGGCAGCATAAATTACTCGTCTCCACAAGACAGTGCGTACTGTTAACAGTCCATCCCAAGACAGCAAATCACCTATCGAGGCATCGTCACAAAAGGATTACATTCAAAATTTCATAGAATTTCCTTAGTTCAGAATGAATTCAAATAGTCTTAAGAGGATGCAATCTAGTTTATAAATCCTAACTATTCATTATTTTTCATGCATTACTAAAAACAGGAACAATATGAATCAGTGACATAAAGTCAACTAGTATATATAGCCCTTAAACAATTTTCTTCAAATATTTTCAGAACTACTGATTTAAGTAAGATTTGAAAATAAAGGCTCTTTAGACCATTTTCTGTTTACTTCTAAAAAAAATTTCGAATTCTGTTTTTAGAAATGCTTTAACAAGAATACAAAAGATTTTATGCATAAAAATATACATGGTTAATTCATGGCCTCAAGGAAAGAAAAAAAATTGTAAGTAGGTCATAACACACCTAATTTTTAATGAATTTTTTTAATGAGTTTTATTTATGAAGTAATTCTTTAATTTGGAAATCATTTTTGCTAACTAATAAATAAACGGAAATGTAAGATAGAAAAAAAGCTGATATACGACAGCTATGCAAAGATATCTGTAAAATTTTTATAAAACAAATGCAGATTAGCATGCTTTTTTTCATGTTGTCATTGGATTCTAGTTTTTCATTGAAAGCTTATATATGAATAGTTAAATTATATTAATGTTATTAGATATAAATAGTCCTTTTTCCTCCTAATCAAAAGAGAAAAATATATAAAGAGAATTCTTAAAATTCTTACTCTGTCTGGTATGATTACAGCTCGTACAACTTTACAAGAATTTACATCAAAAAGGCAAAGTAAACTCTCATCATCTTGGTTAACAGCTAACAGTAAGCATGGGTAAGATATATGTGATGAGGTGAATTCTGCAGCAGCTGTTATCTTTGCAGATGGATTTCTTAATGATTCCTCAAAGCAATGGCCACCACACCATTTTCCACTTTCAGTGCAATATATATCAATGACTGTATCATGTACAAGGTATAGCCATAAACCATCTACAATGATACAAAAAAATTTAATTTAAAATAATTCAAATTTTTTTTTAAATATTTAACAAATGTAAGAGCATGAAAGAATTTTAAAATAAAACTGATCTCATAAATTTCATGGAATGAATTAAATGTCTGTTTCCTAGAACACAAAATTAGACACATTTACACATTACATTCACTCTCCTTATGGTGAAAGAACAAAATCCAATTTGAAGTACTCATTTAGATAAGAAAATACTTAAATACTAAATCCATTTGATTTTATCATACAGAAAAAAGCATATTATAAAGCATTTTCTAACTAAAAAAGGTCTCTTTACCTGTATTCTATTCTTAAATATTAAGCAAAGGTAGCTTAAGAAAAAAAACATGAATACTTTTTAAAAATATTTTGATGTAAAAGGAAAATGTGTCGCTTTGAATCTCTAGCACAATGAAAACTTACACTGCTTTGAATCGCATTCTGCATATCCTCCTATTTTTTGGCAGCATTTAAAAAATAAGAAATTTCTAAATTGATAGTAGAATAATAATTATACAAAAAGCATAATTTAACTATAAATAATCAATATATTTTTCCATATTCAATTTTTGCTTTAATCTTTCATTTTATTAAAATATTAGACATACGTTATTTTTTTATATTAAAAATAGAAAACTATAGCACACATGCTGATATAATAATTTCCATCAGTATGGTTTTAAGTATTTTATGTCATTGAGAAAATAGTTATTTACTTCTGATTTCATCAGTTTATACTTGAAGAGATAAGTTTACATAAAACAAAAATATTCAAAACATTTTATACTCACTTTTACTAACCAAGCCAAATGTGTTCTCAACATTCTCTCCAAGGAAAGTAGAGAACTTTGAGGATGAAAAAGGGATGCGTTTGGAGAGTTCTGATGGTACCACTTCACATTTCATTTCTGATTAATACCAAGTTACCTATAAAATGCAAATAATAATTTGAGACAAATTAATGGGCACAACTTTTAACGCTTTTTAACCTCTCTTTTTTTTACTATTATAATGTACTTTAGGTATAGCTATATATCATAGGTTACCAATTTCAAGTGAATATTTTGATACCCCGCCCCCTCCCACTCTAGAGAAATAAGAGTACATAATACAAGGTGAAAACAAGAGTTAAATTTTAAAAAATATTCTATTATTAATAGAATATATTTTTTAATTTAATTTTTTTCTAAAGCCTCATTTTTTTACTTGCGAATCTGTGAAACAGCTATTGCTACAAATATATTTAAATGTGTAATAGTATATATTTTAGTCATAGATAGGATATTGTTGGAATTAAAACATGCTACTGAATTTTTTCTTCATTTAAAAGAGCTGAATAAAAAAGTTTTAGCTTATCTGTTATAAACACAGGCAGGGGTTTTGATGATATGAAGTAATTCATAATAAACTACTGCTTTCAAAATAATTATAAATTGACAGTTTCAGCCTTTAAAGAATCACACATTAATTCCTGGTTAACATAGTTAATTATGTTTCTTGGATAATATACGTAATGAGATGCAGTGTACAAAGCATTTTTCTTAGTGCTAGCAGACAAAGACAACATGTGCACCCTACAGAAATTAAAATGCACTATATCATTCAATTTAATGTAACCTTCAAGTTCTTCATCCCCTTCCTGAGCTACCAAAATATCTGAATTTTCATACATGTGATACAGAGAAATGATTTAAATACATACAATCAACATACGGTAAACAGTTTTAAAGTTTACTTTTGTTAGTACATAATCAGAGTGTTTTTTTAGACTATATTTGATTAATCTGCTCAATGCCCCTAATTTTCCCTGGGTCTTTTATTACTATATATGTTTAATACATATATAGCAATACCTAAAGTATATCTGAAGAATATAAATAATGAAAATGCACTAAGCTATAACAATTAATATACAATACATAACTGCAACTCTTGAGTAATGAAAGACAATTAGGAGATGATTGATTATTCTGTCATTACAAGACCTGGAATCAGAGTAGTTGGGAGGAGTAGAACAAACCCAAAAAATACTGCACAAGTAATTGTCAATTAAACAACTTCTCAATACTAATCTGATGGCATGGTAATCCAGAAGTCGGAAGAAAAAGTAAAGGGCACATATAGGAATAAAAGAGATATCTCAACAATAAGTGCAGTGGAAATTAAAATTGTAAATTACACAAGTTTTGAGAAGTTTTAAACAAAAATTTAAAAAGATCTTTTTTAAAAAAGTTAATGAAAACATCTTTTTCCCTCTTATCAAACAAATATGAAAAAGGTAGTTTATTTTATAAATCTATATACATAAAGGAGAAAAGCGACTCACTCACTGACTGACTGACTAATCACAATATCTCCGAAACTATTCAACCTACAGACTTGAAATTTGGTAGACATGTTCCTTTTATGGAGTAAAGATCAGCTAAGAACGGATTTTGCGAAATTCGAACCGCAAGGGGTGTTATGGGGGTTAAGGGGTGTTATAAATAATTGTTTCTATTTTTACACTACTCAACATACAATCTTGAAATTGGGTAAGCAGATTCATTTCATAGAGTAGAGATCCACTACAAAATGGGTTTTGGGAAAATAGCCCCCAAGGGATGTTGAGGGGGAATAAGGGGCGTAAAAGATAAATACTTTCGTTTTTAAAATACTTGACCTACCAGCTTGAAAATTGGTAGGCATAGTTCTTTCATGGAGTTAATGTCCGCTACAAAATGGGTTTTGAGAAAATTGACCCCCAAGGGGTGTTGAGGGGGGGGGTTAAGGGGCGTAAAAGATAAATAATATTTTTGTTTTTAAAGTACTTGGCCTTCTGGCTTGAAAATTGGTAGGCATAGTTCTTTCATGGAGTTAATATCCGCTACAAAATGAGTTTGGGGGAAATTGACCCCCAAAGGGTGTTGAGGGGGGGGGGTTAAGGGGAGATAAATAATTATTCCAATTTTTAAACTATTAGACGCACAGTCTTGAAATTTGGTAAGCAGGTCCTCTCATAGTGTAGAGATACGCCACAAAATGGGTTTCGTGAAAATAGACCCCCAAGTGGCGTTAAGGGGCGATATAGATAATTACTTTTCCATTTTAAAACTCCTGGAAGCACAGTCTTTAAATATGATAAACAGAATCCTTTTATGGAGTAAAGATACAATATATAATGTGTTTTGTGAAAATCAACCCCCCAGGTGGCATTGCGGGGTCTCTAGGGGCGCTTAGACTCTCAGTCTTCAAATTTGGTAAGCAGATTCTTTTCATAAGAGTAGAGATCCGCTACAAAATGGATTTTGTGAAAACAGACCCCCAAGTGGCGTTGTGGGGGCTCAAGGGGTGTTATAGATAATTATTCCCATTTTTAAACTATTAGACGTACAGTCTTGAAATTTGGTAAGCATATTCCTTTCGTTGAGTACAGATCCGCTATAAAATGGGTCTCGCGAAAATTAACCCCCAAGTTTCATTTCAGTTGAGTAAGGGGCGTAATAGATAAATATTTCCATTTTTAAACTATTCGATCTACCTGCTTGAAAATTAGTAGGCATGTTCCTTTCATGGAATAGAGTTCCTCAAACAACGAGTAAAACAAAAATCGACACCTAAGGAGGGTTGCAAGGGGTGAAGGGGAGTTATATGAAAATATCCAGTTTTAAAATTGTTAGACCTGTGTACTTGAAATTTGTTAAGCATGTTCCTTTTGTTGAATATGGATCCACTAAGAATGCATTTGATGGGAATCAACTCCTGGGGGAGCAAGGGGTTACTGGAGCGTGTTGACAAAAAATTTCTTTTTTCGAACTACAAGAACTATAATAATGGAATTTGGTTTTCATTTTTCTTCTGTTGAATTTAAATCCGGTAAGAACGGTTTTTGGAAGAACGACTCTCAATGGAAAAACGGGAGGGGGGGGGTGATAGTAAAAATTGTTTTTACCCTATTAGATTTGGATTTGAAATTTGGCTTCCATGTTTATTTTATGGAGTAGAGATCCACCTAAAATTGGTTTTGCGGAAATCCACTTTGTTATAGGGTTACGAAAGTGTAAACATCAGTCAATTTTGGAGAATATTAGATAATACAAATTAGTAGTTCTGTCCTTTTTTTTTTATCAAGAGGGGAGAGTTACAGGTATAAGTATATTTTTCAATATATATACAATAGAATTCTTAATGCTAGGACATAGATATCAATATTTTATAAATATAAACAGATATATTTTTAAAACATCATGAAATACCCAGCGAAGCGAGAGGGTAACGGCTAGTAAAATATAATTGTGCTAATTAACATAACAGCATTCAAGGCATTGGTTTTAAACAATGGAAATAAAGCAAGGTAACTACAACAGTCACCTAGAAGTAACATTAGCATATAATAACCTGATTTAAGACTCAAGAAGAAAAAATTGGAAGCTGAGGTGAAGAACAGGGTGAGATTAGGTGTTCAAATTCAGATTTTCAGGTGAAATAACAATTTTATTATGGCAAGGCAAACTATTTATTTTGGTAACTTTGATATATTGAAATGCAAAATCATTTTAAGTCACATGTTCAGTGTTCTTGATTGCTATTCATTACTTTAAATCACATTTCTTTCATAACGGTTCACGGTTTAAATCACATGTTCACGGTTCAGAACAAAATTGAAACTGTCCAAAATAATGCCCTTAGAATCATAACAGGTGGAGCATTTTCAACACCCATCCAGGCCATGCAATTACAGGCAAATATTGAACCTCTAACCTTCTGGAGGAAAATGGGTGCTCTTAAGTTAATCGATAGATTGATGAGGCATGGTGACATTTGGAGAAACTGCAATCCTGCACATCGTAGGTTAAAATCCCAACCTACCTTCTTACATGTGACTAAAGAACTGTCTACTGATTTTGACATCCCTTCTTCTAACAGACAGTCCATGCTCGAGACTGGAGAATTTCTTAGACATTTGAGCCCAGCCTGTTATAATTTGGATTTGGTGCTGCCAGTCAATAAAAGATCCTACATCGAAACTGAATTGAGAATGGCTTCTTTGGCCACTATGGCGAAAGATTCCCCGAGACACACTGGCTACATGTGTATACGGATGGTTCGGCTGCTGGGGCTAATCATAATGCTGGTGTGGGGGTTTACTCTAGGTACTTCAGTCTTAGCAGGGCAGTTGGTGCTAATTGTACTAACTATGATGGCTGTAGTCCATATGGCACTGACTGAGGTTAGTAAAAGAGAAGATCGAAACATTGCAATTTTTATAGACTCACAGGCTGCTATTTTGGCAGTCTCATCAGATCTGGCTTCAAGAAAAGGGGTTGTTCTCAATTGCCAACGCATGATAAATTCTCTAATAAATAATGGTCGCAATGTAACCCTACGGTGGGTACCAAATCATTGTGGAGTGAAGGGTAATGAATTTGCAGATGCCTTAGCTGGAGCTGGCTCTGCTCTCTCTCAGCCTGACTCTTCTCTTGGCTACTATAGCATTAAGAGAATCATTACTTCCAGATTCAAGACCCGTCTTCGTGAGATTGTTAAGAACTCTGTGAATGGAAAGAGTTGGGGTTCCTTAATGGAGAGTCCCATTTCTTGCGACCTGCCAAGACCTGTAGGTGTCGCAAACTTCAGAGTCCAGACTGGACATGACTACCTTAGAAAGCACCTTTTCAGATTTGGTTTGGCAGATTCTCCAAAAGTGCCCACTTTGTCCTAATGGAGATATGTGTGGAGACCACCTGGACTCTTGTCCTGGACTTACCGATGTAGTAGCTGTTAATGCTGCTAACAAATTCTCTTTTTACATGTGTGTTTCAGAACTGTATTAGGCTGCCCGACATAGACTGATGGTGGTCATGCCTAGGTCTGGCATAGGATAAAAAAAATGTTTTTTCATAAACTCATATCTGCATTTAATTTTGTTTAGGAAACTGGTTTCTCAATAAAGAAACAACTTCATAGACAGAACAAATGGTAGAATGGCTTGCTCTCCGAAAGAGAAACCAGCCATTTTTTATTGCAATAATTATCACATCAAATTCGTTTTTCTACTTTCTTAAGCCATAATTTTGGATCCAAACTGTAATTGGTGCTAGTTTGATATCACAAGGCAGGTGCCAAATTGTTGTTTATGTTTGCCAAGATGGGCGATAACATTACAATATGGTTACCTTGATATTTTTATCATCTGGACATGGAGATAACATATATTAGAAATAATTTTTATTGGTTCTGTTACCGTGGTAATCCTATTAATTTCAGACGATTTTAATTCGATTTTTTTTACAATTTAACCATTTTCATTGCAATTCTGAATCAAACTATATTTCAGTCTTCTGTTTTATTTAATGCTATTTTCGAACATGGATATTTCTAATATCATTGGTGAGAACTAGGATATTTTTTTTAAGGGAACGAGTGTTGTATTTTTAATAATTGCTATAAATCGTTTACTTTCAATTCATTTCATTTTTTAAAAATGATTTTTTAACCTTTCTTGTTCGATGAAATTCGTTGAAGAAACTTGAAATTTTTGGAACATAGCAAGTTTTCAGTACTTTTTAATTGCTATTCATTATCAATTTTAAAATATATTATATAATTATTTTATTCATAATAAATAAAAATACAATTATTATTATGCGTGATAATCATATAATATTCGTTATTTGTAATAATTATTTTTTATAAATATTATTACATAAATGTTATTTATTTATAATTATTATTATGTTATTTATTTCTAAGTATTATGTTATTTATTTTTATTATGTTATTTATTTATAATTATTATTTTGTTATTTATAATTATGTTAAATGAGCATTCTTATATTTGTACGATTCTTATTATATTACAATACGATTATTCTTTTTTTATAAAAACAATTAAATTATATTATATGAATATTATATATAATAGTTTCTATAAAATTATATTATAAGATTATTGTATACTGCATAATATTACTATTAGTAAATATGATTTTTTTATGATGATATTCAATATTTATTGATCTTAGTTAGTCTCAATCTATTCCTAAATTCTTCATTTGAAATTGATTTTAATGTACATCAAAACAGTTCTTTAAAATTATTTTCCTGATGAGTCTTACCGCTAGGCCGCCATCTTGGTGATATCACACTAGTTCCCTGTAACACTCCAAGGTCAACAAATTCTCTTTCTGGGACTTATAGCTTACATTCAAAATGCATTTTAGTGAATAAAATAGATTTAAGAAATAGTTTACATTTAAAATACATTTTAATAAAAAAAAAAAAAAACACCAAGCAAATTCTGTGAAATTATTTCTGACAGAAATACATTTAAAACATATTAACATTATATGTGCACCATAAATTTACATATAACTTATACAACTTTTACAGAATGTGAATTTGCATAAACTATATTATTGGATGCCAATATTTTTGACAAAATCTAGTACATTTTCTGTCATATCAGCCTCAATAAATTTTCCCCTATTCCATTCTGATTCATGAACAAGCAGGGGAAAAAACTGAGGAGGTGGTGATGAGAATTAATAGAAATATGAGTACTTATGCATTATCGCAACCTATTGGTGACATTATATGAAATGAAGCACATGGTTGCCGATTCAGTGCGCATGACACATAGGAAATCGAAGTTACCAACTTGGCAAGTTATTAATAAAGTTGGCGAAAGTTACAATAATACATAAGTACCAAAATATGACATAGTGTGTATACATGTACTTACATAAATATATGTGTGGCACATGTAAATAAAAACGTTTCATAATAGCACATTTTCAAAAAACACATAAAAATAGCACATCAATGCTATCAAATGTGTAGATAAATAGAACAGAATATAAATACCCATCTACTAATTAAGTGTCTTGTATTTCCAATTAACTGAAAATAAAAATTCCCCATTCCTTTACTTCATATTAAAATATAACTACAGCAACTCTGGATACACTTGATGTTCAATTTTGAATGCTAATTAAAGATAATCAATGAGATCAGGACTCAGTTAAAAAGTTTAAAAGGTTCAAAATTCACAATCACACAGTTATTGCGGTTGTAGATAAATAATCTGATAAATTACAATATTATATTGTTGCCTCATGAATCTAACTTGTTGCGATGAATAATCTGAATATTTTAACTTTATGGTAAATATGAAGGTGTCCCTCAAGTCTTGCCTTAAAAAAACAATGACAAGCACTAAATTCAAGGAAGATAAATCCTAAAATTTAAGAATTAACCAATAAAATTTGTTAAAGTACAAGTATATAACAGATGTCTTTTTATGTAAATAAAAAAGAATACAAGCACATAAATATACTTTGGTACATTATTAACAATGAAACAGAGCAAAAATAAAAGGTATTTATGTCCGTAAAAAATTATATTTAATCATCAAAAGTAACACAATAGATACTCAACAACAACAATACCAAGACAAACATTGCACAAAATTTGAAGCATAATTTTCATTTTAACATAAAGAGTGAATATTAATTTTTTTAAAAATAATAGAATTTTAGACGCAATACTATGAAATTACATAACGGAAAAGAAAATATACGTACCTTACCTTTATATACCGTAAGAAATAAAAAAACGACAAAGACTCAAAATGTCTTTCAATCAAATTTGGCAGGCAAGCTTTAATTTTAAAAAATTTATTAACAAAACAAAACTATCACAGAAAAAAAATTTTAATATTTTATAATTCAAGTTCATACATATACAAGCATGTCACGTTTGTTTGTTTATTGAACATTTTCCGGCAGCTAATTTCTACCCGCTAACCACAGTTAACACATCTCGCAATTTTGAACCGCTTTCAGGTGACGAGATCGACACCAAAGCTGGCTTTCTACATCATGAGTGCTTATTGATTCCCCTCTCATTTAATTGTGTTTTAACCATAAATTTTTAGCTTTCTTATTGTATTGTTCTTTGGCGAATGGCCTGGTGTAAATGGATCGATTTCCGATTTGCCATATGAAACAATAACATTTCGGGCCATCAACCTTTCGACAAGTCGGGGAATCTACTATGGAAAATCTTCAGTTATGAGAATAGAAGATAACGAATGTGTCAATGTGCCAGGATCAATAAATAGAGTGAGTAGCATTGAAATGATAGAAAATCTCCATGAATGCAAATATCTCTAAACGGTATAAAAACAGAGGAAGGCTCTTAGGGACCTTGTCTTTTGTAAAAACCTAACAAGCCAAATTATGGACAGGGAGATCAGATTGGAATAACATCAGAGATACTCCAGAAACGTCTTCTGACCCAGACAAAAAATGAGTGCTTTTAAGTGGCCGCTCATAAACCGTGAGAATACTGTCTGATATTTCCTAGGAATAAGCTTCAATGAACCTCCTGGATTTTTCCCCTAAGGATGTGACTAGGAGGAGTTCTTCCAAGATGATTTAGATCAGTCTTGGAAGAACTCCTCCTGGTCACATCCTTAGGGGGAAAATCCAGGAGGTTCATTGAAGCTAACTCGCAAAAACGTGAGAGTCCCAAGAGGCTTCCCCTTTCCCTCCTCAGCCACAACTCTAACCAAGAAACGGCCTTCTCATTACCATCACTCCTCACGTAGGATGAAATATCGCTAGATGCGGATTCAGCATGTTGGAGATCCCTGGCAGTAAAAGGTTTGACGCCCATGGGCTCAAAGTGAAAAAATTCACTGATATTAAAGTATCAAAATAAAATATATAGCTAATAATTAAACTCAACGGCTCAAGAAAAATCTTAACTGTATTCAAATAAATTAAAAATCTTACAAAAGAGCTTACAACTTGAAAAAACTTATTCTGGTCGACAGTGAAAGGTCGGTGGATTGATGACTATCGTTTGATTGGCAACTTTTTCAAGCGGATCCGAATTGGTGAGATCGTTCCTCATTAAGTTATTTCTTCTTTTTTTTTAAAGTTATTTGGTATAACTTTTCATCTGACTTTGGAGACATTTTTTCTTAATTTTAAATCTTACACAAGTTGGTGTATTGATTCAAAGTGGAGTGTTGGAGTGGGATACAGAGAATGGGTGATTTTTCTCGCCCAGGGAATGATATGGAGGTGGAGACTACCAGTACAGACTTAACATTGAATAGATATAGAAGCAAATTAACTGATATGGAATTGTTGACCAGATTTGAGGAAAGTTTGAATTTAAATACTACCCAAAATATTACAATTTTCTTAAAATCGGAAAATAATTTTCAGTGTGGTAATCCACTTAAATTAAAGGAATTAATAATGAAAAATTTCACAATCAAGAAAAATATTCAAAGTATTAGCAAAACAAGAAATTCAGAAATCATAATCAAAACAAATAGCTGCGTGACCGCCAAAGAAGCTTTAAAAATTAAAGAAATTAATGGATGTAAAATATTTTCTAGATTATCCTTTATTGGCCTAAGTACAAGTTACATTTTGCAGGGAATAGACACGGAATACACAATAGATGACATAAAATCTGAACTTGAAAATAACAATCACGCCAATTTTGGATATCCAACGGTTCACAAAAAAAACAGAATCAGGATACAAACCTATCAAAACAATTAAAGTAACCCAAATAGGGTGCACGATTCCCGAAAGAGTATCAATAGGATTTGAAATGTTTAAAACTAGCCTTTTTTTTTGAAAAACCTAAACAATGTACTAAATGTTGGAAATTTGGTCACATAAATAAATTTTGTAGAAGCTCAATTAAATGCCGTGTATGCTCACTAAACCACTCTGAAAACGAGTGTAAAGAAATAAATACAAAAAAATGTAGCTGTTGTGGAGAAAATCATGAAGCTAACGATAAAAGCTGTAAAAAATATCAGGAGGAAGTCGAAATTTTAAAAATTAAAAATAAGCAACAAATCTCGAGAAACGAAGCAGTCGAAAAGTTCTATAAAGAAAAAAAAACCTCATTCTCGGCCATAACTTATAATAAACAAACTGAGAAAATAGAAACCCTTGAAAAAAAGTTTCAAAAATTAAAATTAAAATTGGAAGAAAATAACAACATTTTTGAAATGAAATTGGAACAAATTGTACAACGTTTTACGGCAGAACTAAACGCGATGATAAATCAAATAAATTTAAAATTTTCATCCTTGATGAACACAATGGAATCTTCGTTAAAAAAAATTGCATCCAATATAACAGTTTCACAAGATAACGACTTTCGAATTAATAGAAAAATAAATTAAAAAGCAAAAAGACTAAAGAACATATCAGAAAAGAGAGAAATTAATTTAGAAAGTACAGTAGAACAAAATAAAATTTAGATATAAATATACAAAATTTCTTGCATCCTAAAAAAAAAAATCAATATTAATCGGGTTTTTTTTTTGAACATTTAAACTAATTCGTAGTATTGCACATTCCCGCCCCCCCCATTTAAATCATGAATATAATCCAATGGAATGCACGTGGAATTAAAAACAAAAGATCAGATATTCTATTTACGCCAATTTTTCAAAAAGCAAGCATTTTAATAATCCAAGAAACTTGGCTACACCCTAATGATAATTTCACAATTCCCAATAAGAATATATTCCGAATCGATCGAGAAATCAGAAGAGGAGAATTAATGATAATTTTAAACAAAGATATTAGTGCAATAAAAATATTCTCAGAAATTAGCGAAGACTTAGAAATTCTATTAGTCAAAGTTCAGATAAATACAGTTCCTATCACAATTTTTAATATTTACATCCCACCGGGTAACTTTAAAGATGACAGTTTATCAAAAATAGCATCGTATATAGATAATCATAGCTTAATATTGGGAGATTTCAACGCATCTCATGAAATATGGGGTTCAAAAGATTCAAATACGTCTAGGAAGAAGATTTTTGATTGGATTATCGAAAAAAATTACTTAATTTTATTAAACGATAAAAGCCCAACTTATCTCCATTCATCGGGAATTTTTACATCTATAGATCTTTCATTATCATCTACAAATTTAAATTATGATATGTCGTGGTCCCCAAGTACCGATAATTTTGGAAGTGTGACCATTTCCCTATTATTATTAATTACAAAAGAACAAACAGCTCAACAACAAATAATTTTAGACAAAAAACAAATTGGAACAAATTTATTAATCTTATTCAACAAAAGCTAAATTTGGATGAAAATATAAATATAGATGTTGTAGAAGAAATTAGAAAAGCCCAAATCTTGTCTCAGGAATCAGAAAAAAATCAGATAAATTCAAGAGCTCCATGGTGGACAGCAGCATGCGGGTATTTAAGAGCAAAAAAAAGAAAACTCCTTAAGAAAGCTAGAAAATACTTCAAAGAAGACTGGATAAAATATAAAGAAATAAGTGCAAAACTTAAGCGAACAATAAAAACCTGTAAAGAAAACTTTTGGCATAAGACATGTGAAAAGATCTCTTCTCCTAAAATTCTTTTTTAAATAATTCGTATAATCAAAAATAGAACAATTTCGAACTATTCTTCATTTAACATCATTGAGAATAATGGAATCATACTAACAAACGAATAATCCCAAGCTAATTGTTTTTTAAAATATTACGCAAAACAAAGCAATAATAGTATCCAAAATATTTTTATTCTGGACAATAGCCAAGATATTAATAAACCGTTCTCTTTAAAAGAATTAAAAATAGCAATATCTCATCAAAAAAACAGCAGTCCAGGGCATGATAAAATTTCACTCCAAACAATCAACCATCTCCCCATCAAAGCAATAAATCTTCTCCTGAAATCCTTTAATGACAGTTGGTCTTCTAGTCAAAATCCAAAAGATTGGACTCACGCAATTATTTTACCATTCATAAAACCTCACAAAAATCCCAAGGAAATAGCGTCATATCGCCCAATTTCACTTACCTCAATAGTTGCCAAATTAATAGAAAGAATGATCCTACACAGAATGTTAGATTTCAGCTTTCAAAATAAAATTTTTCACGTAAATCATCATGGCTTTTACCCCCACAGAAGCAGTATTATATATATAATACGATTCTTCAACTTCAACATGATATCATACTGGCTAGAGAACGTAAGGAATACTTTATTCTAGTAGCATTAGATATTAAATCAGCATATGACTCTGTGTGGCCAAGTGATCTAGTTTCTAAATTAAAAAAAGTTGGATATTCAGGTAATTTGCTACGATGGGTTCAAAGTTTCTTACATCAAAGAACAATTCAAATTAAATGGCGGAACAATTTTTCGAAAATCAGCAAAAACAGTTATGGTGTACCTCAGGGTTGCATCTTGAACCCTTTCCTATTTATGATTTATATGGCACACATTTTTGAAATCCAACACGACAGCCATCTTCTGGTCTATGCAGACGACATTTTCTTATATAATAGCGGCACAAATTGGAACAAAACAATAGCCGAATTACAAATATCTTTAAACAATATTTCAGCCTGGTGTAAAAAATGGAAATTGTCCACCTCTCTAGAAAAAAGCAGTTTAATCAACTTTTCCAGAAAAAGAAGCACAATACCTCCTATACTTAAAATATGTGATAAACCTATTCCCGAAGTGAAGTGTCTTAAAATCCTAGGGATAATCTTCGACCCCAATATCACTTGGAAAAATCATATTATTTACCTCAGACAGAAAGGTTTTAAATATTTAAATGCAATCAAAGCATTATCGTCCCCTAAAATAGGAACAAGAACTGATACTCTTTTAAATATTATTAATGCTACAATCCGTTCTATTTTTGACTATGGAAGTCAACTTTTTTCCTTTTCAAGCAATAGCAATAGACAAAAACTAGAACCAATTTACAATGCTGCATTACGTTTAGCCCTAGGTCTCCCAAGAAACACTCCGATAGACGTGTTAAGGGAGGAATCTATGAATGGCAGTATCAATAATCGACATAATTTCCTTTGTCAAAAATTTATTATTAAACAAATAGCATTAAAAGACTGGTCACCAAATGCAAGGTTATTTTGGGATATTAATAATAATTTTTATAGATATAGAGAAAAAGAAATCAGTATTTTTCAAAAGTCAATCAACCTGCTCCAAGAACTATGTATTTCTATGTATTCTTTCTATGTATTTTTCAGTGGACTCCTCCTCCTCCAATCTATGAAAATCACAAAATTAACATCTATACTCATGAACTGCCATTTCAAAACAGAGACCTTCCAGATCTCATAGTGCAAAATATGTTTAATGATTATATCCAGTCAAACTTTAATGACAGTATTATAATTGCAACAGATGGTTCTAAAAATACTAATGAAACATCAATAGGAATCTTAATCCCCAAGAAAAAAGTTAGACAAAATTACATTCTGAAAGAAATGATTTCCATTTTTACAGCGGAAGCTATTGCCATATGGACTGCGTTAAAAAATTGGGTTTCAGAAACAGAAAACTATGTCATCCTGACGGACAGCTTATCAGTTCTAAAAAGTATCCTTAATATAAACAGAAAATCCAGTACGATAATATTAAATTTAAATTCAACGTTACACGAGTGTCTCCAAATAGCTCAATCAATTACATTCATTTGGGTACCAGCTCACAAGGGAATAGAAATTAATGAAGAAGTAGATAAATTAGCTAAAACCTCTCCAGATCCTTGGAATATTATTCCTTGGATTACTTGGGAAGATCTACATACATTTTTCAAAAATCAACAAAAAAGCGAAAACGAAGAAACATGGAAAGAGAGCAAGAGACTTAAAAAATATAGTTATATTTCTCATCTTAAAAAATGGAAAAGACAGGCAGCAAAAAATAGAAATACAGAAGTTTTAATTAATAAGCTGCGGGCAAAGAAATTACCATTAAATGATATTTATTTTCTTTTTAAACAAACAGATTCCCCATTGTGTTCAGATTGCCATGTACCAGAAACTAGTGAACATTTTATTTTAACCTGCAACAAATATCAGTTGCAACGTAAAACATTGAAATTTTTTATCTCTAATCATAGTGAATGGTCTTATTCATCAATAGCGAATTGTGATACAATAGAGCATATTCAAAAAGTCGAAGAATTTTTAAAAACAACCAATAGATTCTAAAATACCAAGTTATCGATCCAAATTACACTAGTTTCATCTACCACTTTTGAAGCATAAGTTAACAAAACTTACAATTTTACATAATAATCAAGACCTATACTTGCATCCTATTTGAAGAAAATATAATGCAAATAATCATTTCGGAGCATAAGGTGTTAGCCAGAGCTCCAGATGTACAGTGGTAACACTGTACTGAACTGAACTGAACTTACAACTTTGCAATATAGATTTATGTTTTTATTTATTTATTTATTTTGGCAAATTCATCAATTATTTTTATACTTTGTCCAAAATATCTTGTTCTCTATGTATAATATGGCCATACTTAATTTTTCTCTTCCTACAGTATTTCTTAAGCAGTTTTTAACGCGCTTTCAAACTGGAAAAGATCTCTCACATGATGCATTTGGTATCGGTATTGTTAAAAATATTTTCAAAAGTATCTCCATATTGAGGAACGTTGAGGCCATTTTCCCTTGCAACTCGATAATTTTCTACCTGGGTTTTCAATGCATTTTTATTTCCTTTAAAAATAGTAAAAGCTTATTCAATTCATTGCCAAAATTAAAAGATTCAATATCGTCTTTGTAAATATCCTTTAGTTTTTATGCAGAATTCTTTTTAATTTCATGCAATAATCTCTCTTCAAAAAATATAGTAAAGTATTCCGTAAGCGTTTCATATATCTCACCTCTTTGGGAGAGTTTTTCTCTTATCCTATCGCATTTAACTAAAAACAAAAACAAAAAAAAAAAAGAACTCACTGTTAAATTTTCTTTTCATTCAAAAATTCTCGACCGACTTCTTTACTTTCACCGAAAATAATCTCCTCTTTTGCTGACTGTGAGCTTGTCCAGATTCCTTTTCAAACAAGATCCCTGATAAATCAGTTGTTCTTGTTCCACTTTTCCAAATTCATCTCTAAAATTCTGTGTATAATTTCTTACAGATTTCAGCAGATTTAATCTTTTTTAATAATTCACATTCAACTGATTACAAAGATTTACTAGCTCATTTACGCTAGCATTTGCTAGTACCATTTACGTAGAAGATCCAAATGTTCGAGGACATGGTGTAGATACCTTACTCTGAATAGTTCACAGCCCTGAAGCACATCCACCTTCAAAGTAGTCTCCTTGGGCGACGATACTTCTGCCAGCGTTCGTATAACTTCTTCATAATTGAATGCTAGTTGCGTCAGGTGATGTGAGTCGGTGTAGTTTAAATGCGAGATATAAAGTTTGTAAGCGTTAATGATTGTTGAGATTTGAAGTAGATAAATGATATTAGTCCAGGATGCCTTTAAGAAGACGAAGAAGCTGTTATGAACTGCCCCCTGGGTTTGAACGAGGTCGTATAATATAGCTAAAAAAGGTGGATTTTCTTTCCAGGATAATACAGAAAGACTTAGTAGGAATGTATCCACTGTACATAATTGTTGGCAGCAGTGGTCTTGGGAAAGCACTACCTCAAGAAAACTGGTGTCCAACTAAGCACGGGTCACCACTGACAGAGAATATAGCGATATTCCTCGCATGTCTGCTCAGCATCTCAGTGCCTCTGCAGTAGAAATGATAACCTTTGTTGACACCCAAGTGAAACAGTGAACTAACGAATCGATTGCTTGAGGAATAACTTAGAGTAAGATGCCTTGTAGCGTTTGTACCATTATCTTCAAATCACTAACATCTTCAACTTCAGTGATGACACGCTAGAGCTCATTGGAGAGTGAAGTGGTGGTGTTTTGCGTTTTCCAATCAAAGCTGTTTCTGTCTTGGTGCCAGTGAGGGCCTTATATTGATTAAAAGAAGGCATCAGAGCAAAAAAATAACCTTTCTGCCTCCTAGATACACTGGGCCTTCACCTAGAGTTATGAGCAATTTTTTATAGCGGAATCACTCTCGTCGTTAACCGCACACCCTGAAAGTAAACTTGTAGATCAGTCTGGTCATACCCTGGTTAGATCACTAGATCTTTCACCAATCGAGCACGAATATCATTCGATGTCAACTTAAGCGTCATCCGTTAAAAGAGTTAATCGCCCTTGTATTGACCGACCAAGTGGAATAGGCATGTAATTCCACCCCACAAACTGATATCCAGTACCCGTAGGACACATTGTATGCACGTTTAAATACTAGCAGTCATATCGGTTATTATTGTACCATCATTTCACATTTGAAATAGCTCTTCTCGTACTTACATTACCCTGTAATCTTGAAACTGAAATTAATTAAATATGTTTCCTAGACAAATATATTGCCAGAGTTTTGTTAGTAGACAATTTTTTCTTGGTGTTGGGATTTCTAATCCTCATCAGTTTAAGATTTTTTCAAGTAACTAAGCCCGACTGTGAATTGAAAACAAACTTGTTTGACTTGAATAGCATTCCTCCTATCGAAATAAAATTTGTGCAAGAAAGCGCATGCGAAAATTTTGTACAGATTTCAACAAAACAGATACACAGGGTGACTGTTATAATAACGTCGCATTTTAAAGCTTCAAGAGAGCTATTTGCAACAGACTTCATAATTTTGAACCATGGTCAAGTCCCGAGGACGACACTTGAGCTGGGACCCCCTTTCCTAGCCTCTACACCACACCACCCCAACGGGAGGAGATTTGAGCCTTAGCAGATTTAACGTGCAGCGGCCCCTTCTACACAACAGGTCTTTTGCGGTACTGGGATCGAACTCATGGCACGCAAGCCACGAGTCTGTGACCTTGACCCCTAGGCTATACGGCCATACATATATAAACGGAAGAAAGATTACTAGTGTTGTCACACGGCTTAAATATGTTTTAATCAGTGAGGTTGCGATATCCCTACAAGATTTTTTGTTGCACGTTTAACTTATAAATGGAGTCCATCAAGATAGGGGCCCTTAAAAGTGGTTGGGACTGCCAGGTCCGCAAGGCGCTTAACCGCCTCTGTAATATCCCCTCTAAAATATATACTACTAGCCGTTACCAGCCTGCTTCGCTGGGTATTTCATAATTTTGTATGAATAAATATATTGTTTTTATATACATATATATATCTAAATTATTAATATCTAAGTCCTAGCATTAAGCATTCGATTACATTGAAAAACATTCTTATTACTTTCACCACTTGAATAGTAATTTCTAAAATTGAAGTAGACTTATCTTTTACGCACTCGTAATCTCCTGCTCTAAGACGAATTTCCTCGAAACTCATTTTTAGTGGATCTCCACTCAACAAAATAAATATGATTACCAAATTTAATGTCTAAATCTAATTGTTAAAAAGGGGGGGGGATTTATCAATAAACCCCATAGCACCCTTTGACAGTCGATTTCCGAATGACCCCTTCTTAGCGGATTTCATTTCAACAAAAGAAACATGCATATCACATTTAATTATTGCAGGTCTAGTAGCTCGAAAACGGGAATTTTTTTTATCGATACACCCCAGTAATTTTCCGCTTCCCGCATATCAGTCGATTTCCGTAAAATCCATTCTTAGTGGATCTCTATTCAACAAAAGAAATATACTTAACGAATTTCAAGTATGTGGATCTAACAATTCAAAAAAAGGATATTCTTTTCTATAATCACCCTTAATCCCTTACACATCCCGGCAGATTTTTGCAGAACCCGTTTTTGGAGGAACTGTACTTCCTGAAAGGAACATGTCTAACAATTTTCATGTCGGTAGGTCTAATAGTTTCAAAACGGGATTGTTTATCAGTAACACCACCTAAACCAACCTCCAAGCCCCTTGGTTTCGATTTTCAAAAAACCGCTTTTGTAGAAGACCTCTAATCTATGAAATGAAAGTGCCTACCAAATTTTAAGTATGTACGTCTAATCGTTCAAAAATTTAAATATTTATCTATAATGCCCCTTAAGCCTAAGCAATGAACCTCGGGGGAGGGAGGCAATTTTCACAAAACTCTTTTTGTAGTGATCCTCTACTTCATGAAAGGAATGAGCCAACCAAATTTCAAGTCTGTACGTTTAATTGATCAAAAGTGGAAATATTTATCTATAACGCCACTTAAGCTCCCACAACGCCCCTTGGATGGTGATTTTAGCCAAAAACCCATTTTATAGTGGATAGCGTCTCCATGAAAGGAACATGCCTATCAAATCTCAAGAATGTGCGTCTAATAATTTAAAAACGGAAATAATTATCTGTTACAACGCCTTTTAAGGTTATATTTTTGTAAAATCTCTTTTGTAGGGGATCATTACTTCTGTGAAAGGAATCTGGCTACTAATTTTCAAACCTATTCGTCTCATAGTTAAAAACGGGAACATTAAAATATAACGCCCCTTTTCCCCCGCAACCTCCCTTAAGGTTCGATTTTTGTAAAATTCCTTTTGTAGGAGATTTTTACTGCGTGAAAGGAACGGGGCAACTAATCTTCAAACCTGCTCGTCTCATAGTTAAAAAAAGGGAATAATCAAATATAACGCAAGCCCCTTAGGAGTCGATTTTTTGCAATACCTATTTTGTAGCGGACCTCTAGTCCATGAAATGAACGTGCCTTTCAAATTTCAAATCTTTATGGCAAATAGTTTTAAAAGAGTAAATAATTATATATAACGTCACTTGGGGGTCTATTTTCGCAGACTCTTTTGTAACCGATTTCTACTCGGCTAAAGGAACATATTCACCAATTTTCAAATCTATAGTTTTGGTAGTTCATAAACAGGAATATTAATCTCTAATAACCCCTTGGGGGTTGACCCCTTATATAAAGTCCCTTGGGGGTTAACCCCTTTAGCTCCCGCAACGTACCTTCGATTTTGATTTTCGCAAAATTCATTCTTAGCGGATCTCTGTTCCATGAAAAGAACATACCTACCAAATTTCAAGTCTGTAGGTTCAATAGCTTTTGAGATATCGTGATGGGTGAATGAGACTTTTTTCTCTTATAAATATATACTGGTGTCCACAAAAGTTAAGTATAAATCGTAAAATGCGAAAAACATGGAGTAAATATTCTTAAAGTTATTCCAAATTTGTTGCGGATATTAATTGGGCGAAGAAGAAACATTGGTTTATGCAAAACTTTTCAGTCGACTACGTCCTGCGCGAAACACCGGCGCATGTCGGAAGGCGAAGAAACCGATTCACGCAGCATAGGCAGTTCAGACAAGTTTCGTGCAACTTCTGTGCGAAGGAACGTTGTTAACCATCAAACAAGGAGAATGATGGCACAAAGATGCCAATTGGACATGTTTACGAAAGGAAGAATTGTTGGAATGCTGGAAACCTCACGATCAGAAACCGAAGTGTCTCGAATTCTGAATGTGGACCAGTCTGTGATCTCAAGACTGTGGCAGAGGTTTCAAAAAACGGGAGATGTTACCCGATAACCAGTATCAGGTCGACCAAGAGTCACAACCCCTCGCCAAGACCGATATCTGGTAATAAGTGCGTGACGTCAGAGGGGCAGTGCTGCCAGAGCACTGGGTTCGGCACTCACAGTCGCCATAGGAATACGAATTTCGAGACAAACTGTTTACAGAAGACTCAATCGTGCTGGCCTGTATGCCAGAAGACCAGCAGTTTGCATTCCCCTCACGTCTGCGCACAAATGCGCTCGTTTGAACTGGAGTTTGAAGCATCAACATTGGAGCGTAGGAGAGTGGGCCAATGTGATGTTCAGTGATGAGTCCCGGTTTAGTCTGAGTAGTGATTTTCGGTGGACCAAGAAACATAACGGAAAGACATCATTTTCCATCAAGGGGAGTAATGGTATGGCAGGCATCATGATGGACGGCCGCACAGAACTCCATTTCTTTGACACCGGGTCTCTGATTGCTCAAAGATACAGAGACGAAGTTCTTGAGGCTTATGTTCGCTTGTTTCGAGGTGCTATCGGTCCTGACTTCATATTCATGGATGATAATGCGCCATGTCACCGAGTGGTGCTGATTGATGACTTCCTTGAAACGGAAAACATCCAGCGCATGTCGTGGTCTGCGAACTCCCCTGATTTAAATCCTATCGAGCATGTATGGGATATGCTCGGGAGATAAATTGCAGCCCTTTCGCACCCACCAAGCTCCGTTAAAGAACTGAAGATAGCTCTCCAAGAAGCTTGGAACCGTGTGAACCCACATCTCATTCATCATCTCATAGCAAATATGGTAAATCGCTGTGCAGCGTGCCTGGCTATCAGAGGTGACCACGCGCCTTATTAAACTGCAACATTAGTATTTTATTTAATGCTTTCTTTCATTTTTTCTTTAAAGTGTGAATCCTTGCTATGCTCAGTTTTCTTTCAAACTGCTACTTTGGATAATAAAATTTATTATTATCATTCTTTTGACTTGCTTCCTTATTTTATAACCATTTTACACTCGCATATCACGTTTCCCGCCATTCTGATTTACAGTTCCTTCTTTATTCACATAATTATAAATTATGCTTAAATTTTGGACACCAGTATATATAGAGGACTAGTAATAGATTTTGTATGTCAAGGCTAGTCCGATTGTTGCGCGATTTTCGTTCTTTGTTACTTAAAAAAAGGTCCTCAATACTATTATACCTTTCAAAGAGATTACATTAAAAAATGCATTTTTAAGATACCGTTTCGTGCTCACACACACACTTCAAGTTGGAAATTATATAACAGTCTTAAAAGAATATTTTTACTGGAGGTAAAGAGATTAAAATATTACAGATTTGTATATTTTAGGTATGGATATTATTAAGGTAAAAAAAGCCCTTTTCCACACAGAATTTTTAAAAAATAAAGTTTCCAATAATGTGGAAACGGTTGATAGTGTTTTTAATTTGAGGAAATCTTGTTAATTAATTGAGCAGATTATAGAACTAATCTAATTAATGAAAGTAGTACTGAATAAATAAAATTAATTTTTCAAGCTTTCTGTGTTCTTTTATTTATTTGTTTCAAAATGATGACTATTTCCTTTAATTCAGCGTTTCTCAAACTGTGGGGCATGCACCCCTAGGGGAGCGTAATAATCGCATCAAGGGGCGGCGCTAGCATATCAAAAAGTCGAAAATAAAAGATTGTTAAAAATATTATTAATTTACAGCTGAAAGGAAAACAAAATTCATTCTGACATAAAAGAAAACAAAATGCATATTTAAATTGAAATAATGCACTGATAAATGTATCAGTATTGCACAATGTATTCGATTATCAATTCATCAATCCTAAATTAAGAACATGTTAAGTAATTACTAATGAACCCCCATGGGCTTGTTATATACAAAATTTAACTCTTATCTTGATAAATTGTACGGTTTATAATCAAAGGCGTATTGAAGCCTTAGCGTCGAAGTACATTATTATTGAATTCAATACATTGTTATTGTATGGAGGGGGCGCGATGAAAACTATGAATGAAAATTGGATCACAGATATTAAAGTTTGAGAGGCACTGCTTTAATTAGATAATTATGTTTTAAAAAGAAAAAACTGATATTTGATGTATATAAATGAAAATAAAATTATTAAAAAAAAATCTGCGTGTGTCGGCTCCGACACACGACTGGAGTTTACTCCTTCAGTACGGTTGTCTTTGATTATATAGTAGGCAAACAGGGTAAATGAACGCATCTCATAATACTGAAACAATGCATGTATTTTCTTTATTTTATTATTCTCATTTTTCATATTGATTCGATAAAATAATGTATGCATAAAATAATATACGTCAGTTATGTTACATAAACGTATATGTTACTCATAGTACATGAGTACATTGTTAAGAAGGTTCATTTACTTCACTATTAATATCACTTTGAGTATTAATTACATTAATACTCTCGCCATTATTAATCATTGTGACAAGAAGCTTGTGGCAACTAAAGTACGATACGGGAATTAAGAATCGTGAAAAAATCTCGCTTCAATGGTTGTTACTATACCTATCCGTCCCCAGTTCTCTACCAGAAACAAAATCCAAATTAGGCTCTGATTTTAAAAATTGGCCTAATCCCAATCCTTCATCTTTATCGAAATCAATATTGAAATCTCTACTCTATGAAAGGAATCTAGTTATCAAATTTAAAGACTGTGCGTATAATAGTTTAAAAATGGATATAATTATCTATAACGCCCCCTTAGCCTCCTCAACGCCACTTGGGGGTCGATTTTAACCAAACTCATTTTGTAGCTGTTCTTTACTCTATGAAAGGAATTTGCATACCGAATTTCAAGACGGTACGTCGAGTAATTTAAAAATGGAAACAATTATTTATAACGCCCTTTAACCCCCCCCCCCGTAACGCCCCTTGAGGTTCGAATTTCGCAAAACGCGTTCTTAGCGGGTCTCTACTCCATGAAAGGAACATGTCTACCAAATTTCAAGTCTGTAGGTAGAATAGTTCCGGAGATATCATGATTAGTCAATCAGTCATTCAATGAGTGAGTGAGTCTCTTTTCTCCTTTATATTGTTACGTAGATCGGGGTTCGAGGATTTTATGCAAAACCAGTCGTAAACAACAAGACAGTCCTTTAAGAGCGATGAGTATTTATTGGCGTAAATCAGTCCTTAAAAATACAGGATTCAACAGCAAAGTTCACAGAATAAATACCAGAAGGATTTCACACCTTCAACAGCACTCAGACACAATAAGCAATTTTTACAATACACGTACGTAAAAAATTATTCACAATCACCGCTCGTAATATTGAACAGCCGTTCTAATCGCTAGTCTTCACGGTCAAGGCAAGTTTACTAATCGCTAGTCAAAACCAGACTCGCTACTCGCTGGTGGAAACCAGACTGCCTGTTGCGGCGAGTATTGCTCTATTTATAGCCGGGGCTGAAACTTCTGGAAAGATGCGCTCGCGTCACAGATCGTGAAATTAGTAGATTTCTCTACTAATTTCTAGAAGAATCCAGAGGGTCCCGAACTCACCAACATGGTCGTCAATGTCACCAAATTGGTCGCCAAAATGATGCCAACTTGTCTCTATCGCCAATATTTCGCCAAGTTCCCATTGAATCGCCATTTTTCACGTAAGGTATGGCGTTGCTTGTGTGAATATTACAATTTTAACATGAAATAATTATAGCGTAGAGTAAAATAAAGGCATTTCACATCCAAATACAAATTATTTACATTATTTTAAACAAAATTCGTAACAATATTTTTGTTAAAATCTAATAATATAATCTTTTTCCTCCCATAAATATAGGTTCTCAAAAGAAAGTTAGATATATTTTTTATTTAACTTAATTCATTTTTTAATCTTATTTTATTTTTTTGTATAACTTTAGTGGCTTTTGTTTCAAATCCCTTTGGAGCAAGAAAGCCTACACCAAGTCCATTTGCCCATTCCGCATAAGAATGTCACAAACCTCATCTTGATCTCCAAACAATTGTCCCTGGGAAATGCCCCAGCAGTCCAGAAGATGAGCAGGAGAAGCAGGAAGAGATCAGGGACATTTAAAAAGATGCTTTACCCTCTGTACAAAGGTCATACCATGCAGGTGACCGCTTCTTAGGCCGTCTGAAGAGCCCTGGATCTCCTGCACTGTAGAGATAGCCCAGGACTCTTAGCTGCGGACTAGCAATGAGTATGGCCTGATGTGGGAATCTAGTTAATATTTAATCCTCGCCATAAAAATAGTGATAATTCATGATAAAAAGGTCAATCACATATTTTAATCACTTTTTTTACATTATAGAACATTATAAAAATTACTAAAAACTACATCGGCTAATGCCTGAAAGTTAAATAAAGGGAAGAGCACGGGTTGCTGTCTCGTGCGAGTAAGATTGAGGAGTGTGTGTAATTGTCCGAGGTAAAGACAGGTTTTTGAGTGTTAGTTCTTCTCAGTTCACTTTTCTCTGCTCGCAGGCTGATTCCAGTTAAAGGAAGTTTAGTTGATGCCGAGGCACGCCACAGTGAGCAGGAGAGTTTCGCCAAGATTCATTTTGGCTTTGTGGAGGAATGGATTTCAGAATGGTTCAAGACAGAGGAACTGGTGTTAGGAAGATCACAACCCCTACCAGCCAGGTCATCAGCTGCCTCGTTCCCAGGCACACCCATATGCAACGGTATCCACTGGAGACACACTTGTTTCCTATAACCAAGCCTAGCCAATTTGGAAATAATATCCAGACCAGTACTGTCCATAATCTTTGGCTAATTCTTCAAATATTGGATGGAGCTCTTGCTGTCTGTTAGGATCCAGATATTATCCTTATTAGAGTTGAGAGCATGATCGAGAGTACTACTGATAGCAATGAAATCCGATCTAAAGACGGAACAGTAGTTAGAATTTGTGGTGCTGATTTTAACCTCACTCCAGGGAGTATTACTAAATATAACACTCAATTCTCTACCCGTATCCGAACGGCTACCATCTGTGTAAATAATCATGGCTTGATTGGGTATGTCATTTATAACTTCAGGTTCCAGCTGTCTGAGTAATTCCGGATGGCTGCTATGCTTGGGAGTACTGATCAATAATTACTCCCGGAATTCAACATGATTAAAAGAATCGATGAGTGTGATGCAGCTAAATGTAAAGATGTGTCAACATAAAAATCAATAAAACCACGTTTCTATATGAAATGGACTAAATTCATGACGGTCACATGATAATATAAACACGTGTTCTTCATTGAATTCAAAACGGACAATAAACTAGCTCGTACTTTTTATTTTATTTGTAAAACTTTGGTAAAATTTCACATTGCATAGTTGGGTAAAGATGCTCAAGAGTTATAAAAAGAAATTTCTGCAAAAAGATTTTAAAATTAAAGAAATAAATTAAATGTAAAAAAACTTTTTTAAGAACAAGCTTTTATTTAAACGCACTAAAAAGAATAAAATAAACTTTTCCTTTAAAACTTTTTTTACTATCAACTTATAACGTCATTACACAATTTATATGATATAAAAGCTTGTCGCGAGATTTACCTGTGTAGATAAACAAGTAAAATAAATAACTTGACCTGATTGATTTTGGTTTTTAAAAATTCAAACTAAGTAATTATGAGTACTTAAATATTGCGACAAGCTTTTATATCATATAAATTGTGTAATGACGTTATAAGTTGATAGTAAAAAAAGTTTTAAAGGAAAATTTTATTTTATTCTTTTTAGCGCGTTTAAATAAAAGCTTGTTCTTAAAAAAGTTTTTTTACATTTAATTTATTTTTTACTTTTTAGTTATCGCTGGACAGGTTTCTCAGCCTGTCCATCTCATTTAACGCTGGTTCGCCATCCCTGGTTTAGCTGAATTAATTCTCGCAAAATAATATTAGACTAAAAACACAATTTTTTTAAATCCGTAATTTTTAAGCAATTTTTTCAATCTTCATGCAGATTTTGGCTAACATTGTTCTACACACGAAAAAAAAGGTTTAGTGAGATTATCTTCATAAATGACAAAGTTATTAAATGTTTAATTAAAATTTTGACTATTTTTGAAAAACTTAAAGAATATATTATTTATTTGAAATATTTTGAAGATAAGGGATGTATTTCTCTAAGATATTAGAAGAAAATTTTAATTGTTTATTAAAAACTTCAAAAGGGATTTAAATATTTGTATTAATCAATAAAATGCTTAAGACTAAAAACGCATTTTGTAATAAAAAAAGAAAGTTTTATCAAATAATGATAATTTTTTGCTGGACATTGAATATCTTCTACGTAAGAATCTATTTTTTTTTAATTGCTCAGATCATCTTTAGAAAAACTTGATTTTGAAAAAATAAATAATTAAATTCAAATAAAATTAACAGATTCTATTTGTAATTAAATTTAAGGACACATGTCGTAGTGTGTGTTTAGATTACTGGTGATAAAATGAGGTATATTTAAATTACTCGTAGGCTTAAAATTAGAAAATTTCTTTAAAAAATTACTTCATTTTATTGTAAAATTATTTTTTTTAATCGAAAATATATTGCATTTCTAGATAATATTTTTCTCTTATTGTTTTCCTAGCGGATTCCTTTTTGATGGGTAAGATACATTAAAAAAATGATCTTTCCGATTCTGTAATTATTTTTTGTCTGAGTTTCATAGATTAAAGTTAGATAAATTATTTAAAGAATTTCTTCAATACTCCATCTCAGTTTAACTTGGCAGCGTTGAGAAAGGTATACAATGTACCAATCTACTTGAAAAATAGCTCTACTTTTTTGTTTTGAATTTAAATCCAAGGAAATAGATAGAAATTTGTAAAAAAATTGCATACGTTGTAGAAATTAGATTGTTTTTACGTTGTAGAAATGTAATTATTTTTTAGACAAAGTTAATTAATACTGTCAATAGCGCAACGTTATGAAATTCCAGTTTGGCTGAAAACCGATTTTCGACGCCAAATTTTGTCATTGTTGTAACAATAAAATTATTACAACAATGCAGATATATCCAAGTTGGCGCCGAAAACTAGTTTAACGTTTTTAATTAATATCTTTTTAATTAATTGCAATATCGGAATATAAATAGTCAAAACATGCATTGTCATCCAAACTAAACGTGTATACAAAATTTCAGCTCAATGGGAGGAAGATATCAGCTTCAAAATTGAGTTGCAAGATTCCACCCGAACAAATTACATACATACATACATACATACATACATACATACATACATACATACATACATTGTAAGTTAAATAAAAGCTTTTAAAAATAGTCTTGATTTATACATGTACTTTTATATAAAGTGACAAATATTAATTTTTTTAAAAAAAAGTTTCTGTAAAAAGCGTAATTTGGCTACAACGAAATGCATGAACGGATTTGCAGAAAATGGATAATTGCATTTATCGTGACTATGACGTCACATGTGTTTTTGAACTTGATTGGCTAAAAACACGTGGTTTAAAATTATCATGTAATTATGACGTCACATGAATTTAGTCCATTAAGTATACTTTGGTTACTTGTGCAGTTTAGAAGGAAAGAAGAGGTTCTAATAAAGAAAAAAACCCCAAAGCTTTTCACTTTGTTAAGAGCGTTGTCGAAATTTCACAAATTTGCTTTATCCAACAGATGGCGTTGTTTGCAACTCAGATGACGTCAAGAAAGATGAAGCGTGTTTTCTAGTAACCTATCGTTACTATAGCAACGGGGTGTGGTTTAGAAATGATTGACAGATGTAGTCGGTATGAGAGCTCATGCGCTCTTTGAAGAACCAGATCGAAGAGAGGAAAAACGGGTAAGGGGGTGAGGAAAGAAGAGAAAGAGTTTTCTACAAATAGTTTCAACGTTTGAATAAGGTTCTGTCACTGTTGCACAAAATTGGGTGCGGAGACATTTTCTTTGAAAGCCGTGCTAGTGGATAGGTATTAAAATGTGCATTGCACTTCTAAGTATATATAGTTCTGAAATCTACTCAAAAAGGCATTTTTCTGCAGAAATGATGAGGCTAATCCGTCTAGATTTGTCAGAAAACATAGGATATATATGCTTAATTTGGGTATAATTATTATGTGAGTTTTTCCAATTCATATGGAAAATAATTGAGTGTAATGCACTTGATATTTTGTCACATGAATTATTGTATTTCAGGGTAGACCTTTGAGAGAGTACAACATTTTTGAGGGAATTCTATTGTAGAATTTTACTGTTTCCTGGTTTCGGATGACATTTATCCCTTTTTGTGGAAATTGGTATTGTAGTTTAGAAATCATGTAATTCATTTCAACTTTTCTATAAAATAATCGTTATAAGGCTCCGGATTTTTAGGAAGAAAACGTTCAAATTGTCTCTTGACAAATACGTCTACATTGCCTTAGGTATCATAAACAATGCCCATAAGATTAAGAAGGGAAACGAAATATGGGTGGGGGTTTTAATTTTTCAACGAAGTATTTGGTAGATCTTTATTTGAAATTTAGAAAAAGTATTTTTTTTTTCGAGTTTTAGGGGATATTTGTTTTATTTATCTTTGTTACCTTTATTTATTTATCGATCTAATTCTCTTTGTTTGATAGAAATATGAGAAATTTTAATAAGTTTCTTTCTGCTCATATATCTTAGATACAAATTGTATTTGAAATTGTCATAGAAGGATGCTTATTATGGAAATAAAGTTTCGATTTGAATCTTTAAAAAGAAAATGTCATTTTTCTTAGAAAATATTAACTAGAGCACTTTTTTGTTAGTCCTTTTTTAACAGCATTCCATTTCTTGTTTTACAAATTAATGCTATTTCCAATCAGGGGCATAGTTACCACGTATCAATGATACGGGGCCCCAAGCTTTGAGGACGGGCACCCAAATGTGTAAGCAAAAAATCGCAGGGGTGGCCTTAGAGAGTGCCCTCAAGGATGATACAGGGTCCACTCAGGACCAGCTCCGTCAGTGTTTTCAATACTCATGAAAATGTGACACAAATTTCACAGCCTTCAATTAAATTATTATATTTATTGAATTAATTTCCAAACCAAGCTTACTTTTTTTATTTCCTACGTGCAACGTTTTCGGAATATTTATAGTATATAGTCTGCGTTTGTACTTTCATAATGTTATTTTTAGTGTCGCCGATTATAAGGGGAGATAAAATCGGTGCATTTTTGTGATCGGTTCTTTTCTTTTGAATTTTTACTGCTTTGATCTCCTTTTCTAGTGACACGATTGTGATGCTTAAATTCCCCAGAGGAGTAGTGTGGATAACAGTAGTGCGCTTTTGAAATCTGATGTTCCTATCAATTTTTTCATGAAATTATCTTCATAAGACTCATGATTTACAGAGGAAGTTCAGTGAATTCACAAGCATGTTTATGATTGTTGTCTTGGATATCAAAAATAAAGTCCATCAGGCTAAGAAGAGGGAAGGGATTTTAAAATTTTGAAGAAAAATTTAGTATATTTTCAGTTGAGACTTGAGGAAAAAAATAATTTCCGAAGTTTTATTTTTGTAGAGAGAAGTGGTGGAGGGAGACTATATATATAGTGTAATAAAAATGGAAGGAACCAAAAAAGTCAATGAACTAAAAAGGAGACCTATCATGATTTCTAAAGCTGTTACTGAATTAAGACCAGCAAATTTGGGTTATATCTATCTATCTATATATATATATAAAGGAGAAATGCGACTCACCCACTCACTGACTGATTGACTAAACACGATATCTCCGGAACTATTCAACCTACAGACATGAAAATTGGTAGGCATGTTCTTTTCAAGGAGTAGAGATCCGCTAAGAACGGACTTTGCGAAATTCGAACAGCAAGGGGCATTACGGGGGTTAAGGGGCGTTATAAATAATTGTTTTCATTTTTAAACTACTGGAAGTACATTATTGAAATGTGATAAGTAGAATCCTTTCATGGAGTAAATATCCGCTATATAATGTGTTTCCTGAAAATCGACCTAAGGTGGTGTTGATGGGGCTCAAGGGGCGTTCTAGAGATAATAGTCTTCCATTTTTAATTTATTAGACTCACAGTCTTCCAATTTGGTAAGCAGATTCCTTTCATACAGTACATTTCCTAAAATGGGTTTTGTGAAAATAGTCCCCCACCCCAAGTTGCGGTTTCCGGGTTCTCAAGGGGCTCCATAGATAATTATTCCCATTTTTAAACTATTAGACGTACAGTCTTGAAATTTGGTAAAAGATTCATTTCGCAGAGTAGAGAACCGCTACAAAATGGGTTTCGCGAAAATTAAACCACAAGTTTGATTTCGGGTAATTAAGGGGCGTATTGAATATAAATATTTCCGTTTTTTAAACTATTATACCTACCTGCTTGAAAACTGATAGGCATGTTCCTTTCATGGAACAGAGTTCCATTAAAACGAAACATATTAAAACGAAAATAAACCTTTAAGGAGGGTTGCGAGAGGTCAAGGGGAATTATATGGAAAAAAATCCCGTTTTTGAATTGTTCGACCCACATACTTGAAATTGGTTGAGCATGTTTCTTTTGTTGAATAGGGATCTACTAAGAATGTATTTAAGGGAATCAACTCCTGGGGGAGCATGGGGTTACTGGGGTGTATTGACACAAAACAAATTTCCTTTTTTCGAAATACAAGGACTATAATAGTGGAATTTGGTTTGCATTTTCCATTTGTTAAATTGAAATCCGCTAAGAACAGTTATATTGGAGAACGTTTCTCAACGGAATTACGGACGGAATTGATAATAAAAACTTCATTTTTACTCTATTAGATTTAGAATTAAAATTTGTCTTGCAAGCTTACTCTATGGAGTAGAGTTCCACCAAAAATTGGTTACGCGGAAATCCACTTGGTTATAGGGTTACGAAAGTACAAACATCCTTCTATACTTCAATTGTTAAAATTTTTAGAAAATACAAATTAGAAGTCCTGTCCTTTTTTATATCAAGAGCCGAGAGTTACGGGTATACTTATATTTTTCAATATAATCGAATTCTTAATGTTGGGCTTAGATATCAATAATTTATATATATATATCTAATATATAAAATTCTCGTGTTACAGTGTTTGTAACCAAACTCCTCGAAATGGTGTGGCCGATTCTTATGAAATTTTGTGCGTATATTTAGTAGGTCTGAGAATAGAACGTAAACTATTTTTCATTCCGATATTGTAATTAGTTAAAAAGATATTAATTAAAAACCTTAAAATGCATAATTGTCTTAACCCTGAGCGTTATTTTCCCCGCCTAGCGTCGTGAATGAACAGAGGGTGAAATTTTTTGGTATTCTCGACGTTATTTAAACAGCTATCCGATTTTTTTTTAAATCAGACAAAAAATAATTACAGAATCGGAAAGATCATTTCTTTCGCCACGATACAGTATAATTTTTTTGCAAAATAATAATAATTTCTATTTTTTATGATTTTTTAAAAATCGAGTTAAGACCGATGCGTTTTTTGGGTGCAGTAGGCCAGCTACAAACCAACCACGCCACCCAGCTGGCAACTCTCTATATTACTCTATTTTGTATTTATTTTATTTTAAAATTGAAATATTCGCAAGCAACACCATTTCTTACATTATAATGGCGATTCAATGGAAACTTGGCGATGCAGCTAAGTTGGTATCATTTTTACAACCATGTTGGCGATTAATTTGGTGACTTGGTGTCTTGACAAAAGAAGGATAATGACATCAAAGTGGATCCCGCCAAACGTGAAAGACAAGAAAATGCAACGCTATCTTAAATTTTGAAGAAAAATAAGAAGGTAAAGAAGGCTATTTGCGCCTAGAGCACCATTTGTGGCTGGGAAAAAAATAGGACCCATTTCTTAACTGGTGTAGAAGGGGATGTTTATAACACTGAAATCATTTTCTTTCATCATGACAGCTGTCAGAAAATAATAATCAGAAAATGTAATAAAGAAACTCAAAATTAGAAAAATAATAGCTTTTTTAAAAAAAATAATGGTTTCAAACTAAACATTTTATTGAAAAAAAGATTAATTATTTTGAATTTAAGAAAAATAACGAAAATTATGAAAAGCGAGCATTTATTTTTTATTAAGAAATATTTATTTCTAGTTACTACAATAAGCAATGCATTAGTACTATGCTGCTCCCTTTTAAATACGCCCATTCCCCTTTAAGTAGAGAGCACATTTTTCAATTTCTACTACTAGTTCACACTCTCCCTATATATATATATATATTTTTTATAAATCTCGTTCAGATTTTCAGTCGTTAATAAAATACTTTTTATTCATTCACTCAAGTTCAAATACATTTTTCAAAACTTCTAGTGGATGACACTTGATGTTAATACAGTTTTTTCAAATATTAATTAATTTAATTTAATTAATTAATTAAGTTTTAAAGGTATATTTCAGTCGATATTATTCCTCTAGATGGACGCACCATTGGATAAAACAGCCTTTTTTAAAATTTGTGATAACGATTTAACTTAACCTGAATAATCACATGCTAGTTAGACGTCGGCATTCCTTTTATACTGGTTTTAAGATAAATTCTTACCTTTTTGTAGTCAACTTTTATTAAAAAATGTAATTACAAATTTAATGTGGTTAAAAAGTTTTTAATGTTAATTTAAAAGGTATTTTAAGGCCGTGGGTAGCCTAGTGGTTAGAGCCGCGGTGGGCATTACGTTGATCGCGATTGACCCGTGGACCTCCAAGACAGTTTGGAGTGACCACCCAATTTATATTATTAAATTTTAATAAATATTATTGATTTTTTCCTTTCCTCACCACACCTACGATCTTGGGCAGTGGGTGCACTCGTCAATTTTTCAAAAGGAGAGCAGTGTGGGGGTCCAGGGTCGAATGTCTACCATTCTCATATCCTACCCCAATACGCTGCCAAACATATTTGTTTCTATTTTGTAGATTGTCGAGAACCAGAACAGTAAGAAATAAATTATTGAATAAATAATTAGCAATAATTAATAAAAAAATTATTACCAATTATTTAATTTAAATTTACGCACCATACACATGGGATTATAATCGAAAAAAATCTTGAACTATGGTGGAAGGTCCTTGGGGACTGATACTGGGTGGTGGAAATAATTAGAAGTAGCCTATACTGTAACGTCTTGACACAACATTGAAAATGTACGCTAAGCTAATTATTAAAGAATGCCTAGTTCGAGTCTGTCCGGAGTCTCTTCCTCCGTCCGCAGGGTTCAGTTCCGGGAATCTATCGTCGTAGTCTATTAGGAGTCTTTCGAGGAGTCTTCCTTCGTCAGCAGGCCTCTCTCTTGAGTATCTCTCGTAGGAGTCTGTCCGGAGTCTCTTCCTTCGTCCGCAGGGTTCAATTCCGGGAATCTCTCGTGGGAGTCTATCACGAGTCTCTCAGGAGTCTTCCTTCGTCAGCAGGCTTCTCTCTTGGGTATCTCTCGTAGGAGTCTTCCTTCGTCAGCAGGCTTCTCTCTTGTGTATCTCTCGTAGGAGTCTTCCCTCTCTTTCTGTAGTCCACTCTTTTAAACTCTAGGGGCGGGTTCACTCCACGCCCCTCATCAATCCCCATTGGCCGACCTCAGGGTTTTGCACCCGGCACCAACGGTCTTGCACGTCATCCATTCGTGCAGAGATGACAAAAGTCCGGTCCCTCTCAAAGGTTCCCGGCGACAAGGGCCCGGCTGACATCTGGCACTTCAAACACCTCGCCGCCTGTAGAGGCGCCAGCATTCAAGACGTACAATCACTGCCCATGAAAAGAAAATAATGCAGCGATGCCTAGCCCATAGTGTCCGCCAGACACACCGTCGCTGACTGTCCAGGTGTCTGTTACAACACAATACCACCAAAGACACGTGTTTCCCGGCTGTAGAAATGTTTATGAATAGAGGCGCTTTCTTCATTGTGACGACGTCACAACTCCTTCCCCCTGAAAACGTCCATTTCACTGGACTGCTCTGGTCCAAGGTTGGATCCGTTCTTATGACTGACTCAAAGAAAGAATGTCTTAACAATGAGATCAACCAGGACAGCAATACAATAAAAAAACACTCAAAAATATGATAATAAGTAAATCCAAAATTCCATAACAATTTACACACTTTACAATTAAAACTTAAATATCAAATCTTGGATTCTTTTCTTAATGTTTCATCTCGTCTTAAAAAACTTGAGTTTTAAGTGAATAAGTTAAATGCTAACATTTTACTAATATTACTATACGTTAAATCACATGTAACTACTGTACTAGACCTCTATGTGCTTACACTTGGCTGAGAGACACAAAAGATTTTCAGTATCACATAAATTTTTGTTTCCACCATATACACACAATACAGTAATATAGTAATATAGACACAAAAATACAATAAAAAGGTAAAATTAATTAATAGGAAATTTTTAAATGACTGCTTATTCCAGTCTGTTTAATCCAATGACATTTCCATATAACTTTCTTTAATTAAAGTAAATGATTTTTGAAATTACATAAAAAAAACTGTAAATACAAATATTTGGAATTATTTGGGCTAAACAACATTAGTTTAAAGATAAATCTCCATCTTGGCACTTTGCACATTTTCTCACAATATTTATAACAAGTTATTCCACAATTCATTATCATTCCCACTACAACGTTGGGTAAAGTGCTAATTATGGCACTATCATTAAAAATACAATTAACCTCGTACTTCCTCAGCTCACGAAATGAACTCACTACATCTCTATTATGTACACTTAAGAAACTTTCCCACAGCTCTAATTTACTTTTGGTCGGTATGAATTCCGATCTCACACTCCTCAACCCTTCTAATACCAAGTCTATTTGCTTTACACGATTTTTCCAAATTTGCGCCAAGATGTCTATACTAACCAATCGACGTAAAGCAAACTGCGGTAACCGTTCCAAAACCTGAGTAGTTAATTTACATCCATAAGAAGATGCGCATATGATCTTAAAACTCCTTTTTCTAATGTAAATGCCAAATGGCTCTACGTATGCGGCATACTTCTGATATCTCAGCATGAGTGAACGACGAAAGTACCACTTCCACAAATCCAGTACCAAGACCCACGAGGCCGCGCTATTCATTTTTACAAGACCTTCCATTTTTAACCAAAGATGAAACTCGGCTCGCGTCACCTGGTTCAAACGCGTATACTTAATACATGGGCACGGGTATCGGTTCACTTTTCTAAACTTAACAGCCGACAGTGTACGATTGAACTGCCCCATCTCGATTACACTCACATCCCTAGGATACCCAAACTCCTTTCCCAGAGTATTAATCAATCTCAGGTATATCCAAAAAGTTTTAATTTTAAATGGTTTTCCTCTACTTAACTGGTTATCCCTCTGGATTAAAGAAATCGTCCCGGGATCTGGAGGAAACCTTTCTTTATTTCTATCAACGACCATTCGTAAATAGTTAATTCTATCAGGCGGTAATTTAAAGTGCAGTTGACTTTCCCTTAAAACACCCCTAAAGTCAGAATCCATAAATAGCTTTACCGGATAGGGGAATTCGGTTTCTTTCTCTATTCCCTCCGAGCTATTTTCTGTAACAAAATTTACAAATTCCGGCCTCCTACGATACAGTTTTACTAAATTTACATGATAAATTGCACTACGATCCCTTTTTCTGGGTAAATCTATCTCGTAATTAAATTCTGAACTTGTCATTTTACCAGCCCCTAACCAATTCTTATCAATACCCTTTGAATTGGAGGGAATCAAACGCATTGTTGATTTATCTCCGACATCTTTCCTAACAACGGCGCACGCGTAAGTTTCTTTCCCTTTCCTCTGTTCCGCTTTTATACTAGCCATTGTAGGGTTTTGAAAACTTTTATGACCTACTGTTAGGCCCACTCCCCTTTCAACTGGGAGACGACTTGCCTCCTTTTTCTCACTGTTAATTTCACAATTCAATGATGCAGGGATAGTCAAACCCTTATCTACTATCAATGCTCGAGAACTTACTCCTATGTCCTCATGATTTATTACTGGCTGTGCAACCGTCATCACAGCTGTAACACTCTCCTTAACTGCCCTTGACCCCACCTTCCTTTCAGAATCACGAATTCCAATAATATCGACTTCTTTCCCTTTCTCAAGCCTAGACAGTTTATCCTTCTCTTTTTCTACCCCTCTCACTTCGGACGGGGGATTAACACACGTGCGTTTCACACCGGGGGATCACAAATCTCAATTCTAACTTCAGAAGGCATGGCGGTTTTTTCACTTCTATCACCATCCGGATTACTCACCGGCCTACACTTTTTAATCGGTTCACTAACTTCCATGGACCGATTTCCTGACAAATAACTCTCCTGTGCGCAATTCGCGACTTTATCTTCTACTTTTAGATGAGATGCCCGTTTTTGTAACTTATCGTGGCGTACAGCTCTCAATCGTTCTAATTCTCGTTCCCTCATTAGTTTACGCTCTTCAAACCCTTTTAATTTTTCAAGCTCACGTTCCTTATTATCACGTTCACGCTCAAGTTCACGTTCACGCTCAAGTTCCCGTTCCTTATTTTCACGTTCACGTTTTTCTTCCAAAACACCCTCCAAGAAGCATTCAACTAATTCTTCATTATAGTATTCACTCTGACAAATTCTATTCTTAATTTCTATCTTAGATAAAGTATTATCGGCTTCGACTCCCATTTCTTTCGCCATTTCTACTAATACGTCTTTTCTTTGCCTTAATAAGTACGCCATGATGCAATAATACACACAAAACCAAACTAAGCTTAATTGTCACAAAAATTATACAAAAACTCAACGCACACTAGAAATACACTAGACCTAGACTTAACTATAATTCACAAAAATCCTAAAACAAAACAGTACTCTCCACAGTAACTGTACCAATGAAACAAGTATAACTACTGTATACTTAACTATATTTCACAAAAACGCACAAATCTTAAAAGCAATACAGTACTCTACACAGTAACTGTACCCCGAAACAAGTATAACTACTATATACTTAACTATATTTTACAAATGTGCGCAAATCTTAAAAACAATACAGTACTCTGCACAGTAACTGTATCAACAAAACAAGTATAACTACTATATACTTAACTATATTTCACAAATGTGCGCAAATCTTAAAAACAATACAGTACTCTACACAGTAACTGTACCAATGAAACAAGTATAACTACTATATACTTAACTACATTTCACAAACAACAATACTAATAAATCGCACATTTATACATCATACAAAACTTAAAAAATCTTTCTAGTCTCTCTTTCTAGTGTTTGCTAACTTTACTTAGTACGTAAATTCTTTACTACCAAAATTTTACATACATTAATCATAACAATAATAATAATCAATTGCTGCCCCGAGTATAATCTCAAAGAAAGACTCACCTTTCTGTTTGGAATCACTGCCAAAATCTATGGCACACCTGGTCGGGAATCACACACTGAATACTCTTGACTTCCTTCAAAATCAGCCGACGGAAATCAGGGTCTGTTTTCGGCTTTCCTCCGCTTGTTTCTTTCGCTGATTCACCCAACACGATTCACATGCAGTAAAATGGACAGCAGGCTCTCCGGGAATTTTCCAGCAACAGGAACACACTTTAACGATAAGAATGGAGACATCACAGGAACTCAGGAGAAATTTGCGTTGTTTAAAGTTCTTTTATTTTTCTCGCACACACGGCTGGCATTTTCTCTTTGTTATTTCTTTTTTCTCAAAAATTATTTCAAATAAAAAAGGATTCGGGCATTTAATTAATTAGCTAAATGCCGATCCCACCGCTGCCACCAATTTAGTTAGCTGTAACGTCTTGGCACAACATTGAAAATGTACGCTAAGCTAATTATTAAAGAATGCCTAGTTCGAGTCTGTCCGGAGTCTCTTCCTCCGTCCGCAGGGTTCAGTTCCGGAAATCTCTCGTCGTAGTCTATTAGGAGTCTTCCTTCGTCAGCAGGCCTCTCTCTTGGGTATCTCTCGTAGAAGTCTGTCCGGAGTCTCTTCCTTCGTCCGCAGGGTTCAATTCCGGGAATCTCTCGTGGGAGTCTATCACGAGTCTCTCAGGAGTCTATCAGGAGTCTTCCTTCGTCAGCAGGCTTCTCTCTTGGGTATCTCTCGTAGGAGTCTTCCCTCTCTTTCTGAAGTCCACTCTTTTAGACTCTAGGGGCGGGTTCACTCCACGCCCCTCATCAATCCCCATTGGCCGACCTCAGGGTTTTGCACCCGGCACCAACGGTCTTGCACGTCATCCATTCGTGCAGAGATGACAAAAGTCCGGTCCCTCTCAAAGGTTCCCGGCGACAAGGGCCCGGCTGACATCTGGCACTTCAAACACCTCGCCGCCTGCAGAGGCGCCAGCATTCAAGACGTACAATCGCTGCCCATGAATAGAAAATAATGCAGCGATGCCTAGCCCATAGTGTCCGCCAGGCACACCGTCGCCGACGGTCCAGCTGTCTGATACAACACAATATCACCAAAGACACGTGTTTCCCGGCTGTAGAAATGTTTATGAATAGAGGCGCTTTCTCCATTGGGACGACGTCACAATACCCTGGAAAAGTCTGCCCACCCCTGGGTTAGAGCATTGGACTCCAAACCGGAGGGCCTGGGCTCGATGGTTAATGTCACTAAATACCCTCCGAGTACCCACGGAGTACGTGCTCGTTAAATCAGTGGGTCCGAAAGTCTTGTGAGGGGTCGCAGCAGATACTGGAGAATGCTGAAGAGTGCTGGCGAATATTTCGCTCCCTTCCAGTCCATTCCTAAATTGCGGAGTTGGAGATAGGTGGTGTCACCATTTGTCGTGTAGAAGTTCAGCTTGTCTCAGACACTGGCCACTTTCCTTCCCTCCCTTCGAGAAAAACACGCTGACAACAAAAGGTGTTTTGCTACTTTATATTGTGATTTTGTCATATGTATATACATATTTATATTAATTGTAATTATTTAATAAATGGTAACTTAAATAAAAAATTTCTTTGTTGACCTAAGTAGGAATCGACTTTAAAAAAAATTTGCTTTACTTTACTTGTTCAGTTTTGATTTCACTAGATGGGGGCCTTACAGTTACAGTTTTTGTGGGATATGGAGCAACAAGGGCTATTACCCCCACGGGAGCCTTAACAAATGCTGATCTGAGATCTCATCTCTTCCGTATCACCAATGCCGACTCCAAGCATTGTAATTTTTCTGACTCTCAGTTTCGACCTATGACAGCCGAAAACGCGCGCGTATGCTATAGTATCGTTAAAAAATACTGGAGAACTCGTGTCTTGATGGCATTTGTATGGATTTGTATAGGGGCGTGGATTTGAGATAATTCAAACTGCTACTCACTAGAAATAATTATTTTCAAAAAATTTGAAAGCTTCAAAAACGCTAAACAGCAGCAACAACAAAAATCTTTGTGTTACTTCGAGAAGAGAGTTATCTTTTCGCATATGCCTACAGCCAATCAGTTTACCTCAAAGATACGTTTCGACGGCTCAAGTGTAGTATGGCGGGGGGGGGGGGCTTTCGATATGGCGATTTTTTTTGGATTTGGCGATTTTTTACATAGATATTTTGGTGAGATTATGTATTCATTCTGGCTTCCGGGCACCTATTGCTAAGTGAAGTAGCTTGGTGATCGATTTTGGTCACCAAAAAAATTAACATCGCCAAGGGCCCCCTTATACTACACTTTAATCCGTTTCGACGATTAAATTTAATTCAGAACAGAGTATTTAGTGTTAAAAAAAATCTTCAGTCCGTAAAAGTGTCTTCGTAAAATATAATTCGCTATTACAGATGAGCTTAGATAAAAGGATAAAACATTGTAATGGAAATAATGCTATATTCATCATTAAAATGCAAAGAAAAAGTGAGAAAAAGTAACATAAAACCCAGAAATTTTCATAAGGAAAACTATCGGAATATCTAATAGATTGTGGATATTCTTTATGAGGAGGATTTTTCCTTTTAACGCTTTCCTTTCTTTTTTAAAAATTTTTATAATTGAGTAATTTAGATTTATCTAATAAAACACAATTAACATTCATCTTTAGCCTGAAATTTGTTTGATCTTTGGTCGGTTGAATTGTCGAATTGGCCACTTATCCCGCCAAGTGTTTTCTCACTAAATCGACATATGCGCTACATCTGGTAACCCTTTTGATATTTGTATCAGTGAGGCAGAAGTCGGATAGTGTTATGGTAGGGTTGCTACTACAAAACACAACACGCAAAAGCGCGCCAATTTAGCGATTTTTCAAAATTTGGCGGAACAGTGGCCAATTTCACCCTTCTGTCCCTAATCTTTAAGTTTTCCATCAGTATTATAAAATTATATCAACTAGAAATTGTGACCAAGTAACATATTACAGTTGTATTAAACACAAAGTTGTGAAATATTAATTTATGATTGAAATCAATCTGTTTCTTTTAAAATATATATTTTTTTTAAAAAAATTCATTACTTATAATCGTGACCGTCGTCTTACTTCAAAATGTGAATTTGCACTTTATTTATGTTTTAATTTGGGAACAGTATTCTTTCGAGATTTCTTACGAATGTAAAGCAGCTAATTTTTGTTTTATATAATCACAGAATTAATATTTATAATCAACTTGTTTTTTCAAAATTTTTAATTTATATTTCAGTCTGAATACTATTTTATTTTAATTCTTGTGTCCTATCCTAAGAGATATAGCAATATGGTCTACTACTTCACAAGCACTGGTAAGCTGCTGTCAATCTAATTAGAAAAATATTATACTTCTTGTTAGTATTTAAAAGTTTCTTCTTTTAAAATGTGATTAACTTGCATGAATTATTGGAATTAGAAATATTTAGGTGTAGTATTTTCATTTCAATAGTCCTACAACTTTTTTAACTTATGTGTCTCAAATAACTTATTTTTGATTAACCTATCAAAATTTAATCTAACTGTAAAATAATTTATAATGTTTTTTATTTAAAAAAAAACTGTTTGAAGAATTTACTATCTATGTTCTAGATAAAACAAAAGGAATTTTATAAGGAAACTAACAGAATTAATGAAACAAATTCTGGTTCGAGTGTAGTATAGGGGGCAGGGGCTTGGCGATGTCAATTTTTTTTGGCGACCAAAATCGATCGCCAATCTACTTCACTTAGCGATAGGGTTCTGGAAGCCAGAATGAATTCGTGATTTCACCATAATATCTATATAAAAATCGCCAAATCCAAAGAAAAATCGCGGAATCAAAAGGCCCCTATACTACACTTGAG
The DNA here is from genome assembly GCA_019973975.1 of Trichonephila clavata. Classification (NCBI taxonomy): domain Eukaryota; kingdom Metazoa; phylum Arthropoda; class Arachnida; order Araneae; family Nephilidae; genus Trichonephila; species Trichonephila clavata. Next base: position 829,980 of record BMAO01030301.1, read on the forward strand.
CCCAAATTCTATTAGTTTCATTAGTTGATGAACTAGTTTATTGAGTGGTCAACGAAAAGAAGCTCTTTCGTGGGTTTTTACTGTACAGTATTTTTGTTGTGAGAAAAGTGAACAAAAGTATTGTTAAAAAGTATGTTTCTACATTGATCTTATGTTGAAACTTCCTTATAAATAGCATTAACAAAATAGTTATGATTTTCACTTTCTTAAAATTTAGTTTCTCCAACTTCTCTCCCATAATGTTTAAAAACCTATCTGAAAAACATGTTATCTGTTATAATTAGTTTAAGGAAAAATGGATATATTTTGTATTTTGACTTTATCTAAAATGTGTATACATTTTATTGCTAAATATTCAAAGCCATGATTGATTTTATTCTTTTCTCTGTTTTAGTTGTTTCTCCCCCTGCAACAATTTACATGGGGCTTGATAAATTTGAAAGTATGTGTGTGTTAGTTTTTATTTAAAATTTTTTTAAAGCTAAAGTTCCATATTCCAAAAATTTTTCCTGATGTAATTAGTAAAAATATTTAACATTTTTTTAATAAAAAATTTAGTTTAGCTGTGAATTTACATTAAAAAAATGTCAGTTATTTCCTATCACAATTTCTTGATATTTGTTTTAGATGGCTGAAGAAAATGTATCAATTTCACTTGTACTAATTTCCTTGCCTTTTTTAACCCTTGAGCAAGTATCTTTTCATTTGAAAAATTATATGTATTTTAAATATAACTTTTCTTAAAGTTTTTAAAAACTCATCTTTAAATTAAAAAAAATCTTGAAGATTAATGTATTCCTTCCTTCCTCCGTGGCTCGACAGCCCAGGGTGGGCCTTGGCCTTCTCAAGAAGCCTTTTTCAGGCTAGCCTTCCTGCTAGTGTTCTCCAATTCTTAGTTCTCAAAATTAGGAGATCTTTTTCTAGGTCATCAATTCATTTAAGATTAGGCCTACCCTTTCTTCATGTGCCAATCGGTTGGGCATTGAAGACTTTTTAAGTGGTGCGGTCTTTGTCCATTCTGACAACGTGACCTGCCCATTTAATTCATTGTATTTTTGATGAAGTTAACAACGTCAGATTCTTTATATGATTGATAGAGCCCAAAATTTTAGATTAATGTATTGGTACTTACATATTATCGCAACCTGTTTGGCTACCTTGGCGAATTATTGGTAACTATTGTGAACATTTTGGCGATATTAAATAAAATTGCGCGAATTCAGTAAAAAGAAATAAGCTAAAAAAAAATACAGAATTTAAATAAATTATAAGCAATATATAAGAGAAAAGGAACAACTAATTTTTAATTTTAGAATTTCAAAGTTTATTGCAAACTTAAATGATGTACAATATATCTAAATACGAAATATTGAATAAATTGTCACACACTAATTCTATAAAAAGGAATAATCATGCAAAAATACAGAATTTATATAGATGTAATCAATATAAGAGAAAAAAACAAGTAATTTTTAGTTTAAAATTTTGAAGTTTATTTTGAACTTAAATAATAAATATATCCAAATTTGAAATATTGAATAAAACTGCACTTATAAATTCTATAAAAAGGAATAGCATGTGAAAATACAGAATATAAGTAAATAATAATCAATATAAGAGAAAAAAAACATGTAATTTTTACTTTTAGAATTTCGAAGCTCCCAGTAATAAATAAATCTTGCTGATGTTACTAATGGGATATGACTTCCTTCAAACCAATTACCAGATCGTATACCTTTGTGTTGATTACATTTGAAAAGGCTACATTTCCAAAACATTTGTTTTCCAAAGTAAAGCTTCATTGGATGATATAGTTGGAACATTTCATTGACTCAGGTATAATGTTATTTTTCTAAAAAAAAGGAAATAGTGTCTTTTTCAGAATTCAGTAAATCCCAGAAAAGCATTTTCATGTTGGAGCTTACCATATCAATGGAAGATTACGCTCAAAATGGCAAAAAGCTTAAACAATGTTAATCAAAAAACAATCATGTTCGCACCAAATGATGAAAATGTGCAACAAAAAAAATAATTAAGAACATTGTCAGGTTTGCACCAAACAATAGAAGTGAGCAATGAAAAAACATTAATTTTATATTATTATTGTAGTGTTATTATACATAATTAGCATATATATATATTATGATAATAATACCAATTATATGTAGTTGCATTTTCATTCTTACTTTTATTAACTAAGAATTCAATAAATTTTAACCTTTAGAGACTAAATGATTCAAGACCAGATTTACAAACGGTTAGGCTTATGAGGTCGACAAGCAGAAAAATATGAAGTGAATTTAGGTTAGGCTTAAGAGGTCGGCAAGCTGAGAAATGTAACCAATTCAGCGGCAAGGCATGTGATATTGAGGTCGGCAACTTGGCGAATTATTTTTCGAATTGGTGATTGTTGTGATAATACGTGAGTACCAATAGATTACCTATGTTTTAATAAGGAGATTTAAAAAATAAAAAGAATTTTTAAACTTTAATTTTTTTATTGGAAAATTGAGTTTTAGAAATAATTTTTAAATAAAAGATTTACATTCAGTAGTGGTTTGCTTTACCATTCAAACTGTGTTAAAAAAGTGAAGTAAATTTCATCATTCATGATACAGTTTAAATAGCCTAGTAAATGAAACTGGAGATTTGGAAAAAAGTCTTAAGTAAAATAAAGTGGTTATCTATTTTGTTTAAAATTTCAGTACTAACGTATTATCGCAACCTATTGATAACATTATACGAAACAAATTATATGATTGCCAATTCAGCACATACAACATATGTGAAATTGGAGTTGCCTACTTGACAAGTTATCTTGAATGTTGGTGATTGTTAAAAAAAAATAAGTACCAAAATTTCTGTGTAGGAATTTTATGAAATACACAGTAAAAATGTTATGTCTTTGCTGTATGTATTTTAATGACATTTTCTTCAAATGTGTTTATATGTTTAAAATATTCTTATATTTATTTTTATTTTAATTTAAAATATCTAAAAATGCATATTTTTCAGATGAAACTCTCATTAAATATGGATTTCCAGAGGATATTTGGTTCCATGTTGATGATATGTCTTCTGCCCATGTGTATTTAAGGCTAGAAAAAGTTAGTTCACATTAAAATTTTTGGTTGCATTTATCCACATTGTACTGTTTGGTGGTACTTTCTGATTATGGTACCTTATATAAATCATACTCTGAATAAATTTGAATTAAAAGATGTATTAAATTAATATTCTTGAAATGGAAATTTGTTTCGACCCTTGCTTTTAATTGGTTCTTTCAAATGTTTTTTTTTGTCTAAAGATGTTGAATTAATAATTTAGTGTTAAAAAGTTGTATTCACTTGAATATCATAATTAAAATCATTTGAATCTATTTTAACAATTGCAAGGTATATGAAACTGAAACAAAGATGAGAAGGTTTTTAAAAAATATTTTGCTGTATCTAACTTTGTCATCTATCAAATCTTATTCTAGTGGTATTAATGTTTGCATAGTTTCATGAAATCTATTTGCTAGAATCTCAAGAAAATATTAAAACCTTTTTTCTGCTTTTAAGTGTTTGTATTCCATTTATAACAATTGATTTTGAAACAGTTTTTGAAAATAGAAATTAATGAGTTTATCAAGAATTAAAATATTCAAAATGAGGCTGAACTATTTAGGTCTTTCGAGAAAACTAATGTATGATGTCCTTAAAATGTTTGGATGAAAAACTAATATTCTTGGCACAGATTTAACTATTTACCTTTTTGACTTTTCTCTTCAATCATTAATGTTTCTTTATTACTTGCATATTAGTTTGAATTTCAGACTTCCTTCTCTGCTGGGGATTTTTTTTTTCCATTTAGCATTTTGATAACTGTATATGACATTAAACACCTTGCTCTTCAAAATTGTAAGCATTTTTTTTTCAGTACAATTTTTGGTAGAAACATAAAATAAAAATGGGAGGGGGGATAACTCTTAGTAATGTATATGATAATTTTATAACTTTCTCTTTAAAATGTAAAATATTTATTATTTTTATGCATACATGAATATAATAAACATTCTAATTTTTTTTGTCTTTTATGTTTAGAATATTTCTCTGAAAGCATAAGGTTTGTAGAGCTCTTTTCCATCATCAGAATTTAAAAATATCAAATCTTCATTTAAAAAGGCCCTTTTGTGTTGAACTTGAGGAATGTAAAATTATAGTTGAAGCTCTCTCAAATATTTAAGAATAAATGCGACATGTTTTTCCATCTGTATGAGAGTTATAATGCTTATAGAATTGAAGTTATAGGAGTTCTTTTTAATTATGACAAAGTGCATGAATTTAGACTTAATTGCTGAATAGTAAAGTTCTTTATTGATAAAAAAACCCTTTAAACAATTAAATAATTTTTTTTGAGATGTAGATGTATAGAATATTTTAAAAAGCTATTTGATATTCATTTTCACAATCTCTGTTCTTTAAAAAAATTATGAAGAATCAAATGGATGAGATTTTATAAAACTTTGCTCTCTCTAAACTTTAAAACAATATTATAAACTTCATATTTTTTACTTATTTTTTTCAATTCAAAAATATTGCTTATCATAATTTTTCAAGAATTAATAGGGTTTTTGTATTAAGTGTTAAATGTATTTCTGTGAGGGAACAAATAACTAAATTTCAATCATTACATATTATGCCATTTATGTAACACTTTTATAATTTAATAAACTGAATTATATAAAAATTTGTTATTCTTAATATTTTTTTCTCTGTTTTTTTATATTAGAATGTTTTTATATTGAATGTATTGCACCTATCTTTTTCTGCCTCTTATAAAATTCTTTAATCACAACCAATATACCTCACAATTTTTACCCATTGTTAGATGACAAGGACAGCACTCAATCTGGTGCACCATTCTTTGCATTCATATGAAGTTGTTATTAGTACTGAGTGATTTACATGCATCAGAGAGCCTTCCTATATGACAGGTCTGTTGGAGAAACAGGACTCAAACACAGGCTTAATTCAACTGTTGTCAATCACAAACTCAATGGCTAAACTACTTTACTTCTACATCCCTTAAGAATTGTCATTGTATGATACAAATCATATTCACGGAAACATACTGAATATAATTTTAAATTACATTTAATACAATGTACATTAAGTGCTGTTTATATATATATATTTTAAATATCTATATTTTGCCAATATTTATGTTCATTTTTTTTTTTTTAATAAAAAATTGACAATTAAAATTTTTTTTTTTATTAAATGTTATTTTTATTATTTGTAATAGAATTTGATAAATAATGTGTGGTTGCTGTGGTCAAATGTTCATAACCATGAGCTTTTGATGTAATTGGAGTTCTAAAGCCATTCAAGACCTGTCATGCAGCAAGCTGATGTACATTAAATCTGTATAAGTTCTTGTGCTTGCATAAAAGTTTAAGGGGGAGGGGAGGCCACCTCTGATGTCAACCTTGTTACTTAATCATGATGCAACATTAAAAGAGACACCAATTAATGTAATTATCATTTTGCTTTTATATGTTAAAAAATAGTCAATCATAAATAGTGGACTATAAACTGAGGTAAATAATCTAATAAATATATAAGCAGATTATTTTTACAATTCAAAAAAAAAAAAAAATCGATTCGGTTTGGGAAATAATTAGCTAGTGGTGAAAAATAGTAGCTGCAGGTATAGTTTCTAGATAGATTTTGGATTCAGACTGTTCATTGATGGAAATCTTAAGTACTAGTCTATTTGAGCCTCTGTTAATACTGAAAATGAAATGTACAAGTTGCGATACCCACGCAGAAAAAAGACTGGTCCAATAAATCATTGTGCTTACAGAATCAGTTCTTTGTGACAGTATCGCCTTCAAACTAGTTCCCTTCAGCATTCATACACTTCTGCATTGGGTGCTACCATTGCTGGCAACAGTTTTAGAATGAGGTTTTTGGAAGGCTCTTTGGGAGATTTTCCGTTTTTGCCTGAATCTCTTCCTCTGAGGTAAATGGGTTGCAATAATGATATACAGTGGTGGCTAAAAGGTCTATACACATTCCCTTTTTTGTCTAAGTTTTATGTTTGACTTAATTTTTCATTATGAAATTATTGTACTATCTAAACTATTTTTTATTGATTCTACTATATTTTTTGTGCTGGTGTTTCAAATCTGTTATTAGTTTTTCAATAATATATATATATATATATATTTTGTAGTACAGCTGCCTGAACACAAGAACTTAGTGTGTACAGAAAACCACAATTTAGAAAAACATATGTAGTAGAATAACACAAAACCCCCCTCTCTCTTTCTCTTATAGTATGATGCATGTAGCATACATTTGGAAAATTACATGTTTAAACATCAATATTTTATGGACCAGCTGTTTGTTTTAATTGCGGCTCTACTTCTTTTTAGCATGGAATACACTCATTTCACAAGATCTTTTATAACCACAAGTTTGAAAGGAAACATCAAAGCTTCAATTGACACAAGTTTGTTTGAAGATTTTTTTTCAGAATATCATAACCAAATTCATGCCATAGGTTCTGTATAAAATTAAGATCTGGAGATGGTTCTGGTCAGCTGATTCTATTTACAGTGTTGTTTTTGAACCATTTCTGGACTGCATTTGCATGATATGAAATATTATTGTCCTGAAAAATACATAAGTGATTTTCAAAAAGATCTCCCGCTGTTGGTTGTGATTTATTTTGTATTCTGTATTATTTTACAGTATTCCCTGATTTTCCCTGTTCTAATGATATGACATCTGCTAACAACACAAGAATAGATGCAGCCGCATATTATCACTTTCGTCGGATTCTTTATAATGGACTTCAGACACTGAGAGCTGAATTTTTTACGAGTGTGTCATCTTACATAGGCACTTATTCCGTTATTTGAATTGCAAAACTGACTTTCATCACCAAATATTACCTTTTCTAAGTCTCTAAGAGTTCAGAATGAATGATCCTTTGCCCACACAAATCAGTCAGTAATGGTTTTATGCGAGCGTTGAAGCCTCTTAATTCATTTTCTAGCATTCTTTCTCTCACAATTTTTGGGCACACATTCACATTTGATGTGAAAGTCCATTATTTCAAAATTTGTGGTGAATTAAGCCATTTATTTAAAGTGAAATGGTGTGCAATACCCTGTCTTTGTGTAAAGTTTTTTGCTGATCGTCCAGATTGCTTCCTGTTTGTAATAGAATTTGCTTTTGAATATTTTTTCAACAATCTCACAATAGTACAGTGTCCACATGGTACTTCTGTAGCAATTTGACGCTTAGAATAACCTTTTTCCTTCAAAAGTTTTATTTTATGTCTTCCATTATAAGTGGAGATGTCCATAATTCCAATATTATCTAACTATGCACTTCAAATTGCAAGAGACAACTACTTTCAATACATTTAAACATTCTGTTTTCAACCCTTCATCACTACAGCTCTCTAATTGGTTGGAATAATGGAGCATTTCATAGGCTGAAAAAACCATAACTAATTGTTACAATTGTTTTGTGCTCGTCTTATCATTTTTTTTCAAAATATTTATAAAACTATTTACTTAATGTAAATTCTACAAACACAGATTTGAAATTAGCATGGAAAATACATTAGAACCAATAACAATAGTTAAGATATTACAATTTCATAACAAAAAATAAAGTCAAAGATGAAAACTAGTAAAAAAATTAAGTGTATTCAGGAATTTTGCCACCACTGCATTTTCTGCAATTTCATTTTCTTAATAAGAATTTTTCTTAAGTGATGGACTTTTTAAAAAATTAACCATAAAATGTGTACAGATTTTTTTTTTCTTATTAAATCTCTGTCACTTGTATTTTTGTTTTGCCATATTTTTTTGGCTTTAGCTTTGTTTGGCTTCTTTTTTCTCAATGATTGCACTTGTTTGGCTATGTTGTCCTAACATTTGAGTCCATATAGCAAAATTGTAGAGATTATTATAAAAAATAGGAAAATGTTTCTCCCAGAATGGGTTTTTGTAAGATTGTGAAACTAGAATATTTCCTTGTTTCTATTCCCAATCATTCTGCACCTATTTTTATAGCAATAAAAAAAAATGTACTGATTGTATTACTGGATTACTGACAGGGATGTAGATCTTATAATTTGTGCTAGCTGCCAGCTTGTCGAAAAAAGTCAAATGCACCCTGTTTAGTACCAAAAAATACTTTGTATAGTTTTAATGTAGAAATATATATTTTTAGCAACAATTCAAAACTAAAATTGTACTTCATCTAGTGATCATTTCAAAGAGTGTTTTTCTATCAACCCTTTCACAGTGCATGGGGTATATATGCTGTAAATGTTACCCCACAGTTAGATGTGTCAAATAGTAACCAACTTTTAAATCAGTGGTGGCATATTTTCTAATCAAATTGCTTTGAAGGGAAGTGCCAGACATCAGTATTTTTATACCTTGTTTAAAGCCAGCATATTTTTTCCATTATTTTGTTATCTTGTACTGCTAGTCTTATTTTCTCTGTTGGTATTTTTTTTTTTTTGAAGATGAGCATAAAGAAAAATTAATATGTGGCTAATTTCAAACTACAGGTAATCACATTTGATGAAAGCTTCTTATAACAGTATAATTGCTTGACCTTTCTTTGTAAAGGAGAAACAAGTTTGAGGATGGCAGAAAATATCTTGAATTCGGAGGTATGCCAAAATCAAAAAAGGCAGCTCATGGCCAGCAGTCTATTTTATGCTTTGGAAGAAAAACCTACTGTATGAAACGTGTGAATTTAATAATCTATTTGAGAACTCGGATTCTGACTTTGAAGGATTTTCATTTTTATTTTCTTTTTGAATAAAGAGGAATGAAACACCTAAAAAGTTAAAAAGATTAAAATTGCTTTGAAATGAACTTGTGTTTCTATTAATGTGGTATTGACATCCCATTGCAAAACTCGACTTTTATTTTATCAAATCACAATACTTCAGTGGTAATTATTCAATAGGAATAAAATAAACCTTGAATCCCCTAATCAATAATAATAATTCTCATTTACAAGATGATTCAAATTACAGCCACATAGTTTTCAGCTCCAGAATAAATCCTAACACCAGTCACAGGAAGTTTTGTGAGTTTTAATGTAACTTGCCTATTCTAATTCGATTAACATACTTTACAATCACAAAAACATCTTTTAATTAATCTCAGCACCTACTTTCTCACTTCAAAGCTCATTAAACAACGATCCTGATTTTTCCAATTTTAGTGGATCTGTTAATAAGTTGATTGCTGTACTTTAAAAATTGTTCCAAACATTCTCAGTTTACACACGTAAATGTATGGTAAAAAAATTGCAGTATTGAATCATTCTCTACTGCCTTGTGACCATTAATTTTAATGTTAGGACAAGATTCTTAGGAATTAGAATAATTATTATTCAAGGGGCAAAAAATTACATTTAAAGCTTAGAAAATACTTAGAAAAATACCAGAATTTTGGATGTTCCTTTATTAATGGAAAAGTATAGAAATGTCTCTTGGTTATCCGTCAAAAACTGTCCATAGTTATTTAGCTATACATTATATTTCATAATTGAATAATTTAATTTTTTTAAATGTCACTTATGTATTTGATATTTCAGAACAAAACTATTGATGACATTCCTCCTGAATTACTTCAAGATTGTGCGCAGCTTGTCAAGGCTAATAGTATACAAGGTATATATATATATTCGATTTTTTTTAAAATATTAAATATGATTTTGATAGAAATTTCATTGTTAAAATAAGTTAAAAATAAAAGTTTTTTTGAAAGGGCAATTTGTTTTGTCATAAAAAATTTAGCATTTTACTTTGAAGTATAAAATTTTCAAAATTAGGTTTTAAATTCCAGTCATTATTTATGATGACTTCCCGCCATCTTGGTTTAGATCATTAAACAGAAACTGGAACATTTTGCATGAACATTTAAATTATCTTCATTTTGTAAAAAAATTTAATTATTAATATCTCTCAATCTAAAAAATTTAAATTTAATCAAAAAATTTGACTTTTTTTTTTGACATTTAGTTTCACACACATTTTGTGTAGACTTTTAATTGTTGCAATTAAATTAAAAGTTTGTCTTAATATTGTCTTAAAATTCAATATTTTTATTGTTTCATCCTGATGTCTTTAAAATAGGAAATAATTTTTAGTCTCAATCCACGATAAATATTTGTTAGAAAGTAAATACCATGAAGCAGGAAATTTCATTACTGAGGCTATTTAAGAATATTCCTTGCAAAATAAGTTAAAGAGGATTTTAACTGAAAAACTTATTCTTACTAAGAAATATTTGTGGACTTGTTGGGAGAGATGTGCAAGTTTTGTGCTTGATAGGTTTTGGTTTTTAATGAAGCTGTAATTTCTTTTAAAAACTGTTATACAGAATACATTGCATTATTGTGTGCTAAATCCAATTATTCTTATGCAGTGTAGACATTTGTTGTGTGAGATGCTATGTTCAAATATCTTCGTTGCTTGATCATTGCAAAATTTAGAGACTGTCAGTAACCTGTTTTTGCAACTGAAATTACTTTAATTTACCAAATTAAATTCCTATATTTTTTTTAATATGATGTAAAACTTTTGATTCCATTTTAAATAATTAGGTTGTGAGAAATTTTATTACATTTCAGTAATTAGTTTTGTATATTATGTAGATATTGAGTTAGCACTTTATAAGGATGTTAATTTTGAGATCTTATATACCAATATGTTTCTTTTTCTTTAAAAAAAATTGCCCTGCTTGTATTTTATAAATTAGAATGTATTTTGTATGTTTTTAAAAAATCATTGATAACATTTAATCTTGAATTTTGTTGAGAAATTCACTTTCCTTATTAACTGTGTATTGGAATCAGACTCATTTCCATGATTCTATTTATTTTTACTTCTCTGGGTCTATTTCACTATATTGATTAGTGAAAATATTTATTTGAGTAAAATTTTAAATACACTAAGAGAAGTGTGTACATCTTATCTGAAGTAATTCAGTATGCTTTTTGGATTAATTATAATGATTGTTGGATTCCCTATAAAAGATTTTTCTTTATGATTTTTCAAAAGCTATCAATTTTTGAAGACAAATTATTTATTTTTGTATCAAGTCTAAAAGGTGTTCAAGAAATATTTTTAAAACTATTTTTTCTTTCAAATACACACAATAAAAATTCTCATTGATCATCTTTTAGATGAGATTTATTTTTTAGAAGTTTGGAATGACATTTAAAAAATGAATACACCTGTTAAATTTTACATCGCTTCTAAGAATGTATGTTCACTAATAATTGTAAAAATGAGGCATTTCACTCAGAACAAGGTTTTCTCAAAACAAAGTTAAATTATGTAAAATTGTAGCTAAACCTTTTTGTGCAAGATCTACCATAAAGCTATGCAAATGATCTGTTGGTTCAATTAATGTAAGGTCTTTTTCCAACAGGAACACCTTGTCCAGATGAAAACTGATTTGGAATGCCTCCATCAGAAAATCATCCTCACTTATTTTAGGTTAGTGTGGATAGGAATTTTTACAATAATTAAACATTGAATCGGTGTGGAAAAAACTAATTCAGAGCCTGATTATTCTTAAAGTTTCAATTGAATGCTTTAATGAAAGAATTATTTATACGATTCTAAGTAAATCTGTAAGAAATGCATTCACTGCTGATTTTAAGATATTATTCTGCCTGACAAATATTTTATTAAGGATTTCACATTAAATGCACAAATGTATGAACATTGTGGTTAAAGTTCAGAGTGGTTAATTTGACAAAATTATGCTGAAGTATTACTTTTTTTCTTCTAAAAATCTCTCTTGAGGACAATTCAATTCCTAAATTAATTTGCTTTTTAGTTTCACTTCTTTGCAGTTAATTATTTTTCAATTAAGAGATTTCATTGAATTTTCAGTTTTTATTCCCTGAATATTGTTTTTAATGGTTTAATTTGAAATTGAAAATTGCCTGAATATTGTTTTTAATCAGTTTTAATTCCCTGAATATAATTTATAAGGGACACTGCTATGCATTAGGAATATATAATCTTTTCTGTATTGTAGTTTTCATCTTTTTCTATAACCAGATGTTTATACATATATTAACGATATTTACCATTCTTCACACACGGGAATAAAAAAATATAACTATCTTGATAGAAGTATATAAAAAATTTAATGAGGTTAAAACTTTTAATTAATATTTTGAATGATTTTAAGGAAATTGAAAATTAAACTCTTAAGATATAATGATTCAACAAATAAAATAGCAAAGCAAAATAAATAAACCAGAATAACCTGGTACTCCCTGGTTCACCTTTTGTCAGTCAACATATAAATATTATCTGAAACAAATATGTACATATCTTAAACAGATATATAAATGTTACGTACATAAATTATAAATGAAAAACAATAGTACTTATGCTGCTGTGGGAGATGATTTCCACAAAACCTGTTCTTAGTGGATCTCTAGTCAACAAAAAAAACATGACTAGCAAAGTTCAAGTCTGTAGGTCTAGTACAGGGGTGGCCAACCTGCGGCCCAAGTGCCACAAGTGTGTATAATTTTGTGGTGTGCGAGATTCATTACGACTTTACAAAATATGATTATTTGTGCAATATTTTTTATTTTAAGTGCTGTGTTTTGTAACAAATAAATCTGAAATCAAATATAAAATTTATAGAACATAAATTAAACTCAAACTTAATGGACGAAAATGCAAATACTTTGCATTGAGATCCATTTGAAAAAACTAAGTGAAAGAATTGTGAAACAAATATCTCACTAATTAAAAAAATGATCCATTATTTGATCATTAATTGTTATTATCTATGTTTGTATACATGGAAAAATAATGAAAACAATAATAATAATAGTTCATTTTGTTTTAAATTTTAATTTAATAATCGTTTGTAATGGGTCCAAATCTGAAATAAAGATATAAATATTTTTGTATGCAGCCAGCGGAACTATAAAGTTTTCCCAAAGTGGCCCGCAAGGTCCTTTGGGTTGATCACCCTTGGTTTAATAGTTCAAAAATGGGAATTTTAAAAATTTATAATACCCATGCAACACTTTCTTGGGAGTCAATTTCCTCAAAACTTGTTCTTAACAAATCTCTACTGAACGAAGAAACATACTTGCCAAATTTCAAGTCTAGATCTAATTGTTCAAAAATGGAAATTTGTCTATATTGCCTCTGCAACCTCCTTGGAAGTTAATTTTTGCTTGACTTGTTCTTGGTAAATCTCTTCTCAACTAAAGAAATGTGCCTGTGAAATTTCAAATGTGTAGGTCTAATAGTTCTGGAAATCTTGTGATGAGTGAGTGAAAGAATGTGTGAGTCACTTTCCTCCTATGGATTTTATTTTGTTTTGCATTACTTTCTAGTTTAAAATTTGTACCTGTTCCATATATACTTAAGTAATTAATGATAAATTTTGCAACATAAAAGTTTTTTAGCTGAAATGAATATGTATATTTTCAAAATTCTGTATATATATTTAAAATTCTTCATTTGACTTATATGATATCAAAATTGATTTTCCTGTGGACTCTTGTAGTGGATGTTGTTTCATTGTTATCTCATTCTCTGTCATTTCTGTGTTAAGTAATAGTTTGTTTTTATTTGTTTGTGAAGGAGTGCATTTTGTTCCTCTAAAAATAATATATGCATCTGGAATAAAAAAGATGGATATTTTGTATAGTTTTTCTTTTTATTTTAAAAATTAAGTGTAGAAAAAGAGTGGCATCCTAGTCAGTTTGTGATGGTTTATTTTATATCAAGAAAGCAATGCTTTTAGATTACTAGCAATTTCAAAATTTAAGCCCTTGTTATGAATTATTGAACTATTTAAAGTGTTCTTGCATAAAATGTGAAATTTAGCTTTTTTAAAAAATTTGTTGCATGTTTTGATTTTAGACCAATTTAATAAACATATTTAAATGCAATTTTTCAAAAAGAATTTCTAATATGATTTTCAAGTGGTTTTGTATAACTTATTGAAAAGAAAAATTAAGCTTTTATTTTCTTTATTAAAGGTAGCAAAAAGAACAACATTCAGGTTGTATACACAGAATGGTCTAATTTGAAGAAGACAAATGATATGGTTGTTGGACAAGTAGCTTTTCATAATTCCAAGAAGGTAATGTGAATTTTTTCTATTCCATTAGTCTTTTAAACAGTGCTTCTTATTTATACATATAAAAAAAAACCATATTCTTGAAAAACATTAAGCATAAAAACATTTGATTATCATTTATATGAGCAAAGTTGAATTTAAGAATATAAAATTTTTAATTTTATATTCTTAACCTCTTTAAAATGTTAATAAAAACCTTATATATGCTGTTAATGTATAACATTAATCATTACCCATTTGGGCTAAGAGTAATAAATTATTATTTGTAGGTCAGAACAATAAAAGTAGAAAAAAAGTTAAATGATGTTCTTAACAGACTGAATAAAACTAAAGTTGAAAGATTTCCTTGTTTACAAAGTGAAAGAGAGGAACGAGATCGATTAGAGAGATCAGAATTGAAAGAAAAGCAAAGAAAATTAAAAGAACAAGAGAAATTAGAAATGCAACAAAAAGAAGAAGAAGCCAAGTTAAGGTATATTAATTCATTTCTTGTTAAAAAAAATTACTTTGTTAAATGATAAAATATCTAATTTTAAAGAGAAATTATATTGTGCTGTGAAAAGACATAAATAAAATTCAAGCTAAAAGGAAGTCTTGTAGAACTTCCTTTTCTTTTATTTACAAAATATTTAAAAATGTATTTAACTTATTTAATTAGTAAAACAAAGGCAATTGGGATTCTAACTATTCATCCAGAGGATGGAAAAGTAGAATGGCTTGCGGAATGGTTATGAAAGAACAAATTTATAAGGAATATATAGCTCTTTAATTTTCATTATGTGTCTGTCATGTTTATTTAATTCACTATATTTTGTATGATTTAACTTAATTTGTTATAATTTGTATGCTTTTAAGTATAGATAATATGGCTCAAAGTTTTCTTACATAAGTTAATGTTTTTAGTATTATTTTGATAATTGATTGCCCTAACTGATATATACACACATATATATATATGTATATATATATATAATGTAAAAAGCGATATTCATTTTGTGGTTGTAGTCGTGGCAATTGAAAGTTTGGGATATTAATCAAATCATTGTTTATCTGGTAATTTTAAGATCAGTAGAGAATTATTCATCACCTTCTCTGCTCAATAATAAACAATCAAAAGCAAGATTTATCCCTTTTGAACATTTAAATTGAGAAGAATATAATTAGAAAAACATAATCACATATTCAGGTGAAGGGGAATATAAGTTATTTTTTGAAACTGCGTGCTTTAGGGATAGGTTTCAGCTCTTTAGTAAGGCATGTGTAAGTTATTCAGATATTCTTTTATCAAGAATCTCAAATAAATTAGTCGAACATTCAAAATCTAATGCTTTTAATAAGAAATTATGGATAAGTCTGTCAAAATATTAGCTTTAATCTTTTAGTGTGAGATGAAATAAGACGGGCTTCAAAATAAGGTATTCAGAATTATGATTCAGTTAATATATACATAATTTTAGAATTTTAAGTAAATATTAAGTTATAACATACATATTTCATCATTATTTTTCATAATCATTTTAATTTATTAGAAAATGAATTTGACCTAATTAATGTTAAAACTATTGAATTTGCCTAAATAATAATTTCATGCTAAACTTTTTTAAATGGCATCCAAACTAGTCTTTCTTATTCCAAAATACTGCAATGTTACTTATATTTCAGCTTTTCTTTCTATCAATAAATACCATATTTAAGAATTAAACAGTATCCTCTCTTTAAAAAAGTCTTAATATTTTTATTGAGAAAATTACACTTGTAAGTAATTCTGACAAGTATACAAGTTTACAAATTTTTATAAAAGATGAAACCTTACTAGGATTAGGTTTCTTATTTTATTCTCTGTTGCTATATATGTGTGCTTGTTTGTATTGTTTTTAATTTGTCCATAGATCAATAATATATTTGTATATTACAGGATATATAATCGTAAATTCTTTCAACTTATGATGAGAAATATATATGTAAAGATTAATATTATAATGGCAGTATAATTAAAAAAAATTAGAAAAAATTATGCGATTGTGTTGAATTTCAACTATGGGAAAAGATGTATGATCATGCAGCTCCATTACATACATACCTCTAGAACAAGAACATTATCTGTGATATGTTCTAAATGGTGGTTTAAGCATGTGACAAAGAGCATGAACAAATGGGGAAAAGGGGTATATTAGACACTTATATATGCTGATTTAATGGCATTATTGTGAAAATTGCAGACAAATTTATTTTGAGTCAATGCAACAAACTTTTATTTCCCAATATGTTCAAAAATGTCATTTTGTCAAACTTGGCTGTACTAGTTTTCTCAGGATGTGATATTGGCATGTCATTAATGAGGTTGTCCTTGTTGTCTGACTGTAGTTTGAAGTAATAGGGCTCGTCACTGAGAATCCTCTCTATGGTTGTGTAGATAACTTTAATTGAAAGAAATTGACCCAAGTGAAGAAATGAACTCATAAACTTGTTAAAACTAATATTCTTTCCCATTACTGTAGGATAAGTGTAGATATACATGGCATTACTCTATTGCAAATATTGTTTCATTTTCGTATCATAATTGTGTTTGGCTATTTTTTGTTTTGTTTTAATTGATTTATCTATTTATGTATATGCAGGTAACAGTTTGTGCTTTTTAAATGTTAGACATTTATAAATGATTTTAAAATATTGCTTTAAACTTGCTAAGTTAATAGAATCAATTTATATTTCCTAAAATTTTTAATTTCCTTTTTCTCTTATTTCTAGAAATTATACAACCCTTATGAATGCAAAAATGCAATCCAATCAGGTGAGTTGGGAGATTTTTTTTCAATTTTATTGAAGTACTTTTTCTTAGAGATTATTGCATTTCTGGTTGAAATAAATTAATATTTAGTATTTGGCTTACACGAATTGTAATAGTTTGAAAAACAACACTAATTTTATTAAATATTGTACTGATTTTACTGCATAATGTATTATTATTATGAAGGCTTGCAATATTTTTAATTGGAATGGAATTCAAGAGTTCTGAAGCTCTTAGCTTTGATTAAAACCATGCAAAAAATTTTATGGTATTTTGATATTGGAAATGATTAATTTTTGTACTCAAAATCTTTTTTTTTGTCATCAAACATTACATCTTGTTGGGAGGCATTTGTAGATGCAAAAATGTTCTGTTAATTAGTCCCAAAGTCGTTTCATGTATTTTTTAAGTGTTAATTGATATTAAATGCCTGTTTTGCATCTGAAATAATATTTCCAATAAACAGTTAAAATGTCCAATTATTGTTTTTGTCAACATGTCCTGTCTATCATCATATCTGTACCATTTTATATAGTTTATTCAGTATTATTCATACTGAAGGAATAATTTCTTTTAGGATGCTGGTGAAGATTCAGATGATTTTATGTGAAATTTGCTGTTATGCAGTAATTCCTTCAAGATTTCAATTGTGTTTGGAAAGTTTTG
The DNA here is from genome assembly GCA_019973975.1 of Trichonephila clavata. NCBI lineage: Eukaryota > Metazoa > Arthropoda > Arachnida > Araneae > Nephilidae > Trichonephila > Trichonephila clavata. The sequence continues at coordinate 847,604 of BMAO01030301.1, forward strand.
TAATGGGATTAAATCTGTTAGCATTTAAAATTTTATTTATATATTAAAGGGAATTATTTTAAATATTTTTTCCCTTTTCTGTTGTTTTGTAATAATGCAATTACTGTAAAAAATTATGAAAATCAGCAATAAAGTTAAAGACAGAAGTCTCTTTATTCTTCTCACAAAATTCAATTACCAAAGATAGGACTAAAAGCACTCATTAAATGACCTTGAAAGGGAAACTCATTTCTAGCTTTTTGTCAAGTGTGAGTGTCTACAAATTGGCAGGCAAACGATATAAATCTATCTCAAAGTAAAAGCTGACGATGAACATTTATTATTTTAATGTCTGATTGCTAATATAAACGCACAAGTTTTATACTTAAATAAGGATTGTAGAGCAATTTCATACTGTATAGCCCATGGTAAGAAATGAAAATAACACATTTTCCTTGTGTTTTTAAAATGTTAATATTTAGCAATTGCCAAATTCATAACCACTTCCAAAATTTTAATATAATTGGGCTAGACATATCTACCTTTATTGGAAACTTTTTAAGCGCCAACTGTCAAGTGTTTTTTATTGGTAGGAGGGAGGGTTCATGGGTTGATTTTAGTTCTGCACAAAAATTAATAGCTAAGTGACAACTCCATCTGGGAGAAGATGTTTGTCTTTGTAAGGACCTTTGGAAAGGAGTGGCAGTTTAATGAAGTACCCCCTTTGAAGAGGGAGAAGAAAGAGCAGGTCCACAGAAGCCACAAGGCAGAACTCGTGGAGGAGGACATCTTTAATTCTGCAGGTTTACCATCTTTCAGGGTTGGAGGTCACTGATTGCAGATCTGACATGTGACAGAAGTTGCTTTTTCTCTTTTCTAATTGTAATGTAATGTTTTGTGTGTGTGCATATTAAGTTGTCAAACAAAATGCAAAAAGATAGTTAAATGAGTAACCATCTAAAAATGCATACTGCGCCACTTTGGCGGCTACAACTGAGGTGAGCAGAAGAGAGGAAGAAATTTAACTAGAACAATTGATGGGTTTGAAAATATAAGAAGTTTACACAGTATAAATAAAAGTTTAGTGTGAATGTATAGCACATTAAAAACAAAATAGTAAATTTACGGTCATTTACCTTACCTAATAGGTTCAACTATGTACAGTTTTTTTTTGCTAATTCACACTATAAATTGTATACTATTGTTAGATCTAATCATGTCCAGGCCAAGGAAATATCTCTCTGGGTGTCAGAAAGAAGAAAAAGTAGCTAAATATCAAGAAATAATAAGCATGTTTGTTTGTTTTCTTGGCTATGAAGTGATTCTGGCAATGAAATTGCTTCAACTTTGGAAGTTACAATTCAAGCTTCAACTGGGGAAGAAAGTTCCCCACAAACTACACAGTCTTGCAATGAAAATGTAGAAACTCTGAAACTCGTTGGAGAACTGTATATTTATATAAATGGAACCAGAAAATAACAACTATATATATATATATATGTCAGGTTTGAAAAGATTAGCTTTAAAATTAAGGGAGTAATAAATAAAAATAGAGCGAACTCTTTATCATCGCGTAAGGATTTGTGAGTAAGTAAACCTATTTAAAGGTGGAGCGAGCGCTGACGAAGGCGAACGCGTACTGGAGAGAAGTAGCTGGTGAACTCCTAGTTGAAGTTCCGTCTATTGTTTTATAGTGTTGGCGCCAAAGGGCCGCCATGTTGGATATCTGATGATTCAAGTAGAATAAAGAAGCATTTTGTAGAGAAGATGTCTCATCATTTATCCCGCGGGCCTGGGGCCTGTCAAGAGCCGGTAGGATGCCGAGCGGAGAAACTATTTATGCCAAGAAAATGAACTTTAAGAATTTATTTTTTAGAACTAGCGACTGCATGGACAATCATAATACAATGGAAGACGATTCTCTCCGGCAGGAGTCACCAAGGGACACTTCAGAACAATTTTTTTTACCTGAATTTGACAATACTAAGTTTAGTTCTTTTAAAAGTTTTCTGGACTGTTTTGATCAACAATGCCTAGAATATCAAAAAGACGAACATTGGAAAGTTAAAAACCTCCCAAAATATTTAACAGGAAGTTACATCAAGTTCTGGTACGATAATCAGTTATTTAATAATACGTACCAAGAAAATAAAGAATTGTTAATTACGGTATTTGATGTGACCAGACAAGAAGAAATACAAAAGTTCCACAACCTAAAACTAGAAGACAACAAAAACTTGATTTCATTTTTTACCGAAAAACTTGCCCTGGGGAAGAGACTTAATTTCGACGACAGTTCCATAGTGGAACATTTGACATTATCTAGTCCAATGGAATTTCAAAAGTTTTTAGTCATTCAAAAAATTTCTACACCCTGCCAATGGATTTCGACTATGCGACAACTAATAGCCGTGACACCGGACAATTCAAATCGAAATGCGGAAGAAAGTGGAAGTTCAAGAACATGGAATACTCGGAATCAAGCATATGGCAATATAAACACAGGAACTGATCCACTACGAATCCAATCAAGAGGATATAGACAATCACACATGGTGCGTTTCAATGAAAGACAGTTCAACAATCAACCTAGGCAGTTTGTACAACATAATTTTCGCCCGCCCAGAAATAGTGAAAACATCCAACGACAGGGATGACAACTAATTATCAAATCAACGGTATGTTCCAAGCAGTTTTTTACTCTAGTTGACACAGGAAGCAATGTGTCATTAATTCCAATAAATTTATCTAAACAACTTAAAAAATTTAATAATTTAAAGAATAGTGATGTGAAAATAAAACAAACGTGTGGGACTATTTATCCCAAAGGTATAATTTCAGTTTTTATGAATATCGGTAAGATATCTAAGCAAATAGATTTATTTGTAATTGATACTGAATTGCCTTATATTATTTTAGGACTTGAATATTTACATTTATTTAAACTTGATATTAGTATTCGTAAAATGTGTGTTTTTCAATTTGGTAAAAATTTAAGTAATGTTAAAATTTCAAATAATAATTGTGTTGGTGAATTGAGAACATATCATGGGACATATTGTAAAACTCTTGAAAATGATAAAGTTATGAACTATTCTAATGCTAATCATGAGAATAATAGTACTGTTAAGGGTAATAACTATTTAGATCAAATACAAGACAGCCCTGAAGCTGATCTGAAAATATTGTTTAACCCTTTGAAGTGCGGAAAAATAAATTCGCTGAATTTTTCAAAATAAAATTATAAATGCAATGTATGGAACCTAAGAACAGAGAAAATCCCTTTAAAAAAAATTAGAGTACATTCCCCCCCGTGGGGGGAGGTGGTTTCATAGAAGTACCACCGCGCACTTACGACATAATTCTCGGATGAACAAAAAAAGTTATTTGCGTCAGATTTGTAAGTATATTCTTTATATATTTTGTAATAAATTTACTAAAATATGCGATATTAAATATTAGAATTACTTTTTAAATATTAAATAATACAAAATATAACTATAAGCAATTAAAATCAACTGCAATAGCCAGTAAAGTTTTTTTTTTCATTGTTTCTTTATTATTAAATTATTAAAACCATGCAGTAATACTGAAATAATAAACCCCTCCCCCAAATCAATGGCAAAACCCCCATAATTTATTAGTTATTTCACTGCCTGAGTCAAAGAAAAGAAAAAAAGGGCTAAATCTCTCACGTGTGCGTGCTATAAGCCGGAGAAGATACGGACAATTTTCATGTTCTAGGTGCGCGGTGGTATCAGTCTGAAACCACACGAAAATATCTTTATATAAGGCACTTCTTTTCATTATTTATCATACTAAAAATTAGTTATGCTATGAACAGCATATGCAGCAAAAATGTACATACCTTACTTTTAATTTTTGTCTATTTTTATTTGCTAAAAAAAATCTTTTTGAAAGTGGTTAAAAAAGGCTTTTAAAATGATGCATTTTTTTCACAGAAATAAGAGTTTTCTGTCTCGTGCTGACATCTAGTGTCTTTTAAAAGAGTTAAAAGATATGTTTAAGATTAATGGTTTCATTGAAATACCATTGCGCGTTTAGAGATATTTTTTAGAAAATGGTGGTTTCAGAGAGATACCACCGCGCGTTAAAGGGTTAACCCAGCCATGGTTGTGAGGATACAATACCAAAACAAACTAGTGAGCAATGGGAAGATTTAACCCAACTTCTTGACAAATTTCAAAACATATTTTCACAAAATAAATATGATGTAGGTTGTATCAATTTGGAGCCACAAAGAATTCATTTAATCTCAGACCTCCCTATAAGTCTACGCCCCTATAGAAATAGTCAACAAGAATCTAAAGAAATACAAACACAGATAGAAGAATTGTTAAAAGCAGGTTTTATTAGACCCTCCCATAGTCCATATGCTGCCCCTGTGACTTTAGCATATAAAAAAGATGAAGGAAAAAAATCAAGGTTATGTATTGATTATAGAAAACTAAATGAAATAACACGAAAAAATTCCACCCCTGTACCTCTGATAGATTTTGTAATTGATGATTTAACTCATGCTAAATTTTTCTCTACTCTCGATTTAACAAGTGAACATTGGCACATAAAAATTCATGAAAAAGATGCAGAAAAACTAGCTTTCACAACTAATTTTGGACTTTATGAATGGTTAAGACTCCCATTTGGCTGGAAAAATTCCCCAGCTGTTTTCCAAAGAACTATAAGACAAATTTTACAAAAAAACAGTTAACTTTTGCTTTAAACTATTTTGATGATATTATAATTTTCTCACAATCTTGGGAAGAGCATTTAACTCATTTAGATAAAATATTTCAAATTTGTAAAAAAGAAAACATTAAACTTAAAAAATCAAAATGTCAATTTGCACAGGAAAAAATAAAATTTTTAGGATATGAAATAACACAAGGTCATTATTCCCCAAGTAATCCAAATATTGAAACAATAAGAAAATTAGCACCACCTAAAGATGTAAAAGAACTCCAAAGATTTCTTGGTTCCATCAATGTTTATCAAAAATTTATTAAAGATTATGCAAAACTTAGAGTACCATTAAATAAATTACTTAAAAAGATGCAGTTTGGAATTGGTCACATGAATGTCAGGAAGCTTATCAAAAGTTAAAAAATTGTTTAATTTCAAAACCTATACTTAAATTATACAACTCACAATATCCATGTCATGTATTTTGTGATGCAAGTCAGGATTCAATAGGTGTAATTTTAAAACAAAAACACCCAGATGGAACACTTTACCCCATAGCTTATCACTCGAGACAATTACTTAAACATGAAAAAAATTATACAATTTCAGAAAAAGAATGTTTAGCAATTATAGATGCCCTAGACAAATTTCACTGTTACCTACATGGATCCAAATTCACAATACATACTGATCATGCTGCCTTACAATGGCTTAAAAGTGTAAAACATTTAACTGGACGTTTATTTCGGTGGAGTTTATATAAAAGATAAATTAAATGTTGAAGCAGACATGTTGTCGAGGAACCCTGTATGTCATTATACATCACCCATTTGTCATTTTTTAAATACTGATGAAATTATTGAATACCAAAATTCAGAGAACATGAATGATCCAAAATATAATGATGTATTAACTGTTAAGAAAAAAAATTTAATTAAAATTGTAGTACCATTAGCTTTGAGAGAAAAATTAATTACAACTGCACATGAACAATTTGGTCACCCAGGTGTGAAAAAGATGTTAAAATTAATTTCCCCAATTTATTACTGGAAAGATATTATATTAGATATTTCAAATTTTGTTAAATGTTGTGAAACATGCCAATTAAATAAAAAATCTGCACAAAAAAATATGGATTATTAGAACAAGTTCCTGTGGCAGAAGAACCATTTGAACTGATGTCACTAGACACTGTAGGAGGATTTAATTATCATAATTCACAAAAGAAATACCTGCATATTGTTCTGGACCATGCTACCAGATATGCTTGGACATTTCCATCCAAAAGTGTCACTTCTGAAACTTACACAAATTGCTTAAAACAAATTTTTTCAATTCAATGCCCAAAACAACTGTTAAGTGATAGAAATGCAGCATTCACCTCTTCTAAATTTAAGAAATTTTTAAAACATCATAATATTCGACAATTACTAACTTCAGCAAATAGACCACAATGTAATGGAAAGAATGAAAGAGTTAATCAGACATTAGTAGCAAAAGTAAGATGTAAGGTTAATTCAACTACAAAAATCCCATGGACAAAACTATTAGAACAAGTTACATATGAATACAATAACTCGCCACATGATGTCACTGGATTCCCACCTGCATATTTGATGTTTGGAACATTGCCATATGACTCACCATTACCTAATCAAGTAAAATTGAATTACCCACCTATACAACAAGCAAGACAAATTGCAGTAAACAGAACAATTAAATATAAGATAAATAAACAAAGGTATGATAAACATTATGTTGAGGCAAAATTTAAAATTGGAGATTTAGTCCTATATCAAAATTTCTCATACCCTAATTCAAGTAAACTGCAGAGTCCTTATATTGGTCCTTTTCAGATTGTCAACAAACTCTCAAATGTTACTTATGAAATAGATAAACCAAACCAATATACAGGAAAATTAACAGACATTGTTCATTCTACAAGATTAAAACCTTTTCATTCAAAATCCAATTTCCAATTATGCTAAATTCTGATTTATATTTATTATTAGAGTGTTTTTTTTTTCTGTTGCATTTGGGGGGGGGGAGAAGTGCATTGTTATTTTAAAAGAAGTACAGTGTTATTTTATAAGAAGTGCAGTGTTATTAAAAAAAAAAAAGTTGCTTTTATAAAACTTGAATTTAAGACTTGTTTACATTGTGAAAATCAAAATTTAATGTAATTGAATATTTGTATTGTATTTTATTCGTAATGAAAACATTATTGAAGACTATTTTTGAAGAATACATTAATTATGGACTGTATATGAAAACATGGTAATGAGGTCAATTTGATGATACATGATGTTATAAAGATTTCATTGTGAGTATTTTTGTGATAAAAGTATATTCTGAAAAGTACAAAATATTATGTAATATTCTGAGGATTTTGTTATGGTTGTGTATTTTTGAAATAAGTTGATTGAGTAGTGATCCAAAGGATAATAATAAACAAAGAACTGTGAGATAACCAATTATTGAATGATGAACATTGAACTCTATGATTTTTCCAAGAAAGGACTATGTGAAACATTATGACAAACATATAAAAAAAGAAATAGACATTGATTGAATCTTTTCTGTACTTGATATCTGGAATACACTTATTTGTTTGTTTGTTTTTTCTTTGCATTTTACATTTTCTAGTGATATTTTGATATAATGTTGATGTTGTGTTTATTTTGGTAAATTTCTGTGTTATAGTTATATAATCTTTTCTTTTTTAGGAGCTCCTAAATTCATTTTGTTGTGCATGTGATATATTCTTTTCATGTATTTACATAACCAGTATTTCCTAAATTCATTTTGTTGTGCATGTGATATATTCTTTTCATGTATTTACATAACCAGTATTTCCTAAATTCATTTTGTTGTGCATGTGATATATTCTTTTCATGTATTTACATAACCAGTATTTCCTAAATTCATTTTGTTGTGCATGTGATATATTCTTTTCATGTATTTACTTAACCAGTATTCCTTAATTCATTTTGTTGTGTATGTGATATATATTCTTTTTTGGTATTTATATAACCAGTATTCCTAAATTCATTTTGTTGTGCATGTGAGATATTCTTTTCACATAATTACGTAACCATTATCATTACCGAAACTAACCATTTTGCAGACCAATATATCAACCAACATCCTGGAAAAGAGAAATCTAGAACAAAGTTTTGGCATCCAACCAATACAGAAGAAATATGTTTTTTTTTAGATATACTCATTTTACAGGGAATAACAGTAAAAACCTGACATTACACTTTACTGGTCTAAAAATAAATTGATCATAATTCTAATTTTTGAGAAACTTGTGAGTAGAAGGAAATTCCTTTGAGTATTTCCTTGTTTTAGGAAATATCACACTGCAGATAAGTTCTAACATCTGTTTTATTACACTGTTATTCTATACTTTAAATTTTGAATTTTTTTTTTTCATTTTCTTTTTTCTGTGAAAGTAAAAAGGTTTTATGTTGCAAAACGCACCTCTTTTCCCCTCCAATGCACTGCATAACTATGCGTGCCTATATGAAGAACGGGGGAATGCATCTTGTAAGTTTTCCTTGGCAGGTAAGGGGTTAAGGAGCAAAATTTAATCATTATTAGGTGTGTAAAATTTGAAGAGAAAAGATTATATGTATATATATGAGTCTCTATTGAACTATGAATGAAAGACTAACAAAAACTATGGAAAAGATTGTGAACTTAATTTAGATATTATGAATTGTAAAAGGCAAGTGTGGGATGGCGGACGCAACATAAAAGGAAAATATAAAGGTGTACCGTATTTAGAATAACTGCTTGAAACCCTCATACAATTTATGTGCCTTGCCTATCACACTCTTAATTTATAAATTTGGGATGTTGCAATATATTTATTTTTAAAAAATTTGGTTATATTTCTTATTTTCTACAGCTACAAAAAAAATGGGAAATTTTACAAAAGCCTTTAAACATTATTCTTAATCCATTATGCGGCATCTGTTGGGAAGTCAAAATAGATCCAATTAAAGCAGTGTATGCACAGTTTGAACAAACTTTTTATACCCTTAGAAAAATTTATCAATGTAAGGAACAATAATTCTGAGGTATTTGAAGATAAAAGCATTGGATTTAATATGACATAAATGCCATTTATTTTATGTTTAATAGTTTAGTTTGCGCAGTATTGTCCTGATACAATTAATAAACTATTTCAAGCAAAATTTTTTTTTCTTTACTTGGCTTTTAATTTAATCAATAAAACTAAAACTGAAATAAGAGGATTAAAGAAAATTTATCACGTTTTAGAGGAAACAAAACTGCTAGCATGTAATTTGAATATCTTGGAACATTTTCTTAAAAACGAATTTAAAAAACAACTATATTCCGAAATAACAGAAGATGAAGTTACGAAAAAACTGATAGAATTTAGATATTTTTTAACACTTACATTTATATTGTTATTGTACAAATAGAAGATAATATTTAGTATAATTTTAAATCTATTTCTGATTTGAAATAAATCACTGATATAAAAAACCTAAGAAAAACACAAATCAGTAAAATATTCAAAAAAGTTTGTAAAATTTGGTAACAAAGATGTAGGTGGAAACTTAATCCAGGAAGTTGGATTGCCATGGGATTTGGTTTTGAATGAAAGGGATGTAAATAACTCGACATATTGCAATACATTCTAAAAATACTTATGAGTTATTTTTAAATGTATCAAAACTTATCTTTATGTTGCAGTTTCTATAGAAAAAGCTGAATGCTTTTTCAGTAAATTAATATTAGGTAAAGAATTATCTTCGGTCAAATGTGTGTGTGTGTGTGCAGAACTCTTAAATGCACTCGTTTACACTGAGCATCAAAAAAGAAATTGTAATTTTTTCTGTAGGAATTAATATATTAGCAAAAGCAAATCCACACATTTTATAAATATGCATTAGTAATATGTGTGTGTTTGCATTAATTTTTTATTTTACAGAAATATTATGGCCTTAATTGGTTTCTTCACCCAAACCTCTTTGTAGAAGAGTACCCTCTCACTCCTAAAAATTTTTTTTCTCCATAGAACAATGTCTTGCTCAGAGATTTAATGGTTTGTCAATGTTTAAATTTTTCGACATAAAATCTCATATTTGATAGGTAATTGTTGAGAAAATTTTATATTAGATCATAGTTATAGGCAAAGGAGTACATCTTGAAAGTTTGTGAATCGCTGTTCTAAAAAGAAATATTTTTGGGGAGATGTAAAATATTTTGTTTCTGTGCATCATATAAATGCTGACCTTTGATAATGACCAAATGCAATACAAGCCTTTGTATGCAGTATTTATGCTCATGTCACAATAACTAAAGAGATGGAGGATAAATGAGGGTGACGGTAGGTAATTATAAAATTAACAAAAGCATGCAGTAACGTGACATTGATACATACAAACTAAAAATAATTCATCTATTATTCATGTTAAAAACTAATCATTGCAACCACTAATCACTTTCTTTTGCAACATATTTCATATTAAAATATATATATATAGATTTAAAAGTTACTTTCTTTGGAATAAAATGACAAACTTCAATAATGTTGATTCTTAAAACTTCATTGTATACTGAGATGTATAAGATTGAAGAGAGAAAATTAAAACATGAACCTAAATGTTTGGAAATTAATTTTACAAATTAGTGAGGGTGAAAGTATGTTTTGAATGAAATTGAAGGATTTCTCTCCCCACAAAATTATTTTTGCATAAATTATTTTATAAGTTTAGATTTATTAACACTAACATTTTTTTAAAATTTCATACCTTTGGAAAAGGAAATATCACTGTCAGTTCTATCTATATAAAGGAGAAAAGCGACTCACTTACACGATATCTCCGGAACTATTAAACCTATACAGACATGAAATTTAGTACGCATGTTCCTTTCGTACAGTAGAGATCCGCTAAGAACGGATTTTGCGAAAATCGAACCACAAGGGGCGTTATGAATAATTATTCCCATTTTTAAACTACTGGACGTACAAACTAGAAATTTGGTATAAGCAGATTCCTTTCATGGAGTAGAGATCCTCTACAAAATGGGTTTTGCGCAAATCGACCCCCAAGCGGCGTTGCGGTAGCTTATGGAGTGTTATAAATAATCTTTTTTTTATAAACTATTCGACGTAAAATCTTGAAATTTGGTAAGCACATTCCTTTCATGAAGTAGAGAACTGCTCCAAAATAGGTTTCACGAAAATCGACCCTCAAGAGCATTTCATGGGATTAAGGAGCGTAATATAGATATTTCCTTTTTTAAATTATTATACCTACCTGCTTGAAAATAGGTAAACATGTTCCTTTCATGCAATATAGTTCCTCTAACAATGTTTAGCAAAAATCCATTCCTAAGGATAGTTGAGGGGTCAAGGAGAGTTACAGAAAAAAATTCCTGTTCTTGAATTGTTAGACCCACGTACTTGAAATTTGTTAAGCATGTTTCTTTTGTTGAATAGAGATCCACTGAGAATGGATTTTACGGAAATCGACTCCTGAGGGAAGCTGGGGTGTATGGACAAAATTCCCGTTTTCGAACTACTTTAACTACTAATAACGAAATTTTGTTTGCATGTTTCTTTTGTTGAATTGAAATCCACTATAAGAATGGTTCTTTTGGAAATCGACTCTCAATGGGGTGTATTAATAAAAATTCCGTGTTTGCTCTATTAGATTTGGCATGCATGTTTATTTTACACAGTAGAGATCCACTGAAAATTGGTTTTGCGGAAAACTGCTTGGGTTATCAAAAAATCATTGTACTTCAATTTTAGGGATTCTAGAAATTTTTAAGTTTTGTCCTTTTTATACCATGAGGCGAGAGTTAAAGGTATATTGTTCAATACAAAATGGAATTCTTAAGGACTTATATATATATATAAATAGTTTATTGCTTATTTATGTTTTTAAATATATATACTGGTTATATATATATAAGTTATTGAGATATCTAAGTCCTAGCATTAAGAATTCGATTGTATTGAAAAATATACTTATACCTGTAACCTCTTGATATAAAAAAAAAGGCAGAACTCATCTCTCTAATTTGTATTTGTAGTGGATTTTCGCAAAACCAATTCTTGTGTGGTGGATCTCTACTCCGTAAAATAAACACGCAAGCCAAATTTCAAGTCTAAATCTAACAGGAAAAAAATGAAATTTTTACTATCAATACCCCCGTTGAGAGTGGTTTTCCAAAATAACTGTTCTTAGCGGATTTCAATTCAACAAAAGAAAAATGCAAACCAAATTTCATTATTATAGTCCTTGTAGTTTGAAAAAAGGAATTTTTTCCCGTCAGTACGCCCCAGTATTACTCTGCTCCCCCAGGAATTGATTTCCGTAAAATACATTATTTGATCCCTATTCAACAAAAGAAACATGCTTAACACATTTGGAGGTCTAATAATTCTAAAACAGGCTTTCTTTTCTATAACTCCCCTTGACACCTCTCAACCCTCATTGGGGGTCGATTTTTGTTTTACTCTTTGTTAGAGGAACCCTATTCCATGAAAGGAATATGCCAACCAATTTTCAAGCAGGTAGATCTAATAGTTTAAAAAGGAAATATTTATCTATTACGCCCCTTAATCACCCGAAAGGAAACTTGGGGATTAATTTTCGCGAAACCCATTTTGTAGCGGTTCTGTACTCAATGAAAGGAATCTGCTTACCAAATTTGAAGACTGTACTTCCAGTAGTTTAAAAATGGAAGTAATTTTCTATAACGCCCCGCAACGCCACTTGGGGGTCAATTTTCTGGAAACCCATTTTGTAGCGTATCTCTACCCTATTGAGAGGAATCTGCTTACCAAATTTCAAGCAGGTAGATCTAATAGCTTAAAAACTGAAATATTTATCTATGACGCCCCTTAGGCCCCCAACGCCACTTGGGGTCTGTTTTCACAAAACCCATTTTATAGGGGAAATGTACTCTATGAAAGGAATCTGCTTACCAAATTTGAAGACTGTGCGTCTAAAATAAACTAAAAATGGAAAAATGTTAACTACCCTTGAGCCCCCGCAATGCCACCTAGGGGTTGATTTTCACAAAACACATTACACAGGGGATCTTTAATCCATCAAAGGATTCTGATTATCATATTTCTAGACTGTACGTCCAGTAGTTTAAAAATGGAAATAATTATCTTTAACGCCCCTTAAGCCCCACTTGGGGGTTGATTTTCACGAAACGCATTTTGTAGCCTATCTCTATCCTATGAGATGAATCTGCTTACCAAATTTCAAGACTGTGCGTCTAATAGTTTAAAAATTGGAATAATTATTTATATCTCCCCTTAACCCCCCCCCCCGCAAGACCCCTTCTGGTTCAATTCCCCCCAAAACCCATTTTGTAGCGGATATTTACTCCATGAAAGAAACATGCCTACCAATTTTCAAGCAGGTAGGTCAAGTAGTTTGAAAACGAAAATATTTATCTATTACGCCCCTTAATCCCCCGCAACGCTACTTGGGGTACTATTTTCTCAAAATCCATCTTGTAGCTGATCTCTACTCTATGAAAGGTTTCTATTTATCAAATATAAAGACTGTGCGTCTAATAGTTTAAAAATGGAAATAATTATCTATAACGCCCGCAATGCCACTTGGGGGTCGATTTTCACAAAAATCATATTGTAGCGGATATTTACTCTATGAAAGGAATCTGCTTACCCAATTTCAAGATTGTACGTCGAGTAGTTTAAAAATAGAAACAATTATTTATAACGCCCCTTGCGGTTCGAATTTCACAAAAATTCCGTTCTTAGCTGATCTCTACTCTATGAAAGGAACATGACTACCAAATTTCAAGTCTGTAAGTTGAATTGTTCCGGAGATATCGTGATTAGTCAGCGAGTCGCTTTTCTCCTTTATATATATAGATTATTGATATCTATATATAAATAGTATAAATTAATACAACATTTTGAAATACCCAGTGAAGTGAGTTAGTAATAGCTAGTAATTATATATTTTGATATTGGTTGCATGAAAAGATTCCAAACAACTTTAGTTTGTCTTCTCAAGAAAATAAAACATTTCAGATGTATAACATGCATATAATTTATTAGCAACAAATTTATTACAACGCTTGACCATACAACCTTTTGGAATACATTTAGCTCTATGGGCTTGGACAAGTGAGATCCTTGTATGATAGTGTTGTAAATTTACATTGGATAAAGTAGAACTGAAACAATATACAATACACAAGCATTTTGATCTCAAGTGACAAACAAAATATTGGTTTGTGATTGTTAGAAAAGTGAGAATGCAATAAAGCACTATTTAAAACAAAAATACGATTGTCATAAATTTTAAAAATACCGAGAGTAAGATAAATTTATTGAAAAAGTTAAAAAATGGGGAGAAAAAAAACCGTGCATATTCAAAGAAAAACTAAAAATATTTCCAGATGAGATCACACATTGTCTTAATAATGGAGAATTTTTTTATTAATGTACTGCTCCATTATGTAGGCTAAAACGATATGTTTTAATAAAATCTTGCATAAAAACATTTTATGTTCGTCCTTTACAAATTAATCAAACATTTTTTTAAATTTTATGATAGCCTTGTCAGCTTTTTCAATGTATTAATAAAACAAAGATTTCATTTCTTTTTCAGTAACAATAGAGCTCTATATCAAACAGTCCAATAAAGATTTCCTGTTATCCACAACCTTATAACATACAACATAAGTCATTTCTGTTTCAAGAACAACAATTATGTGTCTTCAATGGATTTCCTTTAATTCATTTTAAATATTTTTTCTTCAAAAAATAACTGTTGTATTCAAAGAAAGGATACTGAGATTTTTTACACAGAAATGAACACTTGTACTTTAAAAATATTAAGTATGTCTTACATATAAGTATTAAAAACATTTTACTTGATAGGATGCATCATTTCATTAAACATAATAAGTTACACATTATTAAACAAACAAAACTATTTGGATATTAAATAATCACTGAATGAATTTCTATCAAGACTTTGAATCACAAGTAATATATAACATTCATTTTGAGAACTTTATTGTGGTAAACTGTATTTTAAAGATATTGCAAGTTTCATCAGTATTTTGATAAATAATTCTCTTTTTGCAATAGTATGCAGCAATTGTAAAATGTTAAAATATCTTCTATACTTAGTCTTTGATTGCTTGTTATGCATCAGTCAGCACCAAGGCACACAACCATACACTTACTGAATATACAGTTCATTAGAAAGTGCTCTCTTTCAAATAAATTAAAGAAACTTACTAACTAAAATATTTAACAAAACAGGTCATGTATTTACAAACTTCAAGCATATAATAACATTATAACACACAACAGCTTAGGTATTAGCTGTTAACACTCTCAAATATTGGTCCCCATTTTGAATAATTCTTTAAAATCACGGTTTGCTGCTTAAAATAGACAGCTAAAATCAATACTCAGTACACAAGAGAAGAAACTACTGTATACAAAAATAAAACTTCACTTTTCAAAGTTCTGATGATCTAACAAGTTTGTATCACATTTATAAATAATTTTGAATTCACTGAAGGATTTCGAAACGGAAAACAAGAAATAGTATTGCAAGGGAAGGAAAGAGGGCCGACTCCATCACCTAAAAAGTTTGAATAGTTTTCCTTTGGAATTGACTTGATGTTTGAGTTTCTGACTTTGTCGACTTGGTCGTCGCTCTTCCTGCTGCTCATAGTTCTTTAGCTTCTTCTTCATTTGTTCATCTAAGAGAGCTTGCATGTCAAGCTGGAAACAAATGAAAAACATGTTTATTGATATTTGAATTACCATTGATAAACTTTATTGCAAGTAAATAATTCTTGATTTTAATATTTAATTGCTGAAATTATTACATTGATAGTGCCCAAGGAACATTTCAGACACATCTAAATTTTCAAATAAATTTTATATTTTACATGAACACAAACTTAGGAACTTTTTTATGAATAGAAGATAGAAGGGATTGACTTATCAGATGGCACTTCAACAATTGCAGAATAAAATTTATTTGTTTGTAATATTGATCTAAAGAAGGCAGAAAACTAATAATTTATTTAATTAATGTTTTAATTATGAATAGTTTGCAAAGCTTAAATTTTGTGTTTTACAACAGAAATGATCTTTTAAGACTCTTCGCAAGTTACATGCAGCATATGGAAGCAAGGCAAAAAAAAAATCACAAAGGTTCAAACAATACAAGGAATTTTGTCAAGACCGAAGGAATGCTGAAGTTGATCCTAGTAACAGCCTACTCTCTGCATCAAACGAATGAAGTGTTTCTAAAGATTGCATGGAAAATGCTTCCTAACTATCCTGGACAGAAGAAAAAATCTCAAAACATAAAAGCCCCCCCCCCCAAATATTTTTGCCTTTATTTCTTGTTTTAAAGAACTTTGGCGAGTTTCTATTTTTTCTTCTATTTTTTATAACTTTTCATCTATATGATTGTTATTCTGTGAATTTTTATCTTAAGATTATTAGTTACTCCCTTCACCCAACTACTTTTTTTTTTGTTGCTACAACATAAGGCAGAAAGTAATTGTAAAATTTTTTTGATTCTTTAAATTTCTATTTGCCAAATATGTAATTTTTCTTTTTATTGAAAGGAAAGCTGAATTTTTGTTGAACTTGTGTTATTTCTTAGTAACATTTAAAAGAAAGTTAACTTATTACTTCTAAAAAATTCTGGACATACAGAACATCAGGGCCGGCTCTAGCAATTTTGCCGCCCCGGACAGAAATGAAAAATACCGCCCCTCTCCCCAAAGTAAGAAAAAACTATTATTAAAAAAGATTAAAATTGTTCATAAATGCATACCTATAAAACTTGAATATTCCTCGCGAAGAAAAAGGGAGCTAACAGTAAATATTTATATATACATATATCAATTTGTTCAGCTGTTTCATGTTCGATAGCCAATGTAGCTAAGTCATTTAATCTATCTTTAGAATTTGTGAACTGTAAGAAATTTTTTATTAATTTTAATTTTGAGAAACTAATATCTACACTTGCCAAACTTTTTGCAAAGAAAGTAAAATAAATGCAATAGCAAGATTTGGAGCAAATTCTAAAACAGAAATAAATTTTAAAACTTCAACTGGGCCTTTTTTTTTGCCTGCTAAAGCTGAAACTGACATCTCATCTGCTCAATCAAGCGCATTTACATCCTATGATTCTCCGTCGGTCAACATCATTTCTAAATTTTTACAGTTTTTAATTAATTAAGGGTATCTCTTAAATCATATATATTGTACAAAAATGAAAACAATTACTGTCAGTACTCATTAAATTAAATCCGCATTCCAAGGCATTAACTGCTTCATCCAATGTAAAAAAAATAAAACTATCTTGAATTTTAATTTAGGATATTCCATCGGATCATCTTATGCTTCATAATTAAAATTCACATTTTTCTGTCGAACTCTGTAACATGGCTACGTCACCTCAAAGTTAGCAGAGATATCAGTCTCGACGGCCAGTTCTTTTGCATCACAGTGCATTTTATCAAAAGTCACACCCTTAAAAAAAATCTTTAAAATTTCTTAAGAGTTCCACAGTAGATGGTAGATCGTAATATTTTGTTTGCAATAGCTTGCTTATTGGATTTTAATGCAATTAAATATTTTATACCAAATAATGAGGGCCATAGGTACTTGAATTGTTAAGTTGATTTTAATAATCCAGAGGCCTCATCTCTTATAGATTTGTCTTTTTAACATTATTATAAAATCTAAGCATGATAAAAACTTCCCAATTGATAACTAAGAGTTAAATAGCCTCCATTCAGCTTTACCAGCTATTTACACTAAGTGACTTTAAAGTTTTATGCCCTTTATACATTTTAATAATATTACCCAACGAAAAGTTGATGAAAAAAATAAATTTTTTGAACTATGTTAAAAAAAGTAGGTTTCTAAGGATGCTTTTACCATGTCATTAGCGACCAAATTTAAAGAGTGGTTACTACAGGGCACAAAGATTGTACGCGGATTTAACGTTCTTATTTTAAATTGAGCCCCTGATTTCTCGCCTTTCATATTCACTCCATTATTGTAGGCCTGCCCCCACATATCTAGCAAATTTAGCCCGAATTTTTTATTTTTTAAGTTTCTCAACTATTAAACTTGAAAGTTCTCTTCCAGTTAATCTTTCAACAGGAAGAAAACCAAAAGAACTCACATTAGTTTTAACGATAACTTTGTTAGAATTAGATTTCTCAATACATGTATACCTTACTATAAATGTCATTTGTTTGATCTTGCTGACATCAGGGGCGCAATCAAAAACTATCGAATAATATTTAGCTTGTTCAATTTTATGAACAATGTATAATTTAATATTCTCATATAAAAGAGAAATTATCTCGTTCTGAATATTTTTCCCTAGATAGTGTACTTTAACTTCTTCCAAATTTTCCATGACAAAAATAAAGTATTTTTAAAATTTGGTCCAAATGCCGCTCCTAAAATTTGTCGCCCCGGACATGGGTCCGGTTTGTCCGGCCCTAGAGCCGCCCCTGAGAACATATATATCATTAAACATATATTTTTAAAATGATAACATTGATGTTAAATTAAGCATTTAACATCAATGTTCCATTTATAAAACATCATTAAAAAAGGAAAATCAGAAATATTCTTTATTTATAATATTTACATTTAAGTTATAATCCAATTTTAGTCAATTAATACTCTGTTACCTTCTGATTATAGTGCAGCATTTAAAAGGTTAAAAAAAAAAAACATTTTTCATCAATCAGAAAAGTTTAAAAATTGTTACAAACTATTATAAGAGTTTATATATTTAAATTATGCAGTTTTAAATTACATATAATTATTGTGAATATTATAGGCACAAGGCTTAAATATAATTGATAAGGCTTTATTGGCACAAGAGATTGATTAAGATGTGTCAAATAATCATTAATTTATGAAAAAACGTGCATTTGTGATTTGGACCAAATTTTGTGAATACATGAAAGGGAAAAGAAAGGAGATGGATAAGGTGGATAGTAAAGGAAAGGGATCAAAATTTGAGGAAGATCATCAGTACTTTTCTTTGGTAACCAAAGAAAATAAATCCATAGCGGGAAAGGAAAGATCACTCAGGCAAAAAGTAAGATTCATATAAAATTATTGAAAAGAAAAATGATACAGTTACACTTATAATTAATATTTCTTGAACATGACTGCATCAATGCATGCATAATATAGAATTAAAATTACATTGTATGAAATAAATTTCTTGTTATATTCTTAGGATTAGCCACAATGAAATAGTAAGTGAAGTATAGTAGCCCCAAGTATATTTCAACAATACAGATAATTTTTCAAATAAATGAAAATGTTTGTAATACTCTGATTCATATTTAAATCAAACAATCTTAAGAAAAAGTTCAAATACTGATAGTTTTCAAACTTTTTAGATTCATATAAGACTGCTTATTATTTTATCATACCATACTGAAACTATTTTTACCTGCCACTGGTCCAGTTGCTGTGAGAGTTCTACTTTTTGCTGGATGGCTTCCATTAACTGACTGTTGATATGCATCAATTCAATGCGAGTCTTGGCAAGTTCAATTTCAACTGTATTTTTTCTGAAATACACATAATTTACAATAAAATTTTGATTGAAAATTAAACCTATGATTAGGAAAATGCAACACAAAATAACTTACACAAAAAAAATAGTAATAATTTCCTCGCTCAAAAAAAGAACTCTTTCCCAGATTTTTTGAAAAAAGAATTTTCTTACTATAATGGGATGATATACTACTGGACAGATGCTTCATAAATATTATATGCTTTCAAAAATTAACCAGAAATACATCCTTGCAACAGCAGTGGCATACATAGGTTACTTTCATGGGAGGAGCCATATTTTAAAAAAAAGCATACATGAAGACACAAAGACATAATCTTTATGTTAAAAATTGTTGATCTGTAGGAGGAGTTTGAACCCCCAACCTAGTTTAAGTCACTGATGTAAAGCATCTAGTTTTACACACACAAAAAAAAGCAACAAAGACTTAATATTAATTAAAACATTTTTATATTAAAAAATATACGTATTTTTTTAGAAGACTTACTGTCAATGCAAATAATTATTTAGAGCAAGAAACAATATTTCCAAAATATAACTAATATCAAATGTAATATATTTCTAAAGGTCATTAATGAAAATTTCATCTTACTAAATTACTCAGATAATTTTTAATACATTAAAATTCACAGACTAGTGTTTTAAAAAATAAATTGTTTCATAACAAATAGATTCAGATTACCACCATGTAAGTAATTGTACTACATAATAAAATGAACAATTAAATAATGGAAATTAATGAATAGAAATAAAATGTTCTAAAACAATACAGAAAATTTTTGAAATATGATTTTTATCCTATAAAAAAATAAGAGAAGATATGTTTGTCCTGAAGATGTATAATGTAATGAATTTTTGAAGTGAAACTTCTTTAGGTGCAAGGGTGAATAGGAAATTTGCCCAGTTTTGTGTAACAGGGGAAAAGTGAACAGAAGTAGTGATTTCCCCCGCCATCCCTCAAAATCGTCGCCATGGTGAGGAGATAGCGAGCGGGAGGAAAAGAGAGCGGGGTCACCACGTGACTTGTGTCATATCCCTGAAAAAGTTGGACGATATCTAAGGGAGTGGCAAAAGGCTCTTAGGTATTTGAGATATCAAGTGGGTACTCTTGCTACTTGTAACAAACTCGCAAATGCGTATTTTTGTAGTTTTTATTTTATAACATGCTGTTTTGAACAAATAAACGTGCCCAAAATATTACCATTATATGGCTCTTCCTGATAGGGGAGTGTCTGGAGCATTGTGTTTATGTCACTAACGTTCGCGCCAGAATCACTACAAATAGCGTCTTGTAAGCAAACACAGTGACTTCTGTGAGTGATGCATAAAGTTTATATTATTAATTTTTATTTCTGTGGAATTAAAATTAATTCTAGACTGAATGCCTAGAATAAATGCAAAAATGGGAAAAGAATTTCGTGAAAGGAAAAAAAAAGGAAAACTACCAGCAAGTCCAGTCGAAAGTCTATATATCACCAAGTAGTCCTCTCACAGCTGTTATCTTCATTCATGAAGTTTCAGTGCTGTACACACCAGAGGTTGCTGCAATCATTGGATCCGATGATGATTAAAAGCCGATTATCTTAACTGGAGACTTAAATGTTAATTTTGCTTCAGAAGAAGCAAAGCCACTCATTGAGTTCTTGAAATGGACACTGAATTTGACAATGAATACTGATTTTAGCGAAGGAACAACAATATAAGGAACCACGATTGATACAGTTTCTCACATTTTCTTGATTGACTACAATTGAGGATTATTATATCCAACTTCAGTTAATACACACCTATTGTCTTTTTTGGAAAATGATGATGCCAGAAAATTGAAGAAAAATGTTATTTTCATACAATGAAAGAAGTTCGAATTTTATTTGATTAAAGTAATTTCTCCCAGCAGTTTAATATAATTAAATCTATTCCTGCATTTACGGCCAACGTCGCCAAAGAAGTTTCACTTCTATCGCATGGCTTTCCATGTTGCTTTTTTTATAATGCAGAACAAAGTTAATATAAAAATAATATATTTGCTAAAATTAAATGCATCTTGAAACATTCAGATTTAAGAGAATGAATTCAGGCACTTAATAAGTTTTAGTTAATAGTCAAGGGATTTAAAGTGATCAGGTACAAAAACAACTATTATATTATAAGTATTAACAAAAATTATTCACACATATCTGCTTTACATAAAAAGAATAAAATATGTGTTAATGAAAAATTTATACAGCAAGTTTGTTAAAATTTGCATCAATAAAGACTATGTAGTTTTTTTTTTAACTTAACTCAAATTATAACAGGTAATTATACAATTCATTTGCATTAAAAAAAAGAATTAAAACAGGGGTGTAGCTACAGCCATATCAATGATAGGGGGCCCCAGTATGTGTAATATATGGAGACAAATAAATTTTAGTAATGTCTTATTTTCAAAAAAGGGGCCCCAAAGGAATTTTGATACAGGGCCCCCTCAGGACTAGCAATGCCAATGAATTAAAATGAAGACACTGTGTGTTTGTGCTTAGTAAAAAATAAGCTGAAGTATTTTTCTAAATTATCAAGCATTTTTGTAATAATTTTAAAATTGAAGAAACAAACAAAAAAAAAAAAAAAAACGAATACATGCATTGAAAAAACAAGACAAAATTATGAATATTGAATTTGACTATTACAAACCTTGCTACGGCTTGGTCTCGCATAGTCCAAGCTTTTTTCACAATTTCATCTTTGGCCCAAGCACTACTGTCAACATCTTGCCTAAGGTGATCCCTCTCCTCTCGCAAAGCAGCCAATTCAGTATCTTGAATAGTCAACTGTCAAAAAATAAATAAAAAATTATAAAAACAATTTTAATAAAATATTTATAATTTACTTTTTTATGTAGAAAAATTTTCAACCAAAAAAAAAAAAAAAAAAAAAATTACCAATAAAATATATTCTAGATGTATAAGTGTTAAATATAGTTTGGCAATAAGAAAATATTCAAGCATATAAATTACTTAGATAAAGACTGGCACACAAATATCTAAGAAAGAAAATGTATATTAAACATACAATTGTGTTGATGCATTCAAATGAATGCAGCTAAACATTTCCAAACAATGAATTCACCTGAGATATTCCTAAAATCACATAAAATAAATGTGCTATCCATTTTTTATATTAAGCAATAAAGTTTATAAATTTTTACACATTATCCTGCAAGTCATTTCATCATACAATAAGAATTTTTAAGATAATGGCATAATGTTACACAGATATTAAAAAGTTAAAACATGTGTGTGCTAAACATTTTTCAGAAATTACATATATTTTAGTAATTTTAACACATATGTTTATGATTTTCAAATAATAAATTTTTGAATCCTGGAAGCAAGTTTATTAATTACCCCAGTCATTTTTTCACAAACTTATTCTAATCACAAATATTTTTTTAATCTAATAATTTCTCTAGATATAAAATTGATTTAATATACTACATGATTTAAATTCACTTTTGATTGTTATAGAAATTTCTCTCTTTCTAACATACAAACAATATAATAAAAAATATCAATGGTTATTCACATGTTTAACTCGTACATTTGTCATTTAGCAAAAAAATCAATTTAAATATAGAAGTTTTTAGAAATCTTCATTTTTAAAAAAACTGATGTTGGCCAAAATAATTTAAAAAGTAATGATATTGCAAAATATTAGGATCATAAATTAACCTTTGTGCTTAATCTTGATAGTTCATCATTCTTTTCTTTAAGGCAGTCTGTTTTTTCTTGCAATTCTTTCTGTAATCGTTCCAAGTTCTCAGTATCTTCAGCTACAGATTGGCATGCAAGACAAGGCTGAAAAATATTTATTCACATTTTAATCCAGAAACTTGAAAATATTTTCCGTAATGCAGTTTTTTTAAAAAAAATCTTGAAATTTATTTAGTGCAATTTCTGTATTTTTTCTCAATGTCTATTTCATAAACTCATAATTTTCAATTAAAATATTTTAAAACAATATATATTTATCTCTCTATTTTTTTTTAAAGATTTATTTATAATAAAACGAAACTCAGTGGTGCAACATTCCATGAGGGCCAAGGCCTACTGTGACCATTGGGCGCTGAGGTGCATGAGCAGATGTCCCGATCAGATGGTTAGCCTGAAGAGAAATCCCCAGTGTTTAGTCCCCAAGCAAGCTTGGTACTCATTTCTGACCCACTGAAGGGATGAAAGGCTGAGTCGACCTTGCCCAGCCTGAGGATAGAACCCTGGACCTGGGGTGTGGAAGCACGACACGCCACCACTCAGCCTTTTTGATAAAGGTATATAAGATATTAATATACAAACATATGTAGGAGCTTAGAAATATTTTGGTAAAGGAAAGAAAGAAGATGAAAAGGAAATTCCAGGTAATTAGAGAAACAGGAACAAAGAAGGAAAAGGATTCTTTAACCCTAGAATGCTACCCATTCGTCTACTAGATTACGCCTGTAACAAATAACCTTGTACTCTTCTCCCAAAAGCAAGAAATGTAACACACTACTCAGTACCTTCATATGACCTTGGATACTACAAATAAAAATATTTCTTTTTCTCAGACTATTTTTGCATGTAGTATTTTTAGAACAATGTTAGTCTGAGAGACAAATGGGTAGCAGTAACGTTTGGAATTGAGAAGCTGTCTCAGTTTTTTTTTCTGCATTGTCGGGATGATGGTGAAATGTTTTCGTGGAAAAAACTTTTGGGAATTATCCGTGAGTTATTAAAAGAGTTGAGTGATGATGAAAATTTTATTTCTGAGGATGAATAGGAAAGCTGACAAACTTTTGAACATTGCAATGAATTTCCCAGTTGTTGGAACTATTGAGGAAAACAAATGAGAAATTCCTCTTAGAATTGTGATCTCGAAGTGTAGGAACTTCTATGCATTGTTTTTGAACAAGCTAAAACTCTTTTATCATATAAAACAAAGCAAAACACATGTTTTGCTCTTCTATCTTCATTCCATGAAAAACGCAATACAAAAGAAGAAAGTGAAAAACCGGAAATAATTTAATTTTACAATGTAACAAAAGGAGCCTTATAGACACATTAGATCAGAGGAGTAACAACATGCCATGCAGTAGAAAAAAACGTTGATGGCCTCTTTGCGTATTTTATGGCGTGATAAATAACAGTCTAGTAAATGCACATGTTATATATGTGCATGATATGGCTTGCAAATCTGAAAACAGCATTATCTAGAACAGGGATCTCCAAACTTTCCAGCCTTAGGGCCATACTGATTACTCCAGTAAGTTCCGAGGGCCAAAACCATATTATCATTGTTGCTGGTGGTAAAAAGTGAAATAGTCCACTGATGGAAAAAAAAGTCCGAAAAAGTACGCAACGTTTAAAAAAGGCTGCAAATCGGACTAAAGTCCGCAAAACGGCAACACTGCATATTATTAATTTTCCTGTCATTATCTGTCATTTCTAGATTAGTCGTAGAGTACGAGCCATGAGGAGTAACGTGACGCGACATCTGGTGGACACAAGCGGAAATAGGTAGTACCTTCTATCGCTAACAGATGGCGCTAATAGCACGTACAGAATAATCTCGAAAGTTCTGGTGTCTTCACTCACTTCTAGATGGCAGTAATTGGAAATATAAGAAGGCTAGTGGCGCAACCACAAGTCAGTTCCTATGACACTGTTGTGAAATAAAATAGTGCGTACATCCTTAAAACGTGTTTGTGCGTGTTTAAGTTTAAGACATCTTTGTAACAGTATTTTGATTTGAATTGTTGCTTTTGTGTGTGATTTAGTAGTATGGAAAAGAAGCGAAAAATTGATAGTGAATGCAGAAAATTCAAAGATCAGTGGAACATTCAGTATTTCGTAATTGAGTCCAGTAACTAGGCGCTATGTTGGATTTGCAATGAAAGCATAGCCGTTCTCAAGGAATATAACATTAAACGTCATTATGAAACAAAACATTTTCAAAATTACTCAAAATATACAGGAAGTTTGCGGACAGAAAAATTCGAAGCTATGAAGCGCGGATTGAAATCGCAGCAATCTTCATTTGCAAAACTCAAAACTGAACAAGAGGCTGCAACTCGTGCCAGCTTTCGTGTGGCTCTTGAAATTGCAAAACATGGAAAACCATTCACCGATGGAGAAATGATCAAAGAATACATAACTGCAGTAGCCGAAGAAATGTGCCCTGAAAAGGTAAATTTATTAAAAACTGTCAGTATGTCAGCAAACACTGTGGCTTTCGAAGGGTAGAAAACATCGCTGAAATTATATCCTCTCAACTGTTCCACAAAAATGGACATGTTGAGTGGTTTTCTTTGGCCTTGGATGAGTCAACGGATGTGTCAGATACTTGCTCAGGTGTTGCTTTATATTCGAGGAGTAGATAAAAGCTATGAAGTACATGAAGAACTTCTTGATATTGTATTCATTGGCACAACTACTGGTAGAGATATTTTTAAAGGAGTTGAAATGGCCATTAATCAAAAGAACCTTCGATGGAAAAACTTGAAATGTATTATAACTGATGGAGGCAAAAACATGAGTGGGAAAGATAAAGGAGTGGTCGCTCTTGTGTCAAAGGCTGTAGAAAATGACGGTGGTTCAAAACCATTAGTCTTACATTGTATCATTCATCAACAGTCTTTGTGCGGAAAATGTTTGGATATGTCTGAAGTTCTGAAACCAGTCATATCAACTGTTAATTTTATCAGATCTTTTGGGCTGAATCACCGACAATTCCGACAATTTATTGAAGAGATCGGAGAAAATGACTTACCTTATCATACTGCCGTACGTTGGCTTAGTTGTGGGAAAGTCCTTCAGCGCTTTTTTGAACTTCGAGCAGTGATCGAAATTTTTTTGAATGAAAAGCATCGCCCTCTTACTGAATTACAAAACAACGCATGGCTGTGAAAGTTAGCATTCTATGTTGATTTGACAAAACATGTGAACGAACTGAATTTGAGATTGCAAGGAGAAAACCAGCATCTTCCTGATTTATATACTAATATCAAATCATTCCGGAAGAAATTGATACTGTTTCAATCACAACTATGAAGTAAACGTTTTTCACATTTTAAAACATGTGAAATATTCAGCCACACCACTGAGACTGAGTTTCCTATCGATTTTGCAATCGAAACTTTGAGTGCTTTGAAAATAAATTTTGATACTCGTTTCTCGGACTTTGATGCCATTGCGAATCAAATTAAGATTTTTCAGAATCCTTTTGATACTGACATTGAAATCCTAGCCCCGGAACTTCAAATGGAAATGATTGATCTACAGTGCAGTGATATAATTAAGAACAAATATCAAAACTCATCTTTGTTGGAATTTTATAAGAGTCTTCCACTGACACAATTTGATAATTTGCATAAATTTTCTCGTGGGCTGTTTTCTGTTTTTGGTACTACTTATTTGTGTGAGAAGACCTTCTCCAAAATGAAGTACACTAAAAATGTTTACAGATCTAAATTAACTGATGAGCATCTTAAATCTCTTTTAATAATTGGTACAAGTAAAATTAGTCCACAACTACAAACTATTGTCAGTGGAAAATCTCAATTACATAAATCTTATTAGTATTTCATATGTCATTATGCTTGTTATAAGTTATGTTTTTATTTAAAATGTATAAAATGTTAGTTGGATTCATTTCAATAATTTGTTAGTTATTATATACTGAAGTTAAATTTTCTGCATATTATACATGTCTTTACTCATTACAATTCTGTGTTTCTTTATCCAACTTATCACAAAAACAATAACCCTACAACAATGTTATGAGTAGTTAGCCCATTACCATATCAATGTAGATGTCATATTAATAATTATTCAACATAAAATTAGAATACTTCAGTAAAATAAATTTAATTTGCTATAAAAAATATGTTCTCTAAAAGGAGTTTTCAAGTATGCTAGCTCTCCGCGGGCCGGACAAAATCTGTCCGCGGGCCAGATGTGGCCCTCGGGCCGTAGTTTGGAGACCCCTGATCTAGAAGAAAGTTTGCGATAAAGCTAAATGAAGATCTCCTTGTGCAATGGATGGAAAAACGACTAAATGTAGCAACTTCGCCTCGATCAACAAGGACAATTATTTGAGAACTTTTGAAATTGGAGCAGAACATTGAGCTACCTAAACAATTGGAAACTAAAAAAAAAGGAAAATTTGTGCTTTTTGCTCATGTAATGGGGCATAGAATGACATGCAAATTTTGTTTACTTTGTTCTGAATGTCATGTTGATATGTTTATATATTCTTTTAAAAATAAATAAATTTTGCTTTCTTGTTTACATGAAGATTGGATGCCATGAAACTATCTGCTGTTGGTATAATTTTTATGTTATCAACTTTTAAATTATCTTTTAAGCATGCCAAAACTCATGTCATCTGGGAGATGAATGGGTATCATTCCTGTAAGTTTTTCAAAGGGTATCATTCTAGGTTTAAAAAAAATCAATTACTGAGCTACAACATGGATACTTAATACAATTCAAGTTCTGAGCTACAAAGGTGTTCAAATTAATATAATTTATGCATTTAGTAGAATTTCTCTCAACGGTACAGAAAAAAAATTTAAACTAATGCTTCTCAGTAAAGATGCATAAGCTTATCAATATTTAAACTCTAACACATTAAAAAAATCTCCAAAATTTATAACTTTTATCAAAAATAACGTGCAAAATGAAGTAATTATAATAGAAAATAGGTTCAATCCCTGAATAAAATTATTTCAGAATATTTCATAATGTTACAAGAAGAATTTTTTACAATATAATCTTTTGCATTACACCACACACAAATTAAAAAAAATCTTTATTTGAGAAAAGTAGAAGTGCATTTGAACTCAAAGTCCTACATAATAAATTGGAAATTTAAAATTAAATGATTCTTGAATTACAAAGATCATCATCGAAATTATTTTAAAATTTCTCTTTCACAGATTGGTTTTAAATATTTTCTATGTTTACATGCATCAGGTGTTTCGAAACTCTGATTCGATCCTTAACCAACTTTTCTATACCATTCACAGTGGAATGTCCTGGTTTTTAATGTTCAACTTATTTGGAATTTTCAAGAAATCTCAATATCCTTAATTGAATTATAACATCCCATCATATGTGCACCCAATTTTAGTTTTCAAAGAATAAAAACTGTTTTTTTGGCTTTAATTATATTACACCGGAAAAGATTCATTGGCACTTTGGATTGATTCATTGGAATCTTAAAATGTAAACATTTATCTAATAAATCTCTCAGGGACTTAATTCAAAGTAAACTAATTTTATTACACTATGAATATTATTTACTAAACCAAATACACACGTTTTACCACGTACTAGAACCTGTTGATAACATGATCTTTCTTTCCCAATAATGCATTGTATTTTTGAATTAAAAGTACATGAAATAATGCAGTTACTACATTTTGAAGTAATTGGTTTCGGTTTTGGATCACACCTTGACGTTAAATTTTTTTCTTGCCAAACCACGTGATAAATTTGCCAACAGGGCAACCCTACTATTCATGAAACACAGCAAAATTGACCAATCAATCCTTTTTCGCTAGGAAAACACAGTTTCTAACATTTATTTCGTCCTATTGTAAAGCTAAAATGGAATCTGAAAGGAAGAAGAATCTGAATAATTTTCGCAAGATTTCAATTTGGTACTTATGTATTATCGCAGCAATCGCCAGTCTATTAATTACTTGCCAAGTTGGAAACCACGATTTCCTATGCATCGAACGCGCTGAATTGGCAACCAGGTTCTTCGTTTCATATAATGTTGCGATAATACGTAAGCAGGGCCGATCCTAGCAGGTGTGCAGCGCGTGCACCGCACACGGGCGGCCAAACCAAGGGGCGGCCGCAAGCCGTATATGATTCTTTAAACCAAACAAAATTTATTACGAATTTCTCAAAATAAAACTTACAATAAACTGAATAAATATGATGAACTTTGAATAGTTATTGAAAAATCAAGTCCGGATAATACAGCATAGTTTAAGAAAAATAGAACGTTAGTGCCTAGTGTGTTGGCCGATTGTCCATAAATGTCTACTCTTTATAAACATCTATCAGATAGCAAAATTTGTGTTTGTGCCGACAATACCGCATTAAAAAGGGTTTTTTTTTTTCGTTTAACAGCAGCACTGGATTGATGCAGAATAAAAGCATCTCAAAAAGGATTTTTGCGAAAGTTGTGCTTTACGGAAATATTATTACGGTTAATTTAATAACGTTTACATTCAATATGAATTTTGGGAAATTAAAAGTTTTAAATTTAATAATAATTCATTGCTCTAGAAAACTCTAAAATCGCAAGATTCAATTGGTACTTATGTATTATCGCAGCAATCGCAGCTATAATTACTTGCCAAGTTGGAAACCACGATTTCCTATGCATCGAACGCGCTGAATTGGCAACCAGTTCTTCGTTCATATAATGTTGCATAATACGTAAGCAGGCCGATCCTAGCAGGTGTGCAGCGCTGCACCGCACACGGGGCCAAACCAAGGGCGGCCGCAAGCCGTATATGTTCTTTAAACCAAACAAAATTTATACGAATTTCTCAAAAAAAAACTTACAATAACTGAATAAATATGATGAACTTGAATAGTTATTGAAAAATCAATCCGGATAATACAGCATAGTTAAGAAAAATAGAACGTTAGTGCCTAGTGTGTTGGCCGATTGTCCATAAATGTCTACTCTTTATAAACATCTATCAGTATAACGCTTATAAACTTATCAATGCTTCGTTTTTTCTTTTTATTAGAAAAAAAAATAAAAAAAAAAAAAACAAAATAGTTGAAAGAAGTGATTTTTGCCTATGGTTTTATAACGCTTATAAACAATGCTCGTTTTCCTTTTTATTAAAAGCTTTTATTTAACTTACAATGTATGTATGTATGTAATTTGTTCGGGTGGAATCTTGCAACTCAATTTTGAAGCTGATATCTTCCTCCTATGGAGCTGAAATTTTGTATACACGTTTAGTTTGGATGGCAATGCATGTTTTGACCATTTATATTCCGATATTGCAATTAATTAAAAAGATATTAATTAAAAACGTTAAACTAGTTTTGGGCGCCAACTTGGATATATCTGCATTGTTGTAATAGTTTTATTGTTACAACAAGGACAAAAGTTGGCGTCGAAAATCGGTTTTCAGCCAAACTGGAATTTCATAACGTTGCGCTATTGACTGTATTAATTAACTTTGTCTAAAAAATAATTACATTTCTACAACGTAAAAATAATCTAATTTCTACAACATATGCAATTTTTTTTACAAATTTCTATCTATTTTCTTGGATTTAAATTCAAAACAAAAAAGGTAGAGCTATTTTTCAAGTAGATTGGTACATTGTATACCTTTCTCAACGCTGCCAAGTTAAACTGAGATGGAGTATTATAGAAATTCTAACTTTAACCCCTTAACTAGTTTGCCCGTACACCTTACGGGTTACTGAAAGTTAGCCACAACCGGTTTGCCCGTGCGCTGTACAGGCACCGAAATTTTTTCTTTCTATATTTTATTTGCACAGACATTTTTATTCCTATAATAAGGTTATTAGTATAGTGTGTCTTTAGGAGATGCAGAGAGAGAGAGTTTGTCCATGGTACTGAACTACTCTTCATTCAGAATTTTGGTAGTGGTGAAGGTGAGAATTTTTCACTGAAGGCAAGAATATATTTTCTTGAAAATATTGCATAAAGAACGGGGATTTACAAGGCAGTGTACAATGTGTTGCCTAAGAAAAAGGAAAATGGATAGATAATCCAAAGAAGTCGATATTATCTCTATCCCCATTGGAATATATAAGACTTAGTGTTAAACTATTCTTCATATTGTGTGTGCATATAAATATGCACACACACAATGAAATCCTATCAATCGTATGAAAAAGAGGTATGAACATGAAATTTTTTGGTAAGTGGAAGAAAACATATTTTAAGATATATGTGAAATATTCTTCATAGTACGCAGAATGTACTTATTAAAAAGCAAACATTTAAATTGTTTTGTGTTCAAAAATTATAAAATAAAAAAAGGTGAGTAAAATTTTAAACCGGAGATTAAAATAAAAATCTTCCATTTTCGCGCGTTCTGTTAATTATTATGTTTAGTTACATGCAGTTAAAAATTGGGCTTTTTTTGGGAAAATTTTGGTCACAAAAATTGACCGCTTAAGAGGTTAATCTATGAAGCTCAGACAAAAAATAATTATAGAATCGGAAAGATCATTTATTTCGTCCCGATACGGTATAATGTTTTTTTACAAAATAATAATATTTGTATTTCTTACGATTTTTTTTAAATAAGTCAAAATCGATGCGTTTTTATGAAAATAATGTCTAAATCGACGCGCATGAATTTTTTTTTTGTTTAAATGAATCGACATTCCGTAATAAAACAGCTCATGATTTGCTCTCTTAGAATCAGTCATTTAAAAAATAAAATATCGAAAAAAATTTACGATTTTTTAAAAAATATTCAACATTTTAATATTTAATAACTTCGCCATTTATGAAGAAAATCTCATAAAACTTTTTTTCGTGTGTAGGATAATATTACCCAAGATCTGTACGAAGATTGAAAGAATTGCTTAAAATTTACGGATTTAAGAAAAAATTGTGTTTTTCGTCTAGTACCCTTTTTGCGAGAATTCATTTAGCTCGACTGTTCGAAAATAACCGGCTAACACCTAGCAACAATGATGCGTTGAATGAGATGAACAGACTAAGAAATCTGTCCAGTGATAACTAAAAAGTAAAAAATAAATTTAAAGTAAAAAAACTTTTTTAAAAACAAGCTTTTATTTAAACGCGCTAAAAAGAATAAAATAATTTTTTCTTTAAAATTTTTTTACTATCAACTTATAACGTCATTACACAATTTATATGATATAAAAGCTTGTCGCGAGATTAAAGCACTCTTATTTACTTAGTTTGAAAATTTTAAGAAATTGAAATCAATCAGATCAAGTTATTTAATTTACTTGTTTATCTGCAGAGGTAAATCTCGCGACAAGCTTTTATATCATATAAATTGTGTAATGACGTTATAAGTTGATAGTAAAAACATTTTAAAGAAAAAATTATTTTATTCTTTTTAGCGCGTTTAAATAAAAGCTTGTTTTTAAAAAAGTTTTTTTACTTTAAATTTATTAGTGAGTTATACCTCTATCAAAGGTAGTTTCTTGTAGTTTTATTTGTATTAAGTTATAAGAAAGAAAAAATCTTGCAGCTTCTTTTGACTTTTGAGTAAATGATTTTCATTGCAAAGCCTGTTTGAAAAACTTCAATATTCACATAGAATGACAATGTTCGCGAAGATCTAAATTTAATTTTATATTGTAGGAACTTAATGGTACTTTTAGTACTATGTTAAAAAAATGCTAGTTTTATGCGGTTTTTTTAAAGTCCTAATTGCAATTAGATGCCATATAATCAAAAAGGCGAATCAAGCGATTCACAACATAGCACTAAAAATAGAAATAAAAGAAAACTTATATTATAAAAGCTAATCCTGATCTATATATCTCTTCCCTCTTACATTTATACTCCTAGTTGGAGAGTAATTTCATATAATCTAATCCCCTTATATATATAGCTCCTTACCGTGTTTACTATTTTCTCTATGTTAGCAGCACAGGGCAGTTCTAGGCCGAGAAATTGGACCGTAACCAAGGTGGCAATTTTAGGGGCGGCATTTGGATCGAATTTGAAAAATACTTTTTTTTTGTTACAAAAAAATTGGAATGAAAATATTTCTTAAAATATTATTTATACTTTGGAAACCTGGTACCTTATTTAAATACCTGGAATTTTATTTTACATTGAATTGAAATGCCGACTACTTCTAGTAAAATTTGTAACCATATTTAAAAAAAATAATAATAATTACAGTGCATGACGATTTGTTGTAGCAAATATATGGGCCCCCGACCTCAAGATACAGGTACAAACGATTATCTATTGTATATGGTATTACTACGTTAAGGGTGTGCATAATGTGTATAATACAATAATGTGCATAAAAACAATAAATGTGCATAAAACAATATTTTGCTTAGAGCAGCGTTCGGCAATTGCAGTTCTTCAAAACTCTGCTTTTATGTAGAGTTAAAAATTATGTTTGTTATAAAACTATTGTTCACTTCTCTAATTTATAAATCTATATATATAAAGGAGAAAAGCGACTCACTCACTGACTGACTGACTAATCACGAAATCTCTGGAACTATTCAACCTACAGACTTGAAATTTGGTAGACATGTTCCTTTCATAGAGTAGACATCAGCTAAGAACGGATTTTCCGAAATTCCAAACGTAAGGGGCGTTACGGGGGGTTAGGGGGTGTTATAAATAATTGTTTCCATGTTTAAACTACTCATTGTATAATTTTGAAATTGGGTTAGCAGATTCCTTTCATACAGTAGAAATCCACTACAAAATGAGTTTGGTGAAAATCGACCCCCAAGTGGCGTTGCAAGGGCTTAGAGGGCGTTATAGATAATTATTTCCATTTTTAAACTATTTGACGCACTGTCTTTAAATTTGATAAATAGATTCCTTTCGTAGAATAATGATCAGTTACAAAACGGGTTTTGTGAAAACAGATTTCTAAGTGGCGTTGCGGGGGATTAAGGTGCGTAATAGATAAATATATTCGTTTTTAAACTACTTCACCTACCTGCTTGAAAATTGGCAGGTAAGTTTCTTTCATGGAGTAAATATCCGCTACAAAATCGGTTTTTAAAAAATTGACCCCAAGGGGTGTTGCGGGGGTGGAGGATTTAAGGGGCGTTATAAATTCCGATTTTTTAACTATTAGACGTACAGTCTTGAAATTTGGCTTGCATGTTAAATTTACTGAGTAGAGATCCACCGAAAATTGGTTTTGCGGGAATCCACTTGGTTTTTGGGTTAAGAAAGAGCAAACATCATTCTATACTTCAATTTTAGAGATTTTTAGAAAATACAAATTAGATGAGTTCTGCCCTTTTTTTTTATCAACAGGCGACGGTTACAGGTCTAAGTATATTTTTCAATACAATCGAATTCTTAATGCAGGACTTGGGTATCAATAATTTATACATATATATAAGCAGTACAAATTTATAAAGCATCACAAAATACCCAGCGAAGCGGGCGGGTAACGGCTAGTATCTCTATAAAAATAATTGAATTTTCATGCCCATTTAAATATTTGACTGGCTTTCTGGCAGAATTTATTGTTAAATATGTATTTGATTTATATTATTTGCATTTCCAGTTATATATTTGTATCTAGCAATATGAATCTGGTATTTCATTTCATGCATCTTATTTTCTTATTCTGTACTGTGTACGTTTTTAGTCAGTTTTCTTAGGTGTTGAACCTTGAAGGGGTTGAGGCTGGTGTGTACATAAATCATGAGAAATTTGATATGTTTTATTATTATTTTCTTCTGTAACTTTCTCCCCAAACCGAGTGGGTCACAAAGGGCATTCTTTCTCGGATGTCCGGGTGTCGGCTAACATAAAGGGGACAGAGGCAATGAGAATTTTCGGAAGATAGCGAGCCACAGGAGATGTTTTATTTTAGTCTTGAATGTTGCTATTTGAATTTAAATTAAGGCTTGAATCTCTACCCTCAACAGACACATTTTTGAAAAGAATGGCCTACTGAAATTGGCACAATTCAATTTCTTACATTTAGTTCGTTTGAAATAGCAATCGGTAATTATGTTTTTAATTTTGAATTAAGACAAAGTAATATACAAATTCTTCCTGTTCGAATAAGGCACAATTAATATTGCTACAGGTCTCTTTGAATATGGATCTTATATATTTACCTCTTATTAAGGGACATTCTATTTATATATATATGACAGGCCCCAGGCCTGCGGGTTAAATGATGAGACATCTTCTATTGTTAACTCTTCTTTTTATTTCACTACAATACTCTAATATCCAACATGGCGTATCTTTGGCGCCAACACCATAGAACAATAGACGGTACTCCGGCCAGGAGTCCACCAGTTACTTCTCTCCAGTATGCTTTCGCCTTCGTCAGCGCTCGCTCCACATTTAAATAGGCTTACTTACCCACAAATCCTACAGCGATGATAAAGAGTTCGCTCTATTTTTATTTATTACACCTTTAATTTTAAAGTTAATCTTTTCAAACCTGACATATATATATATATATATATATATATATATATATATATATATATATATATAAGTGACACTAAAAAAATTCTTAGTTCTTTTTTATAAAATTTTAAGATTTCTATGACAAGTTTGTGTTTTTCTTTGAATAAGTTAAATATAGTGCAGCCCTAATAAATAAATGTAATTTAACAGAGAAATAAAATATTGCAATATTGTCTGTTCTATGCTTTGATTTAGAGTCAAAACAGAATATATAATAAAACAATTGCAACTCGTGGGGGCGCGTTTTCTTTGGGTTTACATAAGAAATAAAAATGTTAACTTAGGTGGACACAATGTACAGGCTTTTAAAAAGATCCGTACAACGGAATATTTTCAATAAATTTGTGTAAGTACAAGATTTTATTGCTCATTTCAAACATTTATACAGTATCATGCGCAAATGAAAAAAACCTGTGGCTAAGGTATTTATTTAAAGATTAATACGGGTTTGAATTTTAATTAAATTAATTTGCTTAGCCTTCAATGACAAAATACCCAACGTCTGGTTTGGTGGGTTTAAACTTCTGGCTCTAGGACATATTGTGTCAAACACAAGGCTCCTTATTGGAAGGTACAACTATATTCTTACTCTATTAAGTAAAGTATGAAGGAATATTTATTGTATTTGCCTTTATAAAAAGGCGGAATTCATACCTATAAAAATAATATATTTAGTTTTAAAAAATCTTTTTTGTTAATATATGCGTATACATTTATGTAATAAATAAATTCACTTAAGTGCATAATGATTTTAACTGAAAGGATTACCCAGTTAAAAGAAAACTTGCTAGTTTTAATGTCAATGAAACTGTTTTGTATATACGAATCCACAGTGAAAATCAAGAGTACATGGTTTGTAAAATTTCATCTTTGGATTAAATCGGAATAATATTAATTCATGCTAATTGTTTTTTGTAAGGCAGCTCCCACTTCCAGAACGAGACATGCACATCCCCTTCATTACTGTTCTCGGTATTTTAAAAAAAAATGAGGTTTATTTGTCTTGTTTATTGTAAATTTTTAGTTTTTCTCTGAACCATCAAATATATATGAATCATTTTTCTGAATCATCATGTTAAATCAATGTAACACACCTGTTTTTAGATTGCACCCCCCTCCCTTTTTTACATATCAAGAGAAATTTTGTCATATTGTGTTGCAAATATAAATATATTCTTATAAGTAGTTGTTTTATTGCTGATAGTATGGAAAATTCTTTCGGAATATTTGAAGTTTGTGAATTAGGTCAATACTAGGTTAGTTATTTCAATGTTTACTTTCTTTTTTAATTTAAAGAGAGATAAATTTAGTGGAATTCTTATAAATTTGTTTTCTTTTTTCATTTGTTGCACACACACGTGTTAATATTTAAATGTTATCAAAAATATCCCGAAATGACATTTTTTGAGGAAGCTAAAAGACAGAATTTTATTGGAATGAGAAATGTAATGCATTTTTTATTATTATAATAACCATGAAAATACTCTAAACATATAAACTGCACAAGATCGTGGCACGAATTAAAAACGAGAGTGGAAAAAAATTGTACTATTGACGCGGAACAACAAAATGTATACAATCGACAGAAAAAAGCGATGGCGCGCCATCATTGAGAAAGAATGATTGCTCAAGACAATTGTTAGCCAGTCAAAATTTGGCATTCAGAGGAACCAGTACGAAGTTGAGATAAAGGTAATTTTTTAAATTCAGCATAGACGTTGGCCAAATTTGATCCAGTTATTTCAGAACACCTTAAAAATGTTGAGTAAATGCAAAAATAGCAAAACACATATTCCACACATCTTAGGGCAGCATTTTTAAAATGAAATAATTACTATTTTTGCTGAATCTATTTGTAATGAGATAACACGCATTATCAAAAAGTAAATATTACACTATAATTCTTGACTCTACACAAGATATTAGTCACACAGAACAAAAAAAGTTTGATATTATGCGTGAGCACTACTGATGGTAAAGTATATATTTTAAAATTTTTTCTAGGAGTTTTTAGGAATACTACACGCAAAGTCTTTCAGATATGGACACATTCTCTATTGAATCCGAATTCTCTGAAAAAATTTATTTCACCAAAATTATTAACAAATTTGCTTCTCAGAAAGCCAGAAAAATTATTTTATAATTAATTTTTCTTAGAAATCTTTCTAGAGAAGGAATGATTTAGGTACTTTTTGTTTCACAAGATTTATGCTTTATTTTTTATTAGATTATATTTTCTGAGTAAATACAGTCGTTTTGATTTTCTAATTATAAAATACCTATTTTTATTTCAATGGTAATATTTTTGCTTGTTTATTATTTTGTTAAAGTATTTTGTCCTGATCATAACCCATTAGCTGACCAAAAAATAAAGTTTTACCCTCCAAATTTCATTTGCATTTTTATTAATGTTTTCTCTTTTACTCTTATACAGATATATGAGTTTATAACCTCAATATATAAGTATGTAATAAGTAATTAAATATGCAATTATTATAATAAATAATTACAAAAAGTATTATAATAAGTAAATATTTAATTATTGTAATAAGTAATTAAATATATAAGTATGAAATATATATGTCAAAATATGAAAATTCCCTAGGGGGGCAGCACATTAGGTCTTCGCACGCGGGCGGCCGACAACCTAGAATCGGCCCTGTACGTAAGTACCAGATTTCACAGTGCCCGAAGAAATTTTCATTTTCAGTTGTCAGAAAGGAAAAAAATTGGCATGATTTTCGTCAAGACGAATTTATTCTTTTTTACGCTTAATTGGAATCATCGCCTAAAAGGAAGAGAAACTATTTACATTTTTCATAGAAAGTTTACCAATGGTTATAAACAACAACAACAAAAAAATTCCGTTTTTTTCTAAAAAGCTGGGTTCTAGTTGTGGTCAAAAAGTAGAAAATCTGCACGGTTTTTGTCTGTAAAGAGGGGGGGGGGACTCAGGTTGCGTCCTATTATAGCCCACCCCTGGATTTTGTGCTTTTTTTTGTCGCCAAGTTGAGCGATAAGTTTGCCAAGCTTGCAACCCTTCTTTTTTAATTCTTCAAAATTAAAGACCATTTTCAGTGACCGTTAGGTGTCTGCAACTAGTAATTTCCGTTAATTACGTTGGTTTCGGCTGTTATTCCGCTAGTACGTGCGATTGCCGGTTATTGTTTTCTAGACGAAAGCAAGGTTTATTTATTTTTTCAATTTTTTGTAAAAAAGGTGGTAATTATCGGATGGAGCTTTCGGAAAAAATAGTTAAAATTATGAAGATGCCGTTCGAAAGGAGGAAAAAATCCGCATGATGTAAGGAAAGGTACGTGGTTTGGCAAAAGCAGTTACAGTAATTTTAGAATGTGTTTATGTCTTTTTAAGAAGCTAAATCATTCAGTATTTTGTACATAAAATTTTAAATTTTTCTCCTTGGAATATCGATTTATTCTTTTTAGAATGTTCTTAATTTTCTATTTTTCAACAGTTAAAAGAAATTTCCGTTTTTGCAGTTCGGATATCCGTCTTTTTTTTTCTTTCAGGATGCCCTTTAATTTTCTGCTTTTAAAAGCTAAATATTTCATTAATTTGTTCTTATTTTTTTTTTAAACTCTTAATTTTCTACTTTGCAGCAGTTAAAAAAGAAATTTCGATTTTTGTCATTCCGATATCCGTTTTTTTTTTTGTCCTTAATTTTTTTCCCTGCTTTTAGAAGCTGAATCTTTCATTAATTTGTTCTTTGAACGTCTAAAAAATTGTTTTCCTCAATGGAACTTCGATTCCTTCTTTACGTAATGTTCTTAAATCCATACTTTTCAAAAGTTAAAAAAAGAATTTTTTGTTTTTGATCTTTAGATTTCAATTTTTACTTATTAGAATGCTCCTCATTTCCGATTTTTAGAAGCCGAGATTTTGCTGAATTTGCTTTTTTAACGTCTGTAAAATTTCTCTTTCGATTCCTTTTTTTTTCTTTCCGGAATGTTTTCCCTTTCCTACCTTTGAAAAGTTTAAAAAATACCTATTACTTTCAGAAGCTCGTATATTTTCTTAAAGCTCTAATGTTTTCCATTTTTGCTCCTTCGGACAAAACGCCATGTTTTTCCCAGTTGGCCTGAGCTCGACTTTGAAAAACGCGCTTGGCGCCATGTTGGCTAGACTTGAAAAAAAATCTTTCCCAATGGGTGGGCTATAATAGGAATTTCCCGGGAACTCATCTAACTTTACGATTTCCATAAAAAGTTTCACTGTTCACATTCTTAAAGCAAGACTCTGGTTGTGATCAGATCACTCTGCATGATTTTCGTCAAAAACATTTTATTTCATTTTAATCAAATTACACCACCGGAAAGGATGAGGAAAAAAAATTTTTTTTAAGTAAAATTTTAATAGAGATTTAACGATGAAGGAAATTTCTGTTTCCTGCTTTTTTTTTTTTATCTCAACTGGGGTTGTCAGAAAAGAGAGAATTTATTCAGTAAATTAAATTCGACGCTAGCATTCAAGTAAAATCACTTGCGTTGCCAGATCTATTGCAAGCATTTTATAAATTTTTAACCTCAGAACAGCGAACTAAGAAAAATCCTACATCAAGTTATTAAGAATCAACCAACTAAAATTTCTATTAAAAAAATAGTCGATTCAATAATTTTTTTTATTATTAAAATTTACAAATAAATTTCTGATTTAAATTTTCTCAGACTAAGACAAATTTTAAAGGATCTAATTTAGCCCTTTAGTTACACTTCTCTGTGTTACTACAAACTAATTTACAAATTTTATCTTTTCATTCCATGCCCATTCTTTTTTTTTAATCAAACACAAAAGGTATTGCTCTAGTCATTTTCTGGCAACCAATCAAAATCATTTCTATCAGAAAACATTTACATTCTTATCGATCGCTGAGGAAGTTCTTGAAGCACATAGAGCCCTAAAATTTGCACTTTTTTGTTTTTGTTGGATTGGATAGGCAAAGCTCCGCCCACCATCTTGATCATTTTTTTTCTGCATTTTCATTTAGCTAAAAATTTAATTTCAAGGTTTTTAAAGTATTTAAATTGTTCTGGATGCAAACTTTTTTTCACATTTCACAAATTTTTCTAACATTGTTTAACTAGAGAACACGCCCTATTGTCATTACTATATCAAGATTCGAGCCCGAAAAGGATACATGTTCCGTTGTGTACCCCAATGGTATTTTGGGGTACGCAACGGAAGAAAAAATAAGAATATAAATAATATATGTAGGAAAGGAGTGCAAGTTTTCTTTTACTTCTTTTAATTTTTATTGTAAGAGATGGCACCACTAATCGAAACCACGTGAGTTTTAGCTGCGCGATACGATGAGGTCATGTATTTATAAAGGGGGCAGAAAAGAAAAACTGAGAGTTGCACCAAAGCTTGAACGAAGGCAGGTCAGAGGAAATCGGTCTCTCCGTTGTTTTGGGAAAGAGTACGTGTTTTTGGAATTAGTATGGTGCTATCTCGAATTATTTAAAACCCCTTGTAAATAGTAAATGTTTTAGTTGTGTTATTAATAAATTAAGTTATTTTAACTCTGCGTGGTTATTTTAACATTAAAATCGAACCTTCCCCTAGACGCCGTCCCACAAATTGGGGGTTCGACCGAGAATTTTTAAACTATTCAAAGTTTTATCTAAGAGCATTTTTTAAAAGTTTTACCTCCTCATCGATTTTTGATTTCCTAAGCGGTACATAGACCTTGCCTTGCATCGAATAGAGACCCGGCGAAGCCTTCAGCTGGATAAGAAATTTTACGAGCGATGCGGAGATACTTCAGCGAGAACAGTCTACAGGTGGAAGGGGTCCATTGACTTGGTTAGAAGCACGGAATCTTGGCGAATTTCCACGTCAGCTACAGTCAACCAAAACTGGAAGCCCAGCGACTCAACAAGATACTGAACGAATTGAACGGGATTACCTTGATCATTGAGGTCAACACTGACGAGAGAACCTTTGGAACTGCATCGAATTGCGAGTTATCAACACGAAACAAGATTTCCTGTGTCTTTGAGGTCAACGTAAAGTGTCTTCAGAATTACATTGAATTGTGCTAGTATCCTTTTTTTTGGTATTGTGTGAGTAATAGGCGAAAATTATATAAATGAATGATTTTGTGTGTATATTTCCTGTTCTGTGAATCTGAAATTGAATTTTGAAGTACTAGGTACTATTATTGGTTTAATTGCAGACATAGATATTTGATGTTCTTTTAGTTTTGGATTAATAACCGAGTACTTTCCGTGTTTTTTCTTAGTCATCTATTTTTGATAAATGAGAGGAATGCGTTGTTTTTTTTAATAAAAAATAAAATTGATATTAACTGTAATACTGTTGTGTTTTGTAAAAGGATTTAAGTTCCGGGAATTCTTTAAAAACTCCATTTTTGTCTATAATTGTTTATAATTGATAATTGCTTCTTATTTAAATTATCTTTTGTTTCTTTTTAAGTGAGTAAACTTTTTGCGTGTCATTTTAATGGTTTTGTCTCATTTAACTTGGGTAAAAATTTAAATTGTTCTCTGGGTCACCATTCTGAGTATAAAAATGGCATTCTTACTCGCGAAAAAGAAAGAGGATTTGGTGTCTCTCGCCGAGGATTTGGATCTTACTATCGAAGCAGGTATCACAAAATTGAAGTTAAAGGAGTTGATCATAAAAAGCCCAGATTACGTTGAGGATGATGTTAAAAAGATGCTTGATAGCATAGTGGAGGAACGTACAGAAAAAGAAGAGAGAGAAAGGGCCGAGAGAGAGGATATGCGAAAGGATTAGAGAGAAAGACGAGAGTACGAATTAGAGAAGTCGCGAATACAAGCGCAACAGACTGCCGGTATGCCGAATAACACCGAAAACGTTCAAGCATCGAATAAACTGTTTCACGAAACTTTTCATAAGTTTAATATGAAGGAAGATATTGGTTTGAATCTTACCTTATTTGAGCGTCATGCAGAACTAACTTTCTTACCGAAAAAAAATTGGGTTCAAAAACTTTTAGGTTTAATACCCGTCGAAATTGCCCATCTGATCGCAAGAGAACCAACTGATAAGTGTAATGATTACGATCATGTAAAGGATTTACTCTTACAAAGATTTAAATTATCTCCGGAAAAATTTCGTCAGTTATTTTTGTTTCACCAAAAGTCCAATGAACGAACATGGCAAGATTTTCAACACGAATTACAGACGTATTTTGATGGATGGACTTTGGGCTTAAAAGTTAACACCTACGACCAATTACGAGAATTAATCATAGCCGATCAAATGAAGAAGAGGGCGCCGTATGATTTTCAGGAACACTTTTTGGACGAATGGTCTACTATTAACTCATCTATTGAGCTAGCGAAAAAATTTGAAGATTATGAGGACGTCCGAAGAACTATAGGGCCAAAGCAGTTAAACTCATTTGCTAAGAGATCGAACAATAACGATAATTGTTCTCAAAGGCAAGAACGTTTTCACCTTGGAAATAATTGGAATGATAGAAAATGCTTTCAATCGACGAGAACTTACGATAAAAGAGTTAAACAGGTAACATGTAGCTACTGCAGGGGAACAGGTCACTATGCCGTAGATTGTACAAAGCGCAACAAGGGTACTAAAATCAATAAATCTTCAAGCTCTCCGGTCCAGATATGTTCTGGAATTCAGCAAGACAGAATTAAGACCAGGAAAATAACCATTGGAAACAAGACTTTTGAGGCTCTAATCGACACTGGAAGCTCAGTTTCGCTCATTCGTGAAGATGTAAGCAAAGGAATAATCGAGCAATTGAAGCTCTCGAAGGACATTGTCATGTTATCTGGATTGGGAATTACGAAGTCAAAACAAAAGGATCGTTCCAACGAGAAATCGAATTGGATGGAGAGAAATATTCCGTAATATGGCATGTCGTGCCTGCGGTGCATTTGGAGTTCCAGGCAGTGATAGGATCGGACATTTTGGAGCAAGCTTTTGTTGGCTTTGATAAAAAAGGTGTTTATTTCCGTAAACACGA
The DNA here is from genome assembly GCA_019973975.1 of Trichonephila clavata. Lineage (NCBI taxonomy): Eukaryota > Metazoa > Arthropoda > Arachnida > Araneae > Nephilidae > Trichonephila > Trichonephila clavata. The sequence goes on from BMAO01030301.1 coordinate 891,158, forward strand.
AGAGAAGGTGTAGTTTGTGAATACACAGGTTTATGAAGCAAGAACTGAAGACGAAATCGAAGTTAAACATGTTATCAATCCTCGAATAAGAAAGGAACTCTCTGAACTAATCAACAGCTATACACCTAAGAAGACCGAAACGACAAATGTATCCATGAGAATTATCCTGAAGATGATATACCAGTTTACCAAACAGCACGCCGTTTGTCGTTTCTGGAGAATCAGACCGTCAACAAGCAGATCGACGAATGGTTGGATAAGGGAATCGTGAGACCAAGCTCTTCTGAATATGCAAGTACAATCGTGTTAGTCAAGAAGAAAGACGGTACCGACAGACTATGCATTGACTATAGGAAACTGAACCGAAAACTAGTCAAGGATCGCTTCCCCTTGCCACTGATAGAGGACGTATTGGATAGGCTGCAAGACGCCAAAGTGTATTCCACGTTAGACTTGAAAAATGGGTTTTTTCATGTCGACGTAAACGAGGATTGCAAGCATTTCACCTCCTTTGTTGTACCAGACGGGCAGTTCGAATTTAATATGGTACCTTTTGGTCTCAGTACAAGCCCAAGCGTATTCCAAAGATATGTGTACATCATTTTTAGGAAACTCATGCGAAAAGGCATCGTAATAATTTATTTGGACGATTTGATCGTTCCAGCTAAAGATGAGAAAGAAGGTTTGAAAAAACTAAAGAAGGTGTTTGAGGTCACATCCAGATATGGGTTGGATATCAAGTTTGAAAAATGTCAGTTTTTAAAACGAAAGGTGGAATTTTTGGGTCACGTTGTCGAAAATGGAACGGTGCGCCCTTCAGTTGCAAAAACGATAGCTGTCAAGAGGTTTCCTGTACCAACGACTGTCAAACAAGTCCAAAACCTTTTAGGACTCACTGGCTATTTTCGAAAATTTATTCCGTCATACTCTAAAATAGCGAAACCTTTGAGTGATCTAATTAGAAACGACAATCGATTTGTCTTTGAACGACCTCAAATAGAAGCATTTGAAAAGCTTAAGCAATTATTGACTGAAAGTCCAGTATTAAGTATTTTCCAGCAGGGAAAAACAACCGAATTGCACACGGACGCAAGTCAACAAGGCTACGGAGCCGTCTTACTCCAAGAGGCAGAAGATGGAAAATTGCATCCTGTTCAATACATGTCTAAGAAAACTACTCCGGCAGAGGAGAAGTATAGCAGCAATGAACTTGAAGTTATTGCTGTTGTCAACGCTTTAAAGAAATTTCGTACCTACCTTATGGGAAATCATTTCAAAGTCATAACGGATTGCTCAGCGTTTCAAAAGACTATGGACAAAAAGGATTTGGTTACTCGTATAGCGCGATGGGCATTATTGCTGGAAGAGTTTGATTATGAAATTGTGCATCGTTCCGGCCAGAGAATGCAACATGTGGATGCCCTTAGCAGATATCCAGTCGCAATAATTACTAACGATACTCTAACCGCAAGATTAAAAAGGGCACAACAAGAGGATGAATACACTCAGAGTCTAAGGTCACTGATTGAAACAAACAGCAATTCAGACTTTTTCGATAAAAACGAAATACTTTACAAATATGTTGAAGGTCGTGAATTGATAGTTGTATCAAGAGATATGCAAACTGAGATAATTAAGTTAGCACATGAGAAGGGACATTTCTCCGTTGCCAAGACTGAAGGAGTTGTGAAACAAGAATTTTTCATTCCCAATTTGAGCAAGCAGGTGCAAAATGTAATTGTTAACTGTGTGCCATGTATTTTGACCAACAAAAAGAGTGGAAAAAAGGATGGATTCCTCAACCCCATTCCTAAAGAGGATGTGCCATTAAGTACTTATCACGTCGATTTTATCGGACCTTTGCCTTCTACTAACAAGAAATATCAGCATATTCTCACAATAGTGGATGCTTTTGCAAAATTTACCTGGCCTTATCCCGTTAGATCTACTTCCGTAGAAGATGCTTTGGATAAATTCAAATTGCAACAAAAGACTTTTGGTAATCCCAAGAGAATAATAACAGACAGAGGTTCTGCTTTTACTTCTGGAGATTATTGTACTAATGAAAACATTCAACATTTGCAAATCGACACCGGAGTACCCAGAGGGAATGGCCAAGTCGAGAGAATACACCGAACTACTATTCCCGTTTTGACCAAGCTGTCAATTGAGGAGTCTACCAAGTGGTTCAAGTTCGTAGACCAACTTCAAAGAATTTTAAATAGTACATTTAATCGTAGTACTAAGTGGTCTCCATTTGAATTGTTAATTGGCGTCACCATGAGAGACAAGGAAGACCTTCGCCTGAGGGAGTTACTGATGGACGAAATGATGGAAGAATTTCAAGAACAGAGGAACCAATTACGACAAGAGGCAAAGAAAAATATCCAGAAGATACAGGCAGAGAATAAAAGAACCTATGACAGGAAGCGCAGGAAGGCCCCTAACTACCAGATGGGTGACTTGGTGGTCATTCAGAGAACACAATTTGGGACAGCTTTGAAATTAAGGCCAAAGTTTTTGGGACCATATAGAATAGTTAAAGTAAAACCTAGAGATAGATATGATTTAGAGAAAGTGGGTGATCATGAGGGACCTAAGATAACAAATTCATCTGCTGATTTAATGAAATTTTACTCACCATAATGATGTATTTTTATAAAAAGGGTTTTCTATTCTTTTTAAAAGAACATAATGTGTATTAATGTGTTTTGTTTTCTTTGCTATTAATATTTCATTTTTGAGAGTTGTATCCTTATTTTTAAATTTGAATGTCTATATTGGAATTTTTATCTCCAATTAATATTAATTTTGCAGAAGCCGATATTTTATTGTATGGTATGTAAAATCTCTGAGGTCAGTGATTCACAGGATGGCCGAACTTGTAGGAAAGGAGTGCAAGTTTTCTTTTACTTCTTTTGATTTTTATTGTAAGAGATGGCACCACTAATCGAAACCACGTGAGTTTTAGCTGCGCGATACGATAAGGTCATGTATTTATAAAGGGGGCAGAAAAGAAAAATAGAGTTGCACCAAAGCTTGAACGAAGGCAGGTCAGAGGAAATCGGTCTCTCCGTTGTTTTGAGAAAGAGTACGTGTTTTTGGAATTAGTATGGTGCCATCTCGAATTATTTAAAACCCCTTGTAAATAGTAAATGTTTTAGTTGTGTTATTAATAAATTAAGTTATTTTAACTCTGCGTGCTTATTTTAACATTAAAATCGAACCTTCCCCTAGACGCCGTCCCACAAATAATATAAATAAGAATAAAGAAGAATAATAAGTACTGGCTAAGAAATGAGACTTTAATATCAGGAATAAAGAAATGGTCTTTTTGAACGAAAATCGCACATTATAAATAGCCTATTTTAATGAGACCGTATCCATAGAAAAATAGTCTAAGCCATGATTGACCAACAAAATCCTCATTTTATTCAATTATCTCCTATTTGTTCTCTACAGCAAAGCATAATTGGCGTGCAATGGCTTCTTAGGCTTCTTTTGAGCTTTGCAGTTACATAAACCCAAATTTCAAGGGTATTTCTGCGACATAAGTCTGCAAAAATATTTTCTACTTATTTTTCCTATTCCTTGACGTGTTCAGACACAGCCTAACCGCTCATTTTCAATGTACTTTGAAATTCATTGACTAGCTACAAGTTCTCTAATATAAGAGAAAGACATAAGTACATGGAAGTGAAGATTTTCACAGGTTTTCAGTCTGGACAGACACCATATTGTATGGACACCTAGACTTCTTTGACAGAGGTTCTGTGACTGCTGTGAGGTTATTGGGATAAAATGTTCACTTTTTCAGGGTACAATTGGTCTGAATATCTTTTTAATGGATGAACAACGGAGTACCGATTTAAGCTCATTTCGGGCGCTGGGCGCAAGAGATCTACGGTCCTCCTTGGCACTGGAGGATCGAAATTTATAACCAGAAAATCTGTTTAAGTCCAGCTTATAGGAGCCCTTTTGAGCTCCTCAAGACCTCTAGGTGCCCGCTCCAAGCGCCCAATGGATAAACCGGCACTGGAGCAACGTTCGTTCACATAACACTAATCTGGCTGACGAATCTCTGGAAGATGAGAATATTCTCTCTATGAATGACCTCTATATCTTCAGACCTAAGCCTTGTAGGGAATATTTGGGATGCTCTTGGAAAGGCTATTGTAACTCTCTTTCCCCTCCGAGAACAAACAAGAACCAGAATGCACCTTAACTGAAGAAATGGACTGACTATACCACACGAACTGATGGAATGTTTCTATTCCAGTATTCCAGTTATGTTGGTAGAACTGTTGAAGGGATTACCTATTAACCCTATTTTTGCTCCATTTTATACTCATTTTAGGTTTTCCTGCATTGCGAGTGATGAACTATACACAAGATCATGTGATTGAGCCATAACTGTTAAAAGGCATTTTTTTAGTACTACATCAAGCTATATATGAACAAAATTTCCTTACAGCTTTTCAATATTTTTGGAGATAATCTAAAATTAAAAATTCTCTTAATTTTAAACACATGTGTAGAATCTCAACTATAATTAAAAAGTTCAAAAACTAACCATATCAGGTCCTTGGGCAAGGAGATCCTCAATAAGACTCCTGAAGTCCTGCAGCAGATTGGTGAACATGCCAACTCGAACTTGCTGAGCTTGTAGTTCTTCTGGTGTGGTAGATGAAATTCCACTGTCTACAGATACATTGTCTCGTCTGCGTCGCAATTCAAGGCACAGCCGCCTTAACTGATGATAGATATCAATAACCTCTTGCGCTAAATGCTAGATGAAATTTTTTTCAAAATTACAACAGAAATATAAATAAACTTTTACTAAAATATTATTGGTGATAAGAAGTGATATCTTTGAGCTCACTGATATGTAGGAAAAACTTAAATTTGGGTAACTATGGATATAAGTTTTAAAAAGACATCAAAATGTAATATATATATATAGTAACATAAAATGAAAGAAATACATGGCATAATAAAATTGATAATACAAAATAATATCACTAACAAAGCTAGAAGATTCAAACCAGATTTAAAGAAACACACTTTAAAAATAATGGAAGAGTCTATTATAGAAGAATTAACTAAGCATATGTATAACATGGAACAGAATTAGAACTTTAAAATGTAAGTAGCCAAAATAGTCAATAGACTAAAATGAAGATCTGTTATGATTTCTAAAGCTGTTGCTGAATTAGGACCAGCAAAATAGGGTTAAATATATTTTATGGATCCTACCTTCCCCTGTTCAGCAGAAATTTTATACATAACAGGAAAACATACCAATATTGAAAAGTTAGGCCTAAAACCAACCACGTGTAATTTGCAACCAAAAGAAAAATAAAATAAAAATAATAGAAAATATGAAAGGAAATGAATCCTAACAAAATACAAATAAAAATAATTTTGAAAAGGAATAATGAAGCAAAAACTTACATGAAAAAATGCAAATAACCTGAGAGCGGGAAAAACTGTACGTACGAGAGCAATACGCTAAATGATCGTTAAAAATGACGTGTTAAGTTGATAAAACCAGATGCAAAAATTAGTGGCGCCACCTGGATAGTTTTTTTGTAATTAAACAAAGCAAACTAAAACAAATTGAAAATAATAAAAAACAGAAGGAGAAAAAAAACAAAGAATAATACTTAAACTTTGAAAAGGAGAATTAGAGAGATAATTTAGACATATATTTAAAAATGAAGTTACTTGGATAGTTGTATTCCAGGCAATTATTGCGGAATAGCTTAAAATTACTTTGCTTAACATCATTATCTGTGACTAAATCGTTATTTCTTTTTATAAAATTTAAGATGATATTTCTAAAAATAGATAGAGAGATGTAGGTTACTTTCCCAAAAAGGCATTTTAATAATGTTAAAATCAAAAGAGTCTCTTTTATCAAAAATATTACTAATTAGTATATTATTCTTAACAATTAATTGTAGGTCTAAAAAGTTTGCAGAGTCATTATTATAAGTGGTTTTTAATAATTTCAAATATAGGGGATAATATTTAAAACTAGGAACAAAATTTACTATATTACTAAAGATGATTAAGTCATCTATGTATCTAAAAAAGTAACAAGAATCTATACTAATGTTATCATATTCATAAAAGTGCAGATAAATATTGGCTAAACAGTTACTCGCAGGTCCTCCTTGTGGAAGACCTTTAATTTGCTGATAATAAGAGTTATTGTGAAAAATTATTTACATTATTTTATACAAAATTCGTAACAATATATATATGTATATATTGTTACGAATTTTGTATAAAATAATGTAAATAATTTGTATTTGGATGTGCAATGCATTTATATTACTCTATGCTATATTTATTTCATGTTAAAATTGTAATATTCACAAGCAACGCCGTCCCTTACATTATAATGGCGATTCAATGGGAACTTGGCGAAATATTGGCGATAGAGCCAAGTTGGCATCATTTTTAGCAACCAAGTAGGCCAACAAGTTGGCATCATTTTTGGCGACCAAGTTGGCGATATTGGCGAGTTCGGGACCCTCTGGATTCTTCTAGAAATTAGTAGATAAATCCACTAATTTCACGATCTATGTCGCGAGCGCATCTTTCCGGAACTTTCGGCCCCGAATATAAAAAGAGTGATACTCGCCGCAAGAGTCAGTTTGGCTTCAGCCAGCGAAAAGCGAGTCTGATTTCAACCAGCGAGTAGTGAGTACTGTTTTGATTAGCGATTAGTAGACTTGCCTTGAACTTGATCAGCTTGGCTGTGCTTGTGAATAATCATTTACATACGTGTATCTTAGTCACTGCCTATTGTGTCCGAGTGCTGTTGAATGTGTTAAATCCTTCTCTTATTTATTCTGTGAATTTTGCTGCTGAATCCTGTATTTCAAGGATTGATTTTCGACAATAAATACTCATCGCTCCTAAAGAATTGCCTTGTTATTTACGACTGATTTTGCATAAAATCCTCGAACCCCGATCTGCGTAACAATATATATACATATATATATATATATATATGAATAAATTTGGAGGGAAAAATAATACAGCATAATTTTATTCAAAGAATATTTGACTTTTTATAAGACGTATACAAAGGTAGACTGTATATATGCTTGTAAATTTTCTCGGCATCAGTGTAACTATTCTTTGGCAATTTAAGAGAAACAGTAAATAGTTATGTGAAAGATATCTTCAATAAACTGTAAATTGATTGCTTATTAAAGCCACTCGCTCTGTGATGTAACACGAGGTCAATTCGTGGACTTGATAATTTTGAACCATGATCAAGTGATGAGGGCGACACATCTGAGCTGGTACCACACTTTCTTAACTTCCACTCCACGTCAACTAGAGAATTTTGAGTCTCAAGGGATTTAACATATTTCTACAAGGAGAGATTTAATGACAACATAATTCATACGGACAACAATGCCAGCAACGAGTTCACATTGCCACTCTATTACAATGGCCTCTGCAATCTATTACCTAAATTGCAGAGAAAAATTATAAAATAACTGTGGAAGATTCGAACTCGGTAGCTCTTGATCCATAAGCACGTAACATACCACAAAACAAAAGAGATTACTCTTGTCCGGAGGCTGTTATTGGCTTATTTTAGATACTGCTACAGTACTCCCCCCACCAGTGAGTCGGTGGATAGGCGAACGAATGAGATATTTGTTATGGCAAGTGTGGGGGTTGTTACTATTGCGTCAAGTGAATCTGACGACTTTGCTGCGCCAAGTGAGTCTGACGACTTTGCTGCGCCAAGTGAGTCTGACGACTTTGAGTGTTATTCTTGCTGGTATATGGCGCCACGACACATCAGAATTTTTGCCTTTTTCTTTTCAGACAAGGTCACCAATGTGGAAGATTTGAACTCGGTACCTCCTGATCCACTAGACAAAAGTTATCACTCTTGTTCAGAGGCTGTTACTGGCTTATTTTAGATACCACCACAATAACTAAGAAAAAGTTGTATGCAACGTTTGATCTGCATCAAAAATCTTGCATCTATTTATGGATTTGCTTTAGATGAAATATTTTTGTTCCCCTAAACTCTTGCAACGCTTTGTACTTGGGTCATCATTTAAATCAACATATTAATTTTCATCAATTTTAACGAGCAGCGGATGCATCTTTTTATTAAAATATTGACAACTTAAACTATCAATTTAAAGCTTTTAACAATATTTATTCCAAAGAGATTTGAACTGTGTTAAAATACCTTTAAATTATCATCTCCTTCAGGAAACAGTCCACTGAAAGGTAAGACTAGATCATCACATTCAATGTCATCATCAGGTAAGTGATTCTGTAAAATAAGGGGGAAAATTTAACCACAAGAGAAAAAAAAAGTGTTAAGAAAACATTCAAGTTTCAAGCATGCTATAACAATTTTACAGTAGATTTATTAAATCCCATTGAATTTTAAGACACCGCATCCGAAGTCCGTGTCGATAGAACAGTAATAGATAAGTAATAACCAGCTTGGTGGGATAATATCGTTTACCATTAACAAATACTAAAAACAATACATAGGATACAGAATCTATTTATAAATTTATCAGTTTCAACATCTTAAATAATTTATTACAAAGAAATTCTACTTGACTATAAATATCAATACTAAGCAGAATTAAACAACTCACAATTGAATTTGTTGTCTAGTCACACTATTCAAAGTTTTCAATTCCAAGTTAATATAATTTAAGTTTGTAAATATTCTTTAAATTTTGTATAAGAATTTGAAAATGGATAGAATTTTTGAAATTTCATTCGCATTGATTTTGTTATAGCATAGCAGGTTATTGAATTGCAAGTTGTATGTATTCCATGACTGATAAAGCATATGCTATAATGAGAATTCTTTCAAAAACTGTTAAATGCACGTAATGACACTAACTTATTATACCGTCGACCAATACCTCAAATGAAAAGACTTTGACAAATGCCACGATATGCAGCTAATAGTGAAAAACTATTCCCATTCATGCTCAAAACTTTTTCGTGCATATGATGACAGTATTTAGGGAAGTTTTTTGAATTGGGGAAACTGTTTGACGGTATAAGATGCAAGTACCCAGATAATTTATACCTTTTGCCTTAAGGATATATCAATTTATATTTTCTATTGAATGTTATTATAAAGCATACATTTTCATTCAAGTCTTCCCTATTTTGATTCTTTCTGTTTTTTCACAAAATAAACAAAAATGCACCAAACATTTAACTTCACATATTACAATAATCACCAAAAATTGCGTAACATAAAAAAATGACATTAATAGTAATTACCATAGTTAATCGAATCTAAGCCGCACTTATTTTCAATGATAATGCTACTGAAAATCGGGTGTGGCTTAGAATCGAAAAAAATCGTTGGATGGGGTAATTACAGCAGTTACAGATTCATGCATGTATTTAAAAGCTAAAAAAACTGGCAAAATAATTAATTCTTCACTTCTTATTAGTTCTTATTTTAAAATTATTTTAATTTTGTAAAACTGAGTATTGATAAACTGTTTTACACTATTTTTCATTTTTCACAAAACTTGTTAAAAATTTGGGGTGGGGTTTGGAATCAATGGAGACTTAGATTCGAAAGAGAAAAAAATACGGTATTACACTCATAATATTTTCTTCCTGTTGAGGGATGAGCAAAGGAAAAATTACATTTTTACATTCAAGGAAGAAGGAATTATGATTAATATTGCCTATAAATAATAGTTCAAAAATTAGAAACCATTCTTCTATCATATAAATAAAACAATTGAATTAAAAAGGAAAAGTACAATGTATCCTAGACTTATTTAGACGATATGAATGTGAAGTATTTTGGAACTAAAAGTAGATTTATTGCAATATCTTACAACAAATTTATTATATATTGATAGTTAACCACTTCTCTTACACGTATAAGGTTGACAGATATTTCCCAATTAAAGCCCTATTACTAGGCACTGTTTTTGCGTTGACGCATTTGGATGCTGGCTAACATGCTAGTTAGATTAGATTTTTTCTCGGCAAATATATTCAAATACTACTTGTTAATCTAAGAAACTCTTAAATAAACTTAAAAATAAAAAAAGCGATTAAAAATATAATTGAGTTAAGGCATCTTGAAAAAAATCAGTCGGATGCTTCAATTTGGTGGTGAAAATATATAGTATTACTTTAACGGAAAAATATAAAATTTTGAGATCAAATTTGTCTTCTTAAAACACACTTGTTGTACACAAACATACACAAAAGTTGAGAAAAATCGAGGAATTGTAAAAATGAAAGAGTTAAATGGCCCTCTCCATAAAATTGCATATACATGATCTATTGCTGTTAACCAATGCTTGGGTACGTCCCTTTTTTTTTTGCCAGGGAAGTAATAGCACAATTTGAAGGGCCATTGGTAATGCTACATGTAAAGTGAGTGCATTCGACATGGTTGCTTATGTAATCAATGGGTTGTGCATTATTCAACGGTTGCAAAAGTATGGATTATGATGCAAAGATGAATAAATTTTTTTGAAAAACAGAATCTTGGGAATGTTAGAAAATGAACGTTCAAAGACAGAAGTGTCTAATATCATAAGTGTTGCGCAGAGAGTAGTTTTTCGAATTATGGAATAACAAATTGTGATACAAATTCCAAATCTTTGGAAACGTTCATAGAGAAGTTACGAAAAGTCGATAAGACAAATCTCTAACCCCCTCCCCCCACCCCGATTGTTGGCAACGTAACAGAACGAGTCTGACAGATATCTGGAGTATCCTGCTACAATGGGAAAATAATTTCCGAAGCAAACAGCTGAAAGAAGACTTTGGTACAGTAGCCTGTATGCTTCACTTCCAGCTCTTTGTGCGGCATTGACTTATGCCCAAAGTAGAGTCCGTTTGTCATGGAGTCGAGAACTGAACAGATAGCTAATGGAAAGATGTGTTGCTGTCCGTTGAAACACGATTCAGCTTACAAAGTGATTGACCATCGAAACATAATCTGGATAGAACGTGGAACTTATAACCATCCTCATGACCCCACAGAACGAGATTAATATCGTGGTGGCATTGGTGTGGGTGGGCATAATATTTGCTGGATACAAGTACCTTCATATTTTCGGAAGATATTCTGTTTGTAAAATAAGGTGTATATATATAGAGAGAGAGAGACGTGAGGCTCTGAAATTTGATGTTCGTCTTTTTTGTGGTACAATGGGTCCACAGTTCTCTTATTCACGGGTCACAAAGCGAAGTCTCTCGCCATTCTCAACTCTGTAAGGGAATATCTTAAAATGCATTAAGCACATTGAATGGAAAGCAAGACCAACAAATACAAATATGAGTGCGTCTGGGGCTTACTTGAACAAAAGGTTTCAGTTTTTCAGCTTCCACCAAGAGACATTGCTGAGCTCAAGACTATTCTGGAATTGCAGAAATGGCGAAATTAACCACCTCAGTTGATTCTAATGTAACATCACTGTAATGCTTGAATTGCATGCAGAAAGATAGGTAATCACACACTCTCTACTAACTAACAAGCAGTTTTCTTATAATGCGGCAACAGACAATTTTTTTGCATTTTCCCATCTTACGTCATTTGTAACCAAGGAATGAATTTATTTTTGTGTTCTTCAAATGTTACCTTTATTTATACTAACCTTCTAAGTATTCAAAGTTTCACTCCCTTTCACCTTTTACTTCACAATCTACTTACATAATTAACCTTTATTTTTAGCTTTTGTATCGCAGCGCGTCTTAGAAGGAGAAAGGTTGTCAACTATGTTGTGACAATTATGCTGTATAAAAATAAATTTGCAAACTATTATGATTCAGATGAAACCGAAACTTATATGTTTACCTGTACACGTGAAGCATCATCTTCCATGGACGAAGGTGCAGACATTTCTATTTCATCAAGTAAAGAGGAATTTCCATTGGGACTTCTCCTCAGGATGATGTCTAACTTTGCTTGAAGTTGAGAATTTGTCTGTCGCAAGTCTTCCAGATCTTGTTGCTGACTTCGAATCTGGAAAATAGAGAGAATAGCAAATTAAAAGAAATATAAACAGTTTAGATGGTTTTTTCGGTGCTTACATATTAGTCACCACAGCCAAACTGGCGCCACGAGAATCGCACCATTTTCTACCAAATTCTGACTGATTGTTTTTTTTTCTTATAAAACATGTTAAAATGTTTGTTGTTTTGATATCATGGCACCAATTCTGCTCCGGTGACGTTAATACGCAAGTACCGTTTTTTCCTTGTTAAATAATTTAAAAATTTCTATAGTTTTTGAAAAATGTGATTCAAAATTTTCATTAATAGAACAGGTTGTGAAGGCGAATTCAAAGATTTCTAAAGATTCTACAAATTTATATTTAGATAGATATTCCATAATTTATCAACTAACAAAATGCGAATAAAAATGTTTTAACACTGGTTAAGTTTTAAGTAAAACAAAACTATTATCACTTTTTTTTTAAATAAATTTATTTGTAAAACTCCTCATGCTCCACATTGCATAACATGAGGCTTACAGACGTAAGTGGTAAAAACATTACAAAACAATAATAACAAAAAAAAAAACATAATTAAGAAAGAAAAAAAACTTACTATTATCACTTTGAACTAGTAAAAGGTGTGCATAATTTAAATAGCTGCATATGTAAAATTTTGTCAACTATGGAAATTGGAGTGGTACTTACGTATTATCGCAACAATCACCAACGTTCAAGATAACTCGCCATGTTGGCAACCCAAATTTTGCATGTGTGGTATGCTCTGAATTGTTCATTTCATAAAATGTCTTCAATAGGTTGCGATAATACCTAAGTACTATTGGAGCTATTCCAACCAAACTTATCAGTCAAAATACGACATAGTTACTGGAATATCGCATCACTTGATGACATTTTTTCTTTGGTTTGGCGAAACTATTCTACAGGATTTTGCACGTGTACTACTAAAACAATTGAAGTATTCAACTCTAATACAGCTGCGATAAAACAACGTACCGAACGAAAAATATTTTTTTTAAACAGGAAAACGAAGTTATATAAAAAGTATTAACACTATATTCAAAAAGAATATATTTTATGGAAATTTTTAAAATTTCCAAGGTAAGGAGAATAATAAAAGTCTTATAAATAAGTTAAAAAATTGTGTCAATTCCCAAACATTATTTGATATAAGCGTTTTATATCGTAATATGTAAAAAAGTATATTGGAATACAGCTTCATTTGATAAGGCAAATTACAATTTGTCTACGCGCGTGCGTCAAAGTTATATTTTTATAAAAGAATTGCATAACTTGTTTGATTAATTAAAATAGTTTTAGAGATGGCTACACTTATATGTTTTTCATAAGTATAAATTAAAGTATCAAAACAAGCAGTTAATATTTTATTAACTATGCATTTTTAATAGAATAATTTACTGTACACATGAAAGTATAAATCTATCTATAATGCAGCTAAAAATTGAAATAAAACCAGATAACATTAGGTTTTAGCCTTTTTTTCTTTATTTTATTACATCAAATTTTTACACTTATCTTCAACAGACACTATGAAACTGTAGCAATATGCCGCTAAAAATTGATTAATCTCTTAGTATATTAGGATGGTAATAAAAATAACATACAAATATAATTTAGTCAAAATTTGACAGATAAAAGTATATATTTTTTAGTTTTGTCAAAAGTTACCTTCTGTTCTTGTTCTCTATTTTGTCTCTGAAGTAAAATAATTCTATCTCCAGATTCTTCTAAAGATAAGTTCAGGTTTTCTCTTTCATCTGTGAGGGCATGTATCCTCTGCCCAAGATCTGCTTTCCGACCTTCCAAAACATTGATCTAAAAAAAAAAATGTTTAAATTACCATCTGAAATTGGAATGCTTGGAATTTTATTCCATATAAAAAGAGTTCTAAAAATAAAAAAGTTACACACCTCTTCTCGTAGTCCTTCCAGTTGGGATACATGATCGTGGAGATTAGACCGACGGACGTTAAACTGCTCCCTGAGAGTTTGCAGTTGAGCTTGCAGTTGTTCTTCTGTTCTTCCTGCCTATAATAATAGTGTTTTTAAGTAAAACTCTAAATTTGTTTAAATAACACAAAATATGGAACAGTACAAGAGCATCAGAAAAAGTACTCTCTAAGTCGATAATAATAGCTGCAACTTTTTATTACAATATGATACAAAAATAATCAGTTCAAAACTTACAAAAATTCCACGTAGAAAGTAGTGAAGCCATAAAAATAACATATGCAATTCAGCTTGCTTGCATTTATCAACATGTTCGTAGGAAAAGCAGCATATATCACCCTACCTGCTACTGAATGGTAATCTAATGTAGAAAAGTGTTCACGAGCATGTTAATGAAAGAACTGCGTTGGAAAAAACCAATTTCTTATCTCAAAAGAATGTACACTTACACTGCTGGCCTTTAAAGAATTGCAACATCATGAAGGAAAGCAAACGCAAAAAAGATATTTATTGTACGTAAACAATATGGCACGAAGACAAAATGATTCAATTTACAAGCAGCACAACCACTAGACATAAGTTGTCAAAAATATACCGATCTGCGTTCAAATTACCCTCAATCCGAAATAGTGAGAGAGTGATTTTGGGGTTTATTGGCGCAAGAGCCGATTTCGGCTATACTGCGCCAAACATTTGTTTTAATATCTGTGGTTTAGACGGGAAGAGAAAGAAAGAATGAATTGAATGACAAGAAAGAGGGTCGAAAATAGTGAAGGATCCCTAGGGTACCCTGGGTTCGTGAAGCCCGTGTTTACCAAAGACAGTAAACCCCGTGGGAAAAGGAAAAGATCACTAGGGCACCTCGGGATTGTGACACCCGTACTCACCTAAAGAAGGTGAGACCCTAAGGGGTCAATCTGAAATAGAAATGTGCAACTCATTTACCCAGTGGTAAATAAGTTGCACAAATGGTAATGGTTCCCAAACCATCACACCAGGAGCAGGGCTCCTATGTCGATATCGAATGCAAGTTGTTGAAGAGCGCTCTCCTAGGAGCCTCCAGACACATACAAGGACATCAGAATCCTGCAGAAGAACCGGGCCTCTTCTGAAAAATACCATTGTGCCATTCCTGAATCCAGATTTGTCGTACTACGCACCAGAGTCGCCGTCTCTTTCTATGATACATTATCATAGGAAGCAGAAGTAATGGCCGTCATGCTGACGGTCCAAGCTGCTACAAACGTCATTGCAACGTATAAGAGGATATTCCTGTTTGTGCTGCAAACATGCCCATTTCCAGACTAATGGCCAGTAATGTGGTGGTTGCATGGTTTTATAGGGCTGATCTCACAATATGTCTGTTATCTCGTACGTTAATTAGGAGAGGGCGTGAAGATCCTACATGTCGTTCAATATGACCCTCAGCAACCCATTGATTCCATATTCGCATGACAGTGGCTGGATTTCGATCAGTGCTACGGGGCAATATCACGGAACGATAATTCACACTCTTGGTAGGCAATGTGATGCTTCCTCTATCGAATTCCTAAACATGCCGATAAGCCTTTTTCTTCTTGTTTGAGGCATAACATGATATTCTGAGCAAACTCTGACCTTATGCTTATGGTATGCAGTTCCTCTTTTATGCAATGCTTCGTATGTCGTTTCTCCCTTCTGCGTCGCCTAAATTCACTGAAATCCTAATCATTTACGTATCCTAATATCTTCCTGTCATGTGATTTTGACGTTTGTCAGATTATTCCTTCCTGGTTTTGCCATTTTAATGACCAGCAGTGTAAATTTCTTTCTTAGATTATTGGAGGCAGAATTATTTTTCAGAAGACACTTTAGCCAGTTGCTCATTATCAGTTGTAGAAGTATATTAAAGGAACCAGTAGAAATAAAACGTACATTTTCCTAGCCCTAAATTCTTTTTACATACTTCAACTTTATTTTCCATTTAAAATTTTAACAAATTCATCACTTATAGAGTAATAAAAATTGTAAGGACAGTCTTTTTTCCAATTTAAAGGTAATAAATTTCCATCGTTTTTTTATTTATAAAAATAATTTAGGGATTATCTACTGTTATTTAGTGCATGACAATTTTTTACGTGTTCTTTTAAGTAAGTAGTGTTTCTGTTTTAAAACACATTAGGAATTTCTAAATTTTTCAGAATTTTTAACTTTTTAACAATTGATTATTCTCAATACATAGCTCTCAGAAGTTTAGATCTGAGTTTCACCTTGCTCCTTCGTCTTTTGAAGTCTTAATATAACCTCAATCAGCAACTGTTAAATGCATAGTATACACCTTTCATACCTTATGAAACATCGTAAACTTTTGTGTGATTTCAGTCAGTGGCGTAACGGAGAATATTAGGGCCCTAAGTCCAAATGCATACTTCGAGTCAGTCAGGCTTTGGGCCCCTAGAATTCCTGGGCCACCTCACAATGCGCTGATGAGCGTACTGATTTCAGTCCTCAGTTCTGTTTAAACATCTCAATGTTAGCAGCACAATCCTTTGAAGTGGCTTGAATTAAGAAAGTAAAGAGAACTTTTCAAAGAATGAATGATTGCAGGAGAGGGGATTGCATCATCATTCATTCATTCATATGGTGATAAAAATTTACGTATACCTCTTCTGTTAATGTTTTCAAGGACTTGTACGAGTTCAAGGAATTATTCGTTAATGCAATAATAATTAAAATTTAAAAAAATTAAAATAAAAAAACAATTTGGCTAAATTCCTTCCTTTATTGCGAATATACATTTTCAGAACTTTTTAAAATTATTTTATAATAATGAAGAAAGTAGGATTTAGAAAAAATGACTTTCTTAGATGCTATGCTACTCCAATGGGATCTTATCAAGTATAATGCACAGAAAATTAAAAAAGAAACCGTACTTGATGCAGTTATTTAAAAATTACCAGAGAAAAATTGTGGAATGTGTATATTTTGTTGATATGCAGTATAACAATAACTCTTTCTTGAAAGTGCAAAACAATTTTATATAGTTCAAAACAATTTTTAGTGCGTTAAATTACTTTTTTTCTTTAAGAACATATGAACAATATTCTTTTTCCCCTTTCACGATGGAGTATTTCTATATTATTCATACACATTTAGGTCTAATTTTGTTATTTACACACACACACACACACACAACACACAACAAACAACACACAAAACACACACACAACACACACACACACACACACACACACACACACACATTTGATTCTTTAATAATCAATTAATACATCTAGTGTTTCAATTTTCTTCTAAAAGATGTTGAGTTAGTCTCATCAGCTCATTTTATTTTCAAAGATGAAAGTTGCTACCACATGAATAATACACTAATGAAAATAAGAGTATCCAGTTTCTTATCTATCTCACGTCTGTTAAAAGACTAAAATATGTCACAAAAGAAAAAAAAAAGTATTATTTTGATTTGCTTTGACGCTGAACATTTTCAAATATAAAATAGATACATATCCATCGAACGAATGTTGTAAAAAAAGTTTCGAATGCCAACTGAAATAAAACATGCTTTGTGTTCAAATATCCTTTTATTTCAAAATTCCGAATTTTTGGTGTATTTGTTAAGGTACTATGTTAATTTAAACTATTTTGTATGTATTGGTTAAGACTTACTTGTTTGAGCTGCGCCGTGAGCCTGTGGTTCTGCTCTGTGAGCTCCTGCAGCAGCCTGCCCTTCTCCTTCTCCGCGGTCTTTTGCAGAGCGTTCTGCTCCTCCAGCTCCTTCCTGAGCTCCTCGATGTCGCTCTGCAGTTCGAGGATGCGGCTGTCGTAGTCGCCCACCACTGAGTCCAACTTGCGACGAAGGGCGTGCTTCTCCTGCTCCAGAATCTGGCAAAAAATAAATAGGAAAGATTTCACCTTGATGCTGGTCACAAAGAAAATAATACAACGAGCTTTCTACGTGAGTTTGTATCTTGAGCTCCCCCCCCCTTCCAGGAATGGAGGGTTTTTAAGGCTTCGATAAAGCTCAATAAAAACAAACATTTTAAATATATATGCAACTATATTCCTTCTATACGGTGACCCAAGTTGAAATTAAATCTTGAATTGTGACCTGGTGGTCATTAAGCTATGAATATGCTGTCAAATTATTCTGGGCTTTATTTGATTTTGAGAGTAAAATTTTAAAAATTTATTTATGAATTGGCTCGTTGTAGATTGTCAAAATTTACTGAATTTATCACTTGTTGAAACACGATAATTTGTATATTTGACTTCAAGAAAGGAATAATTTTGAAAATAACACTTTTAACTTTAATAGAGACGTATGAGAATATCCTATAACAGTAAATTGATAGCTGCAATAGAAAGTAAATTGTTGATCCCTGTGTAAGACAAGTAATTACCTTTCTTTCAATTCGAATTTTACGGTTGAAACTTGCGATTCATTAAAATTGTTTCATCTCAATTATTTTCTATGGAGAAATTTTTTTATGTAATCTAAATGATTTTGAAATCAATTTTGGGAATTTTGAGTTGTTTCATCAATAAATTATTCAAACAACTCCTATAAGTAGAACATTAAAAATATTTTTTATGTAAAGCTTAATCTTTTTTAAAATGAATTTTACTTTATTACCATGTATAGCATTGTGACATTTTTTTATTTGGGTTTTTTTTTTATATCTTAAGCTGGAGTTATTGACACCCCGATTATTGGTTTAATTTAATTTTAAATTCTTTTAAATATGTCTAAATATTCTAAAAAGAAGGGTCAACACATTTAATATGTACCTTAACCTGTAATTATATTCTTTTGTTATATCTTTAATTAATATAAAACATAGTATAATGGAATGAAGAAGCCAAAATGCAATGATCTTGAAGAAAGAATACTTCAAAATTAATTTCCCAGTGGGATTGATTTTACTCTCCAAAATAATCAAATTTAGAATTTCGATGACTTAATGTGGTATTTGGGAGTTTGAAGCCGAAAACTTTCAGTTTAATCTAGTTCTGGGAGAACAGTGAAAGAAATTTAACGACGAGAAAAAAAAAGATCGATGTATTTAAAAATATCCATGATCGAAACAGATTTCATTAAATGTTTCGATTTAACAAAATATTACATAACATTGTAAGTTGATATCCAAATAAACAGAAGTGATGGTATTCGATTTCCGTATATATGCCGATAGATCAGTGCATCTCAAACTTTCAATATTAGCGACCAATATTCAATCATAATTTTCATCGCCCCCGCCTCCATACAATAACACAATAACAATCTATTGAATTCTATAGGACTATACTTTGACACTAAAGCTACACAATATGCCTTTAACTTCTTAAGCGCATCTGGCATATATAAATGTCTCGCTCAGCCAAAGTGTCATTTGCCTTGGACGTATATTTACGTCTTTCCGAAGTACAATCTTTTCTGTGCAATGCTATCCATAAAATTATTCTGAAGACTTTGGAATGCAAAGAAATGAAATAACCTTGACAGTGTTTGCGAAGGATTTACTTATTTATTCCTTTTCTTCCCCCCCCCCCAATACACCACATAGGTTTGTATACGAGCAAAATGGTAGCATTGAAGAGCGAATCGAGGAACTTTTCAATAAACCGTACAACTTATCCAGGTAAGTGTTAATTTTTGTATATAATTTTATATATGACAAGCCCATGGGATCACAGGTAATTATTGAACTTGTTCTTACCTTAGTATTGTTGAATTTACTATAAAATACATTGTTCAGTACTGATAAATTTATAAGTGCATTTTATCAGTGTAAATGTATATTTTATTTTTTTATTATGTAAAAATGTATTTTTTGTTTACTTTAAGTAAGTTAATTGATTTTTAAAAAATATTTTGTTTTCAACTTTTCAATATGCTTGCACCCCCCTCGTAGAGTTATCACGATCCATAAGGGGCGCACCGCACAGTTTGAGAAACGCTGCGATAGATAATAAGTGATGAAGCTCGGTTTTTTTATAACAAAGTTAGATGAATACAATCCTTCTTGAGAAATAGGTAACATCCTACATTTAATTGTAAAAAAAGATATTCGTTCTTTTTTTCTTCTCAAGGAAACTGAAATTAGCGTTTAAACAGTACTACTTATTAAGTTCAGTACTCCTATTCAGTTAGCAAAATGTGTCATCCGCACACATTCGCAGGTTCTTATTTAAAATTATGATATATATTTTTTTAAGTACTAGATCAAGAAAAATAATGAATGCATTGGGAAACTTGCTTTCACCATAAGCACGATCACATAGATCTAAAAATAACGGAACCTTTTTTTAACGTTATAAGCAAACATACAAATATTATGTTCCGATTTTATATGTTTGAAGCCTATGCGCTTCCGAATAACTGAGAGAAGCCCTAAATGAAGACACTCGTAAGGTTTCCCTATCCTTCCCAAAAGGCATTTTTTTCACTCCCAGACACGAATAATCTCATTAAGTAATAAAGGCTAAATATAGCTCGGAAGCTCTTTAAATGTAGGATGATCTGTTTTTAACAAGGATCTTGCTTCAACTGTACGTAAAAAATTTTCAAAGTTTTAGTCCTTGAGAGCTATATAAATTATATCAAACAGTTTTCAAATTATCATCATCGGGAGAGGGGGCGGAATTAAGATTTGTTGTGAATAGCACTAAAAATGCGATAATTAAATATGCATTTGTATCAACTTTAATCAATACATTATTCTCAATTATACCCTGCATCATGCCATTCGTTTTGGAAGAATTTTAGTGCTTCTTTTAAGATAAATGCTTGGCCAGGAAATCTAAGAACATTTTTCGCTCCAATGTTTAATTTTGCGCTAGATTCAATCACGAAAGCGCATTTTTTTAAGAAAAAATTGAGCTTGTAGTATCAGCTAAAGTTTTAATACTAGACTGAAGGTGAACAATCAGTAAAATTAGATAGGAATATATTTCAATTTATGGAACAATGTTTAAGGCAGCAGTTTATATATTTATTTTAATATATAAGAAAAAACACAGTCAGGATAAATGTTTGACAATGGTGATAAATCTTGAAATTATTTTTAAAGAATACAAAAAATTGAGGCCCAAATGCTTTACACTACTTTTAGATTTTTAAACAGAAACCAAAGATTTTGTTTAAAATATAGATAATTACACATTATTCTAATTGTAAGATGTTTACGCATTTGCATAATTTTATGAGATACAGAATTAAGAAACTGAAATACCGGGTGGGCAAAAAGTCTGTAAGAACTTTAAAAATTTATAAAACCCAGAAAATTAAACAAAATAAAAAACGGTTTGCAGGTTTAGCATCTATAAGTCACGGGATTTTTTTTAAGACAAGAAAAAAAACCCCGATAGGTGGCGTTTTGCAAATAAGTGAAAGAAAAGACTAGCAAATAACAGAAGTAACGTTACCAAATCATTTATTACAGCAGCATGTGCTCCACATATCCATCACCTCAAGTAATGACACACTCCAAGAGTGTCACAAATCCAGCAACGGCAGAGTGCAAAATGTCCGACTGTATACATGACAGCTCTCGGTGGATCGCATATTTCAATTCCAACAGATTGAATGGACGGGATTAATACACCCGGAAATTTTAATATCCCCACAGCCAAAAGTCTACTGGAGTCAGATCTGGAGACCGAGGAGGCCATGTAAACTTGCAAAGTTTGCTATTGATTCTTAGACTTAGACGTCCGGATCTTACATAATCCTCGAGCGATCCAGTTTCCTCAAATTGCTTAACGAGCTTTATGAGGCGTACCACTGTTGAAGGCCATTTTCCAGTCTTCATATTTTTCTGAAGTCGGAATTTACGCAGTGCAACAGTCGCTGATTTCTTATTCATGAAAAACAGTTTCACCAACAAAGCTTTGTCTTTCTCGCTTAGCATCCTTGTTCACTTAGTTGGCATGCAATGGAGAATTAAATCTGGATCACGAACATCAGTATTTGTAATCGTCTGTCTCATTTGTATATTTCCAACTCAGTCGCTTGTATGAGCGCCATCTGTCGGCAGATTTTTTTCTTATCTTAAAAAAAATCCCGTGACTTATCGATGCTGACCTGCAAACCGTTTTTTATTTTGTTTCATTTTTTGGGTTTTATAAACTGGACTTTTTGCCTACCCGGTATATAAAAAAAATAACTAAGGTGTAACAATATTTTCATCAGATATTTTCTTTTTTATTTCTCTACAATTTGTGGGAAATACGGTCAAAGAAATAAAAAGTAACAACGGGGCTTTTCAGCATAACAGGGGTTTCTCTACATTTCATTTTTGAAGTAAGAAATCTCCACCGTAGAAAGGCATTAATTATGTTAATAATTCTTCGAAAAATAAATTATGTAACAAATGTTTTGCCTCATCCATTGAAAAGATCTGGACAACGCCTGCTATTAAAGGCAACGACCCTGTGACCGTCCTGTAAAACGTCCCGTTCCCTGAAGTATTTACATCGTAAAGATTTTTGCCGTGCAAGCACAAAAGAAGAATAATTTTAATATTTGTCAGAACATGAGTTTTTCCGACACCCTCTCGTAGTTCAGAACAAAAAAGAAAGAAAAGCGGGAAAGGATATAAATTCGGAGATCTATTGATCCGTTCGTCCCGACAATGGCTCCGATGACAACTTTTGTCACGTGATCATTAAGTTTTCAGTGGACGCGGGACGGGGTGTGTCCTCGAGGAACACCTGTCCCGTATAACGGATCGTCTGATATAAATTCACTTAGCAAATTGTTATCTCTTGTAGACGTTGAGTGAGAGATGTTAGAATAAAAAGAAAAGTTTCAGACGAAAAGGGAATAACGACACGCCTCGGAATCGGCTGCCCGCCCGTTGAGGCTTTTCAAACGAGCTCCGGAGGCTCCCTTTGTGGCTAAACAAACCCAGAGCAAATTGTACAAAAGAAGGCGTAAACTCTTATGTTTCCAGTACATAATAATTTTATATCAATAAGAGATGGCATTTATCGTAAGGTCTCGGGGCTTTCAATATTATATTGCAGTGTAATATGAATAAAGTATTATCAAGAAAATTTTTCATCACAAACGTAGCCTTTTTTAATTCTACTATATGTTTCTCGCGTGTCTTTTTATTGAAGAATATACAGAAATTAAAAAACAACAACATATGTTAAGAATTGTAAAAGTCGTTTTAATTTTTCAAAAATTTAACAGAGTAAAATATACAGAATTATACACAATTACGTTTTCAGAATTATACAATATAATTCTCATGGGGGTACTTAAAATAGCCGTCGAGACGCAAGTCCTCTCGTGAGGTTAGTGGAAAGGGAAGAGAAATGGGAGGCCCCTGACCACTATATGACACTTGGATCATAAATTAATATAATTTACTCAGTAATCATTTTTTTGTGTGTTAAAAATCTGTAATAACACAATACTTTTTTAATTGCCTTTACATTAAGTACATACAACATGTTGATGCACTTAAATATTATTTTAAGATACGCTCTTCTAAGTGAGTGTGGAATAGGGTACCCCGAAAACACCTTATAATATATCTATTGACTAAGGGTTCCGTCAGTCAATAAAGTTTGAAGACTACTGATTTGGATAAACATTTTAAACAAACGAGTCTTTTTTAAAGAATGTTTTTTTAAAACTTAACTATAAAAGGGCTTAAAAAATTCTTTGTATTTAAATTGAATGTTTCTTGCATGAAATCAGATGAATGATCGGTTTTTGAATGTGTGCATTCTTCCACTCTACAATTTTTAAACATTCATATGGATATTAATAAAAGAGCTTTCTTTGTTAGAATTCTCAGCGAAAATGGAATTTATGCAACGTGAATGAAAATTATACGAAATTCATAGAACGTTTGAACTACGTTCTGTATCAGATCTGAAGATTTCTCTCAGTTTTATCTTTTTCGGGCTTCATCTAGTGATCGATGGGGTGTGGACGGTCAGGCGTCCTCCCCGGAGTCTTTAAAGAAAGGGTGTGGTCCCATTTTTATAGCCTCTCCAGAAACGATCGAAAATTCTTAATAGAGGTTCGACGATTCCAGTATTCTTCCTTTCTCCCCACCATAGGTTCAGATGTCCTTCGAGAATTTCTTTATTCATGATTTCAGCAAATAAATCGATCCGTACAAGAGTTCAGACAAAATAATTGTTTAATTAACGTCCCACTAGAGCTATGCAACAGTTAGTTTGATTCGAGAAATAGTTACTTTGAAATGAGCTCAGATAAGAAGACACCCAAGTCGGGACTCCTACCCTTATTGTGTGGCAGGTGTTCGAGACCGAAGGAAGTAATAGTGAGAGGAAATTGGGCTTCTAACGAAAAACAATTAAAGTATTACATACATTTATTAAAGAAATCAATCTAATTATTTTAACTCATTATACCAGTGATTCTCATCCTTTTTTGTTTTGTTTTGTTGCGGCACACTTTTAACAATTTCAAAATTGGGCGGCATAATAACAATAAAATAAGTTTAAAAGAATTTTACTTATCTATAATACACTATGTAAAATGGTACATGATAATAACGTTCAATGTTAAATAAAATAAGTACGACAAAGGCACCAAAATGTTTACTGAGCACTGAGCTATAAATTAACTGTACGAATACATTTAATGCGAAACTTGAGCTCGACGATTTTTGATAAATTTGTTTATATTGGGTCTTAAAAATGACAATGCAACTCTTATTTTGTCATCTACATTTAAAAGTTTGTAACTTCTTTTCCTTTTTATATTTGTTAATGCGAAAAATCCGAACTCACGCAAAAATGATGTAGAAAATTGTAACAATATTTTTAAAGCTTTTTTGACGGCCACGAGATAATCGCTAAAATTTTTATTCCAATTACATTAATTGATGCTTCTGAATTTTTAGAAATTAAGTATCGTTTGTTACAGTCCCAAATTAGTTCTTCCTCTTCATTTAAAATTAATTCACATACAGATGTATCCATATCCCAAATGGATTACGAACCCCATCAAATTTTTTATATCGCTCTATCCACAAAGGGATAAGTTAAATATGCCACGAATATTCTTTGTTTATTTCTATAAAACGGCCGAGTGATTCGATTTCGGATTTTATTTTATTTTCAAAGAGTATTATTAATAATTTTTATAAAAAGTTGGTGGCACACAAAAGTGCCGCGGCACAGGGGTTGAGAATCATACTACTTAAATATTTCCTTGATGCTATTGTGAGGGCATGATTAGCATTACAAATTTATAGAGTCATAAATTAAGAAGGGGGGGGGGAGATAAAATCAAATAAAATAAATTTGCAATTATTGCCCTAAAACTTAAATTAATATGAATTTTTTAAAAAAAATTTAAAAATATTAAATTTTTTTAAAGGGCACAAGACATATCAAGGCAAAAATTATCTACTGTGGTCGAGGTATTGGATACGATACTTGGATTTGTAAAAGCATGACTAGTAAAAAAAAGGGGTGGGGTGAGGAGAAGTACGCCTATTTTTCTTCGAATTATTTTTTAACTTGATTGAAAGAGCTTATCTCTTTTGCTCAAATATCTTCATGAGTGCAGGACTGGTGAGGAAGTTTTGAATGGAATCGAAATTGCCAATCGAACCCACTGGCGACGAAATTCGTACTTCTACAACTGGGTTACGCCCTCAGTATAAATATAGAAAAAGCATACACATAAACAACATATTTAAAAAAATATGGAATATTGAAAAAGCTATCAATTTTTTCAAGATTCAGGATAAAGAATATAATGAATTTTTATAAAGAAATAATGAAGAATTACTGGCTTAAGAATACAGAAAAAGGACTATTAAGTTAAATGATTTCCGAAGGCTTTGATGAGATTTTAAGGAAATTGAGAATTAATTACATTCAAAAATCGATTAATTTTAGAAATGATTGATAATATCTCACATTTACTAAGCTATATAACTTCATTTAAAAAAAAATTAAAAATCTTTCATGAAATGATGCAATGTTTTTTACAATTGTTTCTTTCTTTAGTTATAAAAACTACTTTAAGAATGATAATTATTCAGTGACTTCTTACCTAGACCACACTTACTCTGCATACTGAGTGACAAAGAGAACTTAAAATTCTAGACAATTATTTGTACCGAAAGAAGCAAATATCATATGGAAAAACAATTGTTTACTTTGAAAAAAAAAATGCATCCTATCTCAACATCTTTCTATTTGTGAAAAAAATTCTTAGAACTGCAGCAGCTATTCGAGAATTTTTTTTAAAAAAAAAAAGATATATGCAGTCGAGCTTACGATTCTCCAAAATTTAATCTTATCTCTGCCCTTTAAATAGAACTCAAACAATAGCGATATCAAAATACTATTGTTTGAAAAAAGTGGGGAAGCGTTTTTATATATCTCACGTAGGATTTTGTTACCCTGAAAAACCCTCCATTTTAGATGAAAATCTGATGCATTTCGTAGACCCAGACATTCCTGAGGTATTGGCACGTGCTTTATTCCCCAATCCGCGGAATTTAGGGCGAAAATTATTTATTTTGGCGAAAACGTTTTCTTTCAGCGCGTCAGTCGCCTTCTCCAGACGGAATAATGGAATGTAGAGTGTCTGCTCGGGTTAAAAACAGATCACAGCCATTCAATTGAAACGATGGCATTGTTGCAGGAAAAAAAAATGAAAATATTTTGGCGAATAGATCGAGTATAAGAGTCATAGTATTTACGTTCTTTTTTGGAAAGAAATTCCTGCATTTGTTTAAAATTAAGTCACTGCCCATACGATGTGCTTCGATTAAATACGTAAAAGAAAAGTCTAAAAAAGGTTTTGTAACAACATAAAAAAGAGTTGAAATTAATATAATACAAAATATGATTATTGATACTTTCTCATTATTCCAATTTCAATAATATTTCGACTAACTGACTACTTTGTAATGTCTCATTTTGAATCTACACGAAAGCTATTGGTAGAGGACCTACATAGTTGTGTACGGTCAAATGGTCGGTTTCGTGAACTATGGTCAAAATTTCCATCTCACTGTTCAAATTTCAACAGCTCACCAACGTATGTATGGATAATGAGTCTGCATCAATCTTTCTGTACGTCGGGCTTTTAGTGACAAACGTTTAAGTTGAGAACTGATTTAATGGTTCAAAAACATTATCCAGATTATTTCTTGAGATTTGGCCTTTATAAATTGGAGAATATTTCAGTAAAATTAGATAAAGAGATAGAATCTTACACACTACTCGGAGGAATGATGTAGAATTATTCGGATCTAATCGGAGCTCGAACTTGAACGGGTTAAAAAAAAGAAGAATATCTAATGTGTTAAACACATTATCTTGAAGGAAAACAAAGATTCTTTCAAATTTACTTCAAAAAACTGAATAGACTTTTTTAAAAAATTGCTGGACGTACATAATATTTATGTCCGATAGACTTAACACTCATAATTTCTCCTTTTTTTAAGAAAAGCTGCTTTGACAAACTGAAATCCTATTAAGGAAAATTAGATTATTACAGCTTAATGTTACACAAAAATAGAGTTGAGTTCAAATATCGTAATTATAAAATAAATTTATGGATTTCCAATCGATGGTTAGAAAAGAATTTAAACAGGAATAAAAATTCAGACTAATACAATTGTTAGCAGAAATGTATCCTTTAAATAAATACAATAAAAACCCGAAAAACTGAAAATATCACCTTAGTACTACACTTGGTTAGTTAAGTGCAAAGAAATTTGTTCAGAATTTTTTTCCTAATAAATCTTTTTTATATATTAAATTTTAATTGGTATATAATTGTTTTAATCACGAAACAATTTCTATTATTGGAATATTTTGCATTCGAATGCATACTGTACAATCAATAATTTTATCCATTTATTGATTTGAAAGAAAAGCGTTTTATCATAGATTGTATGCATGATAAATTAGACTCGAATGGAAATTCTGTTTTTTTTTAAAGAACTAAGAAAGGGGAGGAACCCCATCTGCGCCATACGTTGAAATGAATCTTGGCGAAAAGTCACGCGAAACCACTATTGCCTCCACTCCATCTGCTTTTCGCACTCGAATACCGAATCATGATAGAAAAAGTTGTGGTATCACACCTGGGCACGTGGGAGCTCCCACTAAAAAGTCCTTTCAATTTGATGGATGCGATATTGAATGAGGGCGCAGGGCTTTCCAAAATGCAAGGTGCAGTATACAAAGGAAGGAGTGCCACCGAGCTTCGACGTAGAAAGGTGCTTTTTACACCATATGTCCGTTCATTGTAGTGTACATAACGTCGGAGTTCAAATACTACCACTTAATAATCGTAGAAGGTAATATGTGTTGTATACGTGTTTTGGACTTATTCTTTTAATTTTTTAGTTGTATTACTAAAAAGAAAAGGAAAGGAAAGGAGAGATTAGTCTAATTCTGTTTTCTACTTGTATGTTGGTTCACGAGTTTATACACACGGAACAGGTGGTATTCCCTGACGTTTTCTGTGACACTTTTTTTAAATCCATTGTGTTTGTAAAGACATATTTGAATAATAATTTCATTTACATTTTCTGCGGTGAAGAGATGCATATGTAACTGCAATACTTAGCGTAAGTAATATTTTATTATTTTTGTCGCATACTTTAACTGCGTTCTTATGTGTCGATTTTTTTCCAAAATATTGCCAAATTTTCTATTGTAATATTTCAGTTTATGGTAAGGTATTCGAAAATTCCATTGCACATTATACTTCATCATTGTTTAAAAAAGTCATTTCTTTACAAAATATTGCTTTAATTTATAAGTTTTATTTTCATTTTTATAGCTATAAAATTATTGTACCTACACATAATTTGTTTTAAGCTTTAAAGAATTATAAGCGGCAAAATAATTCGTGTAAACATTTAAAGAAGCATTTATGATGAAAAGCCTGATAATCCCGTATAAAATATATATATGTATTCTAGAATTCTATTTTCCTTATTCTTAACAATTTTTCTGAGTGGTCTATTTCAAAAAAGAGTCAGCTTAATAATTTTAAAACACTTCGTGAAAATTTATTAAGTTTGTATTCATTAAACATTAGAATTAGCAAGTATCAAGAATTGAAACAAAATACAGAGAAATCTAATCAAAACATTTCAAAAGGAACGCCTCTCATTGTTTCGTCGAATGGCCAAACCAATGACAATGCATGGCCAACAAGGCAAAATATGTTTCAAGGTAAAATACAAGCGATTAATGCTAGCAAAAATGCTTCTGCGATTGCTTTTAGAGGTTTTAAAATCTTCCCGAACAAAAGCAGGAAATGCAGCGGCATATCCAGTACAGCCCCAGAGGCTCTGGTCGTTGAATACTGTTGCCAAATTCGTCAGCATAATTTTCTGTACCGATATGTTTCTTTCGGACCGCCTCTTCACAGCACGAGTTGCTCGACCATTTCTGGGTTATGCGATTCGCCAAGCATGGTCGGTCACGGTTCCAGAAATTCGATGAGCTTCTGCAACAGATGTAATCGGGGAAAGTGAACTTTTTATCTCCGTTTCGAGATACAGTTCCTCTGAGCGTATTATTTGCAGTAGATTATCCAGAGAGATCATTCTGTGAGAGATACTTGAGTTTTTTTAATCATCCCTTGGAATAAGTTCGTTTTTCAAAACTATATGCATCGTTTTTAAAATTTTTTTTTATTTAATTTGTTTAAATATGTACATAAATTATTGAAATTTATATAGAAGCTAAAAAGAACATTTCCCCTTTCTCGTTAGTTTTAAATATTTAATTAACAGTAACATACGTCTAAAATGTACTCTTTTCGGCACAACAATAGAACCAGTTTATATAATTTATACGGAGGTCGTGCAAGAGTTCCTGATGATAAGCAAGCGGCTTATGGCAAACATGCGGAAAAATCCAGGGTCAATTAACTGAAATTGAAAGAATGTCGACCTTGAGCTCTTTTCACTAGTTAATGAATAACAAAATTTGATTTATTTTATTATCAATATAGTTAGGATTCAAAGGTAACCTTACAGTTTTTCGAAGAGATATTTTAAACACAATATTTTCCTTTTGGGTTGTGTGAGGTCCAATGACGAAAGCTAAGGGATTCCGCATGTTCGAACTTTAACGATACTTCAGAAAGCACTTTAAGGTCCAATTTAATTAATTTACTCAAATCGGATTATTACTGTAGCTGGTTTTCAACAAGAATTGAATTTTGAACTTGCAACCCTCATAATTACGCATCGTTCTACAGTGAATTACGAAGAAATCAGAAGAATCTCCTTGTATTTATACTAGGCAAAACAGCCAAAATTTTATTCCACTCGGTAAATTAAAATTAGAAACAATGCTTGAGTGTTTTGATTCCAGAATTTAATTCTCGGAATTCACCAAATTTGTGCCAGACTACTATAGGGTCATTTGTTAGAAGAGTCGTATACTAGAGATCTGTGATGTGTAAGGTGAGATCTGATTCCATTGAAATAACTGGTGAAAATAACAAGATCAAATAGTGTTCGTTCAGTTAAACAGAGATAGGAAAGGTAGGGGAGTTACATACCAGCTCAGGTGTTGACCATGGCCGACTGTGATGGAGTTCTCTCATAGCTCACTATCTAGCACTAGCCCCAACGCCGATTCAAACCAAATCAAACCGCAGATTACAATCTATGGTTGTTTAAATGGAGTTATTAAACGGGTTACTTGCTTTTGTTCGCTTCAGAGGCTCTATCCCCGGGCAGGGCTCTTTTGTTTTTCAAAGGAGGCAATCTCCTTTCGCATGCTGATGAGAGTGCTCATAACGCGACCCAGGGAATTATCGGAGTACCGAAATTTAGGTTCAGGCAACTGGAAAGCAACGCGAGAGAAAAGGAAGCTACGGATTCGTTCGTTGGAACTCGGGTAAGGTTGGCATGGAAATAGTCTGCGATTAGCATGCGAAACGATCCCTGCCCCGAAAATACAAGTTATTCCTAGAAGGTCATTGTGGTTCTTTGAATCATAATGTAGTGGGAATAACATTTTTTGCGATGAGATCTCGCAAAATTAAACTTTTACAAATAATTTTATAAAAAAAAGGAAGAAGCTAAAATAAGTTTTTTGCCTTTAGTTTCGTTATCGAAAATAAGAGGTTTTTAAAAAAATCATTATACGCATACCCTTACAGAAAAAAAACTAATCCTTTTATAGAGTGGCGCTTTAAATGTCCTTTTTCCTTTAAATATTAAAATAATCGCTTGCACTTAAACTACACCCTTGATAAATCGTAATAAGTATAGAACAAAGGTTGCTTGCAGTGTGTTTAATGTCCTGATTACTTTAACATGAGAGATATGTGTGAGAAATGAGTAATAAATTCTATTGATTTAACGTGTCTGGATCCTTTGCTCGCATGAAGATGGACAAAATTTCCAGTACTAAATACGGCAGGAATGTTCACAAGGAAAGCATTTACTTAAATATTTCATAGACATTTAGAAAAAGAGTGGCTTTCTGAATAAATTCAAATTATTCGATTCTTGTGCATCAAACTATGCAAAAAAAAAAAGCCATCAACAAATTTTTGTTTATTTAATGTCATTTAAAAAGTAGCAAAAGAAAGAGACTAATTAAAAATTTAATGTTAATCTCTATACATCAGACCTTATACACAGCGGGTTTTTGTGATACTAAGATTCGACAGAAGCAGCATCGACCTGGAGTCTGAAACTACGACTGTTCAGTCATTGTGGTGACAATATCGTAAATTTTAAAAACTATCATTTATAATGGTTAGATTCCTCAATGAAAACAAAAACACACGCTATTGTTACTAGAGGATATTTTAACTTACCCAATTAAACTCATTCAAATTTAATTAAAATAGTTTGCAATAATAGTGTTCGGTTTTATTTTGATATCACCTCTAGAACTATAGGATAACTATTGGCGACAAATCTCGGATTTTGAATTACGATCAAGCAGGAACGAAGACATCTGAGATAGGTACCAAAATATCATAACTTCCAATCTGCTCCATGACCGGAGACCGGTGTTCATGGCTCAAACTGCTTATCGGGTAAACCTGGTCTTCCGATAAAAATAATTTTGGCATATAAAATAAATTATAAACACTAAAATTTTAAAAAAATGTAAAACGCACATCTTTTTAGTAGTTTAATTAAATTATTATTTTCGTCCATGTTTGATTATAGGAAAAATAATTTGATTTTATTAATTAATGAGAAGAATCTAATGAGGATATTATGTAATACAAACGACCTTCAAGTTAATAAATATCCCGCATCCCTTATGCAGTATATTAAAAGCCCCAAAATAAATAATTATATTTAAAATATAACAGGAAATGTTTTGTCGATAATTGAAGTTAGAGGATCTTAAGAGATTAGAAAAGTAATCACTATATCTTTGATTATATCATAATTAAAAATATCAGTATCAAAGAATAATACTAACCATAATAACTTCAAAAGTGTAATAATTTTTTTAAAAAAATATACTTATTTGAAGACGAAAAATACTTCAATTTAAAATAGACCATGTCATTTGCAAAAATAATGGAACTGTATGGAAATTTTGTTTGCTCTTGAATAGTAAAAAAACAAGATATCAATCATTGGCATGGCCAAGTAATTTTAGCGCGTTTTTCACATGTTGTATTTTACAATAATGCAACTAATGAACTTTTTACTAACAGAAAGTAGTGTACTATACTTAAAAATTTTTTTTTTTAATTTAAAATTTTTTTAAAATTTTTTTAAAATTATTAAATTTAAATAGGATTTGGCTCATCTAGGGCACAAATGTAACCAAATGCCGAAAACCCGAGGTCAATCGGTTAATTAGTGGCTGAGAAAAAGGTATGACAAAATATGGAACGAAGACGAAATTTGCGTCTTAATAGCGCTTTTGTTCCACTACGTGAAAAACGCGCTAAAAACTATCAGAAACAACAACAATTCATTCTAAGACTGCTTTATATAAAATAATATCATAAAATATTTATGTAATAATTCCAGGTAAATATCTGATCGGCTATTTCTTTTTTCAATTAAAGAAATAATAATAGGAAAGACAGAAATAGAAGGATGTAAGGAAGGAAGAAAAGAAGGGATAAATAATGTTAATATCAGCTGTGAAAAATCATTACACACAGTCAAGACCCTAAAATATTATAAAAAACTCTTTTAAAGTAATAAAAGTAAAATTTATATATTAATGGATGTACCACTCATTACATCTTATTATACTTATGATAAAAGAACTAGAAGAGTGCAACTGATAATTTATATATTTGTCATTTTCCTGATTTAAAGAGCAGTAACTTTTCCTCTTTTAAAACGTATTTCTTCCATCTCTCGTAATTAAATAAAACTAAAATCTACCCAGTCTCGTTTCTTCAAAAATAATATCTGTCATAAGAAAATAAAAGGGAATGCAATTTTTTTAGGATTTTTACTTTTTATGCGCAGTCCAAAATTAAGCCCTGTCTTAGGGTGTCATTCTGATAGATTCATTTTGAACACACATTGAAATGTAGCATGAAAGGTATATGTTTAACAAAATATGAATTATGTAAATTATCAATTTGGTTATCTATGTTTCACTTCAAAGCTATACAAGGGCCTTTGGAGATATACCTTACAATTTTGAACCTCTGTAAAGCGACGAGGACAACATCTGAGATTGCACCCAATTTTAATATATATAAAAGGTTATATGAATAGAATAAAACAAACGAATAATTAGACTAACAAAAGAAAATGATAGAAATGTAGATTTGTTGTATGTGGCTATAGATGTTGATTGTTGTATATGAAAAGCGCAGTACTATTCTTGAAATGAGTCCTTTTCAAGCAAAAGTTAATGGAAATTTTATCTACGAAAACAATAGGAAAATTATGAAAATTTTATCAATTTATTAAATCAAACACTATAATAATTACATTTTAAAATAATTTTTTGATAGAAATGTAAAGAAAGCGCGACAATCAGCGTAAAAAATAGGCCCGTTTCATTTCTATACAAACGTGCAACTGATTCAGTGATGATACCTTTTCAGGAAATTTGGCAAGAAAACGGCCATAAAGTTTGAAGAAAAAAAGAGAGACTTTAAGTGGGGAAAAAGATAAATAATTCAAATTTACCTTCAGCGAACTGTTTTTCTCAATTCTGTAGCCGAGTCACGCTACTTGTTTCGGGGCAGCCTTTTCGTGGAGCATCGCTCGAGGAGTCTTCGAATTACCATCTGATTGCGAATTGCTTCTGAAGAGATACATTCGTGCCACCGAACAATTCACTTGTTCTCCTCAAATGGATGGTGATCAATTGGCTGCATTATTCTCTCTGAATTAAGAGCGGGGTCGTTAGCCCCCGTCAACAAGCCAAATATAGAACTTTTTTTCCTTTTGTTTCTCATTGAAAGAAATAGAAGGGTTTTTTTTTCTGACGCTGCAGTGACCCTTGGCCGAGGCCGAGAGCCATTGACGACGCTGGACGATTCATCGATGGCTCCCTATTCTCCCTCGGTGACATGTCCGTGGCTATTTCTAGGCAGAGAATGGGACCTGACACACATCAGGAAGTCTATTTAGAAGAAACTGAATGCGCCAGGAAGATCAAATGAATGATTTTTGACGCATCTTTTATCTGTTCATTTTTACTATGTCCGTATATGGTCAAAGAACTCTATAATTTGTTCGAGTACAATTTTATACTCGAAAAAAGGTTCATACTGGAAACAGTTTTGCTGTTTCTCATTTTATTTGTTTAGCGATCATTGTGTCGAAGTTACGTAATAAATTTTTTGAACCAAGGTCATGTGACGATTTGCTTCTGAATACACGTCTAACGAGAAGCAAGAATCTTAATTAAATGATAAGGTCGGTACTAGAGCTGGAACTTCACTCTCTACATTTGTATATACATCAGCATGAGGACTAAGCCCCAATAGTCCCCTTCCCCTTTGCATACAACGATGCTTCGAACGATGAGATTGAAATCTCTTACCCAAGGGTTACGAGTCCCTTACTTTCATGCAGCTAGCTCCTTATTATAATTAATATTCAGTTGGCATTGTGTTGTGTCTGAAGAACATATTAAGATACATAATTTTTTTGTCAAACTTTCGTATTAAAATTAATATTCAACTAGAATGACTCGATGTAATGCTAAAAATTATTTTGGCCTTTACAAGTTAAGGTTAGATGACGTGATTGAATTCACACTGAAACCTCCCTTCCATGTTTTCCTAAGGTCACGTAAGATTTCCTTGTGTTACATAGGAATTATATCATTGGTAATATCGAGTGTTGAGAGCGTGACTGACCCCAAACTATAATGGACTTTTTGTTTTGGGTGTAATGGCAAAATTTCTGTTATTTCGATGAATATATTAGGAAATTTAAAGAATTAAATCGGTATCCTCTAAAAATCAATTTTCAGTATTTTGTAAAACGCTAAGAAGATATTCGTGAGTTCTCTTGAGCTTACGTATTTACGTGAAAAAGATTTACATATTTCATTATGCGAATGAACCCAAACTATTTTTCATTTCTAATTTTTTTTTCACGTTGCATTAGTTACCTATAATATAGTACTTGTTGAGAAATCACAGGTCTCCCTATTTACAGAAAACAAAATGCGAAAGAGTTTCAAAATCACAAAAGCGTGAAGTGATTAAGAAAAATTCTTATTGAGATCAAAATCCACAGAGAATGAGAAAGAAAAAATAAAATATTCTAATAGATATGGTTCATTTGTCATTAAATGATTCATTGTTTGAGCAGCTCTTTACGAACATTTTTTGATTGAATTATTCTGAAATATTTTCATTCATGTAAAATCTGTGCGAAAGAAAATGTTCGATAATGATTCTATGCATAAGTTAGATTCGTATATTAATTCAAAGCGATTAACCCAATGTATAATGAACCATACCTTGAGTACAATGCTCAGGATTAGAAGTGGAAACAGAAGAATATGCTTGTATCTTTGAAATTTATTCCAATATTCTTTTCACAAACCATCGATCATGCAATTTGTTTGTTTAATCTGAAGCAATCATCGTTCCCAGTCATCATTCGAAGAAAACATTGAGACATTTTCACGCTCTATTCGGTTGTTACAAATAATTTTCACGATGCATGAGCAGTAGTTATTAATTGAACTCTGCAAAAGGTAATGGGACTACAAATAGCGCTTTTCAATAATCTTTGTACTTATTTGCACTGGCAGAAAAACCCATTCAGTCGAGTTATAAAACTGATGAAAAATAAAATTAAAAATAAAAGCGATGAGCCACGAGCTGTTATTAATAAGATGAAATCCAGGAAGAATCTTTATGAAAAGGGTTTATTTGTAGTGGGATAAAAGAGAGAGGGAGAGCTTATACGTTTTCAATTTTTAAATCGCACTTTAAAATTTATTTATAAAGTGTGACGTTCTAATCGTACGAAACCAAACTAAAAACTAAATTGGTAAAGACAGTACTTGATATGTGAGTGGGGAAATTGGAAATGTGTCAAAATATTTGTGTTTTTGAACATGCAACAATATACCTTCAACATCAAATAACCTTTGTTTGCCAATGGCAGCTGTAAAATATTCGTGTACGGTTACCTCGGAAAGAGTTTCATTTGAGCGAGTTAAAAAATCGAATTATATATCTATGGATTTTCGAGAATCCACTTCTATCATTTCTTTTAACGAATTTTATACGAAAAGGTTATTTATGTTGTTGTTACTTATGCCACCTGATCGACAGTAACATCAGATCAAAGCCAAATAAATTCATCTTGACAAGGGGTTAGTTGTACGCCTGTCGTTAACCATAGCTTTGAGCACCATGCAAGTGACAGTTCGATTTGGCTCGTTTCCACTCCTATTTTGCGGGAGAACACCCTGGGGGGTAGTCAGGGGCCTCCCACCTCTCTTCCCCTTTCAGCAACCTTACAAAAGGACTTGTGGCTCGACGGCTATTTTGAGTACCCTCATGCTTCAAAGGAACTATACATTTACAAACATCCAAGACTTTTCTGGGATTTGAACCCAGGCCCAACATCACAGCTTCCAGCGTCACTAACCACTATACTGGATGGGTGGCACAATATTATTTATTTATGTGCTTACATTAATACTATATTTAAATGCCATTTTTCCTTTATACTCTTTGAATGCGATGGAAAAGTAATCGGTCTGTATTGTTTGAAGAAATCTTTATTTATGTTTACTACACAGTTACACAAAATACATCTGGCGGCTCTCACGCGCCCTCTTACGGAGAAAAATAAGAAGGCTTAAAAAGGTTACAAAACTCTTTTCTATTATTCCCCTCCTCCAATTTCGAATTTTTGATACGAAATCAACTATTTTATTAATCTTTCAAATTCCTCAATAACATAAGTCATAAATGTCATGCATTTGTGACTGGCAATGTCCAAATCCCGGTTCGACCAAAGACCATCATCTAGAAAAATGGGGACTGCTGCACGTAAGTTTGACGAGAGCTTCAAAATCCCTACGTGGTGAGGAGTGGAAATTAATAGTCAGCCTAGGTAACGGCTGTGAAGATTATGATGAGCAGTCAACTCATAAGTCACTTAATTTGTTATAGCCACCTTCAGTTCTTGTTACTTTTCCAATAATTAACTACAGCGTAAACAAACACAAGATGCATATAGTTATCAAAACTAAATCCTTTTATCCCATCATTCTTCAAAATTCAAATCAAAGCATATCTGTTGCCAGATTTTCACCATTTATTGAAATACGACCATCGAGCACAAGCGATTTCATAATTTTATTAAATGGGCAAGTTGACACGAACCGAACGCGACGATCCGACAGACGCAACCAATCCTCAACAATTGGCAGCACTCGTACAAGTGGTGCTAATGATATCAGAGGCACATTTTAAAAGTCTCCGCTAGCTCTGGCTATTGCACATCGTGTGCTGATAGTCTTCACTCAAAAGAAAAGCTAGCTATGTCACTATATTTTACATTGGCTGTCTCACTTGATCACGGTTCAGAAGTGCGAGGGCTGTCACAAATCACCTTTGTGTATTTCTAGAGCGAGATTTATTTGAACTAAACTTTCTAAGAAAGAAATTCTTTGAGTTAATAATGAGTTTTGCGTTTCTATCATCAAGTGTATGAAAAAATTTCAAGCTATATACGTACAATTCGTGTAGTTTTGTTTTAACTGAAATTAGACATTTCATTTTATTAGCTCCCTCATAAATCAGATAAGGTACTCTTAAATTAAATCACATTAAATGGCTTTGTTATTCATTTTTTAATCTCGAATGTTGAGAGAAAAATATGATTTTTCTCACTTATTTGACCTTTAGAAAAAATAAAAAGATGAGATCTTATCAAATCCTACTTTATTGGACATCAGAATCGTAACGAATACGTCTCAACTTAATTCATTATTTGTATTCTCATTCAGCGTATCGATTCGCATTGAATTACGAAGTTATAAGCTACGAAATAATTTGATTTCAGTAGAATAAAAAAGAAAATGGAATTTATCGGTTTGAATGTCAGATGACGAGGACAGAGTTTCAGGCCTATTTAGATTAAATGTGCAGCACACAAACTATGCTTTTACAAGTTAGTTTCGATGGAATCGAGATCCATTCTTGTTTCCCACGATCATATTTGTTACGGAAAATTTAAATATTCTCATTGTTGTCTTCTCTACCAAAAGGGTAATGTGGCCGGAAATATCTTTTGTAAGTCAAGAGATAATACTCTTGCAACAATATTATGATGTAGGAGGGACGCTGAAGACAAATTTGGTCACTAAACTTGGCGGAAAAAGTAGATATGTCTACAAGAGTCCATAAGATTCTAATATGATTAATTGACGCCAAAACTTCTGAAGCTCACAGAAGGTTTTTCATATGCAGGGTGGCCATAATTAAACTGCAAGTGTTCAAGGAGTGCTGGAAGGTAAACCACTGGGAATATTCCAGTGAAATTTGATATCTACACGTTTCAGAACATGCGCAAGTCAAATATGCAAAGAAAAAAATCGCCATTTTCACCCGATAGATGGTGCTTTACCGTATTTCAAAGCTCACCGGTGGCATATGGAACTTCCAAAAACTGATAGACAGAGCATAATGACATTCTAAGAGGCAAAAGCTTCATTAATTTGTTGCGCCGCTGTTGCTACTACGAGAATACGGGTAGCAATAGCGGCGCAATTGCTACCTGCAATAGTACCGCAATTACTACCCGGGGTCCCGTCAGGTTTTACGGGACGCCACCATCTTGTGCCTGGAATAATGCCCAGTATTCTCCTGTTTCTCCAAATTTAGAAATTATATTTTTCAATCCATTGATACACACTCATCGGACCTCTTAATCGCTTTATATGCCGGTAGTCTTTCAGAGTCGCTGAATAATTGCTACCATTCTCTGATAGAATATCTCCACTAACAATACGCGTTCCTTCTTATTCAGAGTCATGATTGACTATTACTCAATGTGGTCTTGTTTTTATACAGTTCGATGGGCTTAAAATTCGCACATATGTCGTCGATAAGCATTGAAACAAGGCACAGCGCCATCTATCGGGTGAAAATGACGATTTTTTCTTTGCATATTTGACTTGCGCATGTTCTGAAACGTGTAGATACCAAATTTCACTGGAATATTCCCAGTGGTTGTCTCTCCAGGACCTCTTGAACACTTGCAGTTTAATTATGGCCACCCTTCACAATATAAGGGAGATACAGGGAAGCGATAGTAGAATCAAATATTGACTGTGATTGTGCGTTTCATTTGCTTTGTGAGAAATAGCGAAGGAGGATTTGCACTGTTGTATTTAATATTTGCACGAGTTTTTGAACCTGTATTAATGTAGACTTATAAGACATGTAATATTTGTTTCATATTAGAGATCGACTGTAATTTCTAGAGAATTCTAGAATAAATTAGGATTTATTCTGAAAATACTTAAATGGACCTTTCCTGCTTTGAAAAGATCAACCATATAATATTATGAATGATTATTTAGCTTTCCATAGGAAACTTAAGATACTTGAAATAAAAAAAATCAAGTAGATTTTGTTGCATTTTGAATTCAAATAAGCCTCTGCATTGTTAAAAGGAATTATCTAAATATTATTTACTCTGCTGAAATAATTATGAAGATAGGAAGTGGTAGAATAAAATAGAATTATGCAACATATGTTTTTCCTTTAATGAAAGTATTTTTCCGATAGAAAAAATTTACTACCTTTAGATTTAACTATAACTTAATGACGGTAAGCAATATGTTATATTTGATGTCGAAGATTAATGTAAAACGATTACTTTGAATGAGTTATATGTTTGGACTCTTGAGTAGTGATGCACAATATACTAGCTAGATAGAAACTGAAATATTTCTCGAATGCACTCAGATACTTAATTTTTTTAAAGAAATAAATGGACACAAAACATTTTTATAACATAATGTTAAGCATATCTTGTTAAATATTGAGTCATTTCCGCAATCCCTTAAGGTTTAATATTCCAGCTGGAAGACAAAACATTTCCTCAAAACGAATAAGTTATACTCATTTTTCAATCAAAGTGCGATTTTTTAAAATTTTAAATACTCAATTCAACAACACATTCTTTTGTAACTAAATTATACGTTTTGAAATAAATTAGTTTTTCATGACACAGCTTCTGTATTTCCTCATTAAAAATAAGTAATATTCACTGAAAAAGCGAATAAAGGAAAAGTTAAAGGGAAATAATACGAATAATACACATTTCCGGTTATTAACAGTTGTTACCATAAAAATTAAATAAAATAAAAGAATATTTTTGTTTATATCTTTAATCTACTAACAAACCACGTACATACAAAACTACCCCCCCCCCCTTCCCATTGTTAGTTTTATGAAACTTTTCTAATAGGGAACGTTTTTTGAACCCATGCACAATCTTTTGATTTTAAAGCATTCTACATCACGGCAAAGAAAACTTCGCACGCTTCACTTGGCTGATTGCCATTTTATAAATAAAAATTTCTGATAATAGTCACTTGCATTCAACGAACATCACCAAAGAAAAAAAAGTGGCAATAAAATGTACAATGCTAAGACGGGAGGGTAATGATCTCTCTTTTTTAAGTAAATAACAGTATTTTTTTATAATAGTTGTGTGGTCTCTTTTCCCGCTTCCTTTTTCATCTCTCTCGTTTCTGGTTAGACCGACCTCAAAGGATAGTTTTAATATTTTTCATCCTATCACGTGTGAAGGTTTTATATTTGTAAATGATATTAATATACTTCTTGAAATGTTTGTGTTATGAATTGATGGTGGATATTGTCAGGAGGAAGAATTTATGAAGAACGATAGGCAACATTTAATTTCCCAGTGGTTCATTATTTGATGAAAATACTCGTACATAGGGAATTATGTTATAAATTATTTATGGAACATATCCCAGCGAATCCATTTATATTTGCAAACATTTCTACAGATTTTATAATTTCAAGGGAACTTGGAATTATATAGGTTGTGTAAAACACTACTAATAAAAAAATAGAGAAGGCAGTTTTCCTGAAAACATCATGCATGGAATACATTTTTAGGGTGAAAGAATGATGCTGATGAACAATCTTATTTCTCATTTGTGTATTATACTTATACAACTAATACTTGGATCTTTTTATTCGAAATACGGTATTATAAGTCATTTTGAAACATGACAGTTGAAATCACATATTAAATATTCTATTCATTTTTCATGAACACATTGAGCAAGTAACGGGTTATTCATAATTCCCTTCCGTGTTTCTAAGCGCTATATTAAAAAAAAACTAAGACGAACACAGAAAGAAAAAGAATATTTGAAAAGTTCAAGTTTTATTTACATACTGCACAAGTGTTCTACGTAGTTACACGGCATACATCAGTACGATAGTCCAGTTCTTGCCCCACTCTACTTACTATAAACATGGTACTATCATCGTTATGGGCAGCACATGTTATCCAAAAATTTGATCTCTTACATAATATCAAGTTTTCGTAAGTTTCTTCTTTGTCGCATGATGGAGAACTGAACACGTGCTGTCCATAGCGTTGATAATACGATGTTGAATAGTGTGGAGGAACTGGACTTTCACATTGATGTATGCCTTGTATATAACCAAGGTTCCATACATAGAACACATGTGCAGTATGTAAATAGAACGAATTGTTTCAACGGTTCTTTTTTGTTATATTCGTCTCAGTTTTTGTAATATAGCTCTTCGAAACCCGGGAGGGAATTATGAATAACCCTTCACATAATCTGTCAACCGCCTTTCGATTGTCATTTTCTATAGTCACAAACTCGTGGGTGATGAATCGTGAGTTCGAGCCCTAATACCTCTGAAGATCTCGTGTGCAAAGTGAGTGAATATTAACGTCGCACTGTTTTTAGCAACACGAGGGCTTTTGGCGACGGTCCGCGTAATTTTGAACCATGGTCAAGTGACGCGGACGACTCCTGAGCTGGCACCCCCTCTCCTAACTACCACACCACACCAACGAGAGGACGTTTGAGCTCTCGACAGATTTAACAGGCATCGCTCCCCTACAACGCGGGTTTTCAGTGGTACTGGGATCGAACTCATGATACGCTAGCCACGATCCGATGCCTAGACCACTTGGCTATCGCGGCCACCCTCCTGTGCAGAGTAGAGGGACTAATGAAAGCTAAATTCGTCGCAGTTCAAAGACCTCACGTTGGTGCAGAGTGGAAACTCGGAGAGAAGCATGCCAGTTCAATTGTCGTCCTTGTCACTTAATTGAGGTACAAAGTTACGAGGTCCATTGCGAATAGCCCTGGCTTTGCTTTAGTTTGTGACGTGAAAAAAATCAATCGTTTATGTGCTAATGTCCGTCTAAAGTGGAATAAGCAAAATTTCGCTGTCTCGGTTATTAATGTATTAAAGTCTTTATTATGTTATCCTTGTTGCAACAGTAACACATAGGAAGAAATTAAAAAAACAAACAAGTAAAATAATGACGTTGAAACAAGGAGTCGGGAGAAATCAAAGAGGGAAAATAGTATCTATTTTAAAATAAAGATATTTATTC
This sequence comes from Trichonephila clavata, assembly GCA_019973975.1. Taxonomy (NCBI): domain Eukaryota; kingdom Metazoa; phylum Arthropoda; class Arachnida; order Araneae; family Nephilidae; genus Trichonephila; species Trichonephila clavata. The sequence goes on from BMAO01030301.1 coordinate 934,229, forward strand.
TACTTTAAAAATTGATGACTCATTTTAAGATGATAATTACGAAGCGTGATAAATCATTTTATAAGTATAAAATATCTTGCAACTTTTTTTTGTTTACACAGTAAACTATTTTTAAAGACAGCTTCATGAGAACGAGGCTAATTCCGTCGTTTCAAACCTGGCACAAATCAATTAAATGCCGGTTACACTTAAATCTCATCGACGTCAGTTTTGTAACGCTAAAACTCGTCGTCCATTAATCTCGCTCCTAACCAGAATGTCTGTTATTCCTGTTTAAATAAATCTGATAGGAAATTCGACTTTTCTGACAAGGCAGTGTTCAAGCCCTTTGATTCCGACGCTGATATTCGCACATATTCGACACGTTCCACTGCCTTAATCTTTTCTTTTTCTCGGTACATATTCATGGAGCAAGCATTCCCGTTAAGTGGGCGATGAATCACGAATGAAGTGGAAAAAAGGTAATTCGACTGGAATCTTTGTATACCTCGCACTCACTCAAGCAGTGCCATTTTTTGGCCTCGTTGCGAAAACTTCCATTAGATCACGAAGTTCCCGCGCTTTAAGACATTGGAAGGTGAACCAAGATATTTCCACTGTTCAATGGAACATGAAGAGTGAAAGCACAATGTTAAGTCAGTTTTAGTTATATCGTGATAAGGAAAAAATGTATTGATTCAATAACAACGACAAAGAAACCTTCACGTATTGATGTTTCCAAGAATAAGACGTAATTCAGATGCATAGAAATATGGATTAAAACGTTCAATAATTTGCTATTGCATGCTCTTAAAACATGCAAAGACAGATCAACGCCCTCTCACATAAATAATTAATACATAAATAAAGTATAAACAAAATGAATTGATTGATCATTAACGCATATCCATATAATTATTGAAACATTGGATTGCTTTATATAAAGTATCAGCTATGCTTTTCCGCCCGATGATTTTGTCTAAAATATTTTGCATTTCTGGGAAAGCAATTTTTGATATCTGTCATTAGTTCGTAAAAAATAGCGCAGCTATAAGTTTTCTATAACACTTGTAACTGCATCATCGAAATGATTCGATAGGGTATGTTATGAATTAATATCTCGCTCCAGAACTACACAAGGCATTTATTGCAACGAACTTCGTAATTTTGAAGTACGGATTGATAAGGAATGAGGGTTTTTCAACGTTGTACTAAAAAGAAAAACGGGGGCTATTGGCGATGGACCTTGTAATTTGGAACTTCGATCAAGTGCCCGAGCTGGCACCTTCTCTTTGAGCTTCCATAGCACGCCCACGTCAGGACCTTTGAGTCACGCCGAATTTAACAAACATCAGCCTCTCTACACGTCTGGTCTTCAGTGGTACTAGGCTTGAGCTTATGACACGCGTTTGCTACCATAACTATTTGTCTACCGCGGCCACAGGTCAAATGGCGAAGATGATATCTGTAAGATCGTACAACATCTCATAATTGCAAAATCCTACCATGAAAATAATTTGAGATTCCACCTGATAAAGCTAGCGGCAGTTCTTACCATTTCATAAAAGTTTTTTAGAGAGTTCGGGACTGGAACCCACAACTTTCCATGAATATCACTGACTTATAAAAAATACGGATAACGACTGAGTTAAATAAAATATAGTAACATAATTAATTCTTAAAGAAATGTTCGCAGTGCAACAAATTGAAATTTTTAAAATTATTTCCACCCTAAAAAAAACTTTTTTGAAGTTATATTTATAAATATTTTATATCAAAAATATATTCAAATTGCATTTTTATTAAAAGCAGATGAATGAATTGATGGTCATGTAAATTTGATTTCTGGTTTGCATTATTTTTGGTGTTTTACAGCAAAACTTATGAGAATTTTATAGTATTTAAACTAGAAAAAGAAAATTGAAATTTAATATATTTTCTTGCGTTTTTGAAAAAGGAATTTTAGTTTCAAGTTGTAAGATAAATTTAAGATTATTTTAGTTGTAAGAAATCTGGAGAATCTTGCTGTCAGAAATGCTTTGGCCAAATCAAAACCGCACTGTATTGCATCAAATATAAATCATTTGTTTTGAAACGTATTTTCAACGTTTTTTCTTAAAATACCCTTGTTTCGAAAAAAAAGCCTGACCATTTAAAAAGGATTCAACCTGAATTTTTTCTCTATGATGCAAGAAAAAATAGCTTTCTTATATAATAACCAGAGATATTCCAAAAAAAAATTTTCCAAGGAATTTTGAGCGAGGAGAACACAATTTTCTTTCTGCCGCTCCAATATTTCTCTCAACACGTAAGCAAAAACTGATTTCACTCAAGCTTGAAATTATTTTTTTACCCTTCATTTTCTGATTACTACAATTGAGAGCAATTCTTTTGTAAAAAGGATGAAAAAATATGAAAATCTCTTATCTCCCCCCTCGAAAAATAAAATATATCATTCAATGTTAAGTCTTAAAGTAGAAACCTTTGAAACACACTTCTCATGTTGTTATATTTATAATGAACTAGCCGTTACCCACAAGTTTCGCTGGGTATTTCATAATATTGTATGAATATGTACCGTTTAGCCCTCCCCCCTCTTGATTTAAAAATAAAGTACAGGACTTCTAAGTAATAATGTCTAAAACTGAAGTAGAATTATGTTTTATGCTCCCGTAACCTGCTCCCCCTGAGTCAATTTTCGCAAAACCCATTTTTAGTGAATCTTTAAACAACAAAATAAACATGCTTACCAAATTTAAAATCTCAATCTAACTGTCCAAAAACAAAATTTTTTTTATCAATAAGCCCCGTAGCTCTCTTTGAGAGCCGATTTTCTTCAGACCAGTTCTTAGCGGATTTCAATTCAACAAAAGAAACACGCATAACAAATTTTGTTACTGTACGTCAAGTAGATCAAAAATGGGAATATTTTTTTATCAATACGACCCAGTAATTCCCCCCCCCCATAAGAGCCGGTTTTTGTAAAACCGGCTCTTATCGGATCTCTATTCAACAAAAGAAACATGTTTACCAAATTTTAAGTATATGAGTCTAACAGTTCAAAAACACTTTTTTTTAAAAATATGTAATGCCTCTTAATCCCTCTCAAACTCCCCTTTTGGGCGATTTTCTCAGAACCCGTTCTTCAAGGAGCCCTAGTTCATAAAAATACTTGCCAAATTTCAAGTCTGTAGGTCTAATAGTTCAAAAACTGGATTATATTTATCACCAACATCCCTTAACCCCTAGCAACCCACCTTATGGTTCGAATTTTGAAAAACCCTTTTTTGAAGTGGATCTTTACTTCATGAAAATAAGTCTTCCAAATTTCAAATATGTAAGTCTCATTATTCAAAACTGAGAATATTTATGTTTCACGTTCCTCAATCCTCGCAACGTCCAATTTTCACAAAACTCTTTTTGTAGTGGATCTCTACTCCATGAAAGGAACATGTCTGCCTATATGTTTTGAGAGAATTATTAGACCTTCTTATATGTAGTATAATATTTTAAAAAGGGAACATTTATCTATACCTCCCCTTAACCCTTCGTAATCCTTCCCTTGGGGATCGATTTTCACAAAATTCTTTTAAAAGCGAATCTATTCCATGAAAGGAACATGACTGCCAAATTTTAAGTCTGTAGGTCTAATAGTTTAAAATAAGAGATATATTTATCTTAAATTAAACGCCTCGTAACCCTCCCCCTGAGGGTTCGATTTTCGAAAGGCCCCTTTTGTATAGCGTATATTAACTCCATAAAAAAGAACTTGACTTCAAAATTTCAAGTCTGTAGGTCTAATAGTTCAAAAAACGGGAATATTATTTAAATCACCACTTAACTTCTCGCAACCCCCTTTGGGGGTCTATTTCCGCAAAAAACCCATTCTTAGCGGATCTCTACTCCATGAAAGGAACATGCCCTCCAGTTTTTAAATCTTTAGGTCTAATAGTTTCTAAAGTATCGTGATGAGTGAGTCGCTTTTCTCCTTTATATGTATAGATTATAATGTTTGAAGATTTTAAGTGTTTTTATTTTAATCTACTACACCTTAATTTTTAGTAAAAATATCAAAAACTCTTATAGAATAAAAAGTATGAAAGAAAAAAATATGAAACATAGTATTTCATTCAGAAAATTGGCGCCTACAGTCGATGGCAAATGCAATTTACGCGCATGACTTGTTTCTTTTTTAGTTGTTACACATGCCAAAAGGAAAATGAAACATTTCTACAATTGTTACCGATCGATATTCATTGCAAACAGTTATCTTATTGCAAAATAATATTTATAAATTTGCCTTTCCACGTCATTTCAAACTGCCATTCAACGAAATTTTACAATTGCTGAAATATAATGATTTTTATATTGAAAATAACATCATATAGAAAGAAATGAAAATTTTTTAATTCTGTTTTCGAATGTTATACTAAAAGTCAAAGTCTTATCTGAGAATCTTATTTTTCAATTGCAACACTCATTAATTTTTCTTCATTTTTTATTGTGTTGTTTTTTCAAGAACAGTTGCTATTCAGTTATTATTATTTCATTTTCCTGCTTAAAAATTGTGTTTCAAGATCCTTCTTTACTATTTTAATTCCTATTAGTCCTAAACCTCTAATTTTAGATTGAAAATAATGAATCTACTTCGGATCAAAATATTTTTTATCAATTTTATTCTGTGACCGTAAGATACTATGAATTAGGGATTCCCAAAGCGGTTCATGTGGACTCCTTAGAGTCCATGGAAGTTTAAGAAGGGCCTGTAGTATTCATAAGGTTTATTAAAGATCGATGACGTTTTTATTTCCTTTAAAATTTTATTCAATATTTAAGAATTGTAATTTAACGTAATATACGTTTTGAATATATTGATGAACAGATTTTCTTAGGAAGGCATGATCTTTTCAAGCACACACACACATCTAAAGAGAAATATAGCATTAAAAAAAACCGTAAGCGTAATTAAATTTTTTTTCTAATTTTCTGTTTATATTCTTAGTTAAATTGTTACCATTAAGTTCTTTTATGCCATGATTAGTATTAGAATCATTTAATGTACTGAGATAAATGTAAGAGGCTCTATGAAGAATATTCTTTTAATAGGGGTCGGTGTTGGAAAAAGCTTGAAAACTGATCTAAATAGACACATCAAAATAAAGAGTTTAAAATCACATAAATTTTGATTTTAAATTCTTTATTTTGATGCGTCTTTTTATATCACAGAAGTTCTCAAATTCATCAAGGGATGAAAACCTTTTTAATGCTTTCGTTTTATATTTTGTTTGAATTGAAATTACATATAAAAAATCACAGTATCAAAAAGGGCTGTTGATTACAATCTTAGTTATAATGAATTAGGAATAAGACGAAAAGAAAAGTTTCAGAATATGAGTTTCATTTTCCGTGTCATGTTGTGAAAGAACTTTGAGAATTATTTGAGTTTCTCGTTCGGTATTCTTTAGGTTTCACATACCTTGCAAAAATCGGGATTCGAACACACGATCCACCTACAACGAAGGTAATTGAATTTACCACCAGGGGGATGCAGCCGGTATTGCTTCAGCGATAAAATATTGAATAGTATGAGATTAATACTTTTCATACTTTTCTATCGCTTCAGGTATTTTGTTAACAATGCTATTGGAATGTGTTAAAGTGTTACCTTTTCAAATTTACCTTTTTGGATATTTAGATTTTAAAGTATTAAACCGTCTCGTATGTTTATGTTGTTTAATCAATCAATTTTATTTGTTTTCAGTTTCCATTCAAATCTTATTCATCGGCATTGACAGGATAAGTTATTTTCGTGCAAGGAGGGATTGGAGGCCATTTATGGTAGCACGCTCCGTTGCCCACCATCAATGACAATGACGAGAAATGCAATTCAAAGTACACCGAACTCTACCGGGAAACCTAATGTGTTTGCAGACGCACATTCATTAATGGAAGCATCTGTAGATAGTTGGAGGTTTAAAATAACGCGCACCAAATTGTTGTTTAAACCAAATCGATCAGATGAGGATTATGATTGACGAAGATGAATTTAAAAATAGAAGGGGGTAATTTCTCCGTATGATAATTACTTTAAAAAAATCTTCTTCCAATCCCCCAAAACATTTTAAACATTATTTTCTTATAAATGTATTCCAACGAAATGCCTACGAGTAATCCAACTCTAACATTTCATTCTCTGAACTGCATCATATTGTCGAATTCATGCCACATGTTTTCTAATGCGTTATTTTTGTGTAAAAATCAAATACTTTAATAGCCTCGGAGACAGTTCAGATCTTTCAGTTAATTACGGGTTGAAAGCAACATGTACGTGGCCCATCCAAGTGTACGTGGTAGTCGTAAAATCTAACTAATTTCCACGCGGTCTAATCCAGATCGTTGAAGGAGTGAGTGAAAACGTTGCATATTTAATTACTCGAGGGCTTTTGGTGATGGACCTCGAAATTTTGACCCAAGGCAAAGTGACGAGGACGACACCTTAGCTGACACCCCCTCTTCCTAACTACACCAAAAGGGGGGGGGACGTTTGAACTTTGTCACATTTAACGTGCATCGCCTTCCTCTGCATGGCGAGTCTTCAGCGCTACTGGGATTGCACTCATGACACGCCAGTCACAAGTTCGTTACCTTGACCACAAGGCTACCGTGGCCACGACCATTGAAGGGAATCCCATCTCATGTGAACATGACTCAGATCATTGTCAAAGCAGTAAGGGACTGATGAAACAAATTCAATTGTAGGTAGACTTCAGCAACGGCGTTGAAATCTACTAGAAGAAGATTCTCGAAATAATAGTGAAGAGTTCATCGGCAGAACTCCCGTGGTGTGTTAGATCTGTTAAAGATTCATTTAAAAACACTCAAAGGAAGAGTTCATATCTCTGTAACGTCTTTCAATAACAGTATCCGCATGAAATGACATGTGGTATCCAGCGGCAAATTGGATGCTAATTTAATGAAATTAATTGGTCCCTAATTAGGTAGGACGTGCTGTGACTTGGAAAAATTGAACCTGTTGAGAGTCGTGACACTTAAAAAAATCAACAGCGGGGAAAATAGGTATAGAAACTTTTTGGCTAACGGTATTTTTAACTCATTAAATATGCTCTGGGGGAAGAAACAAAATATCCAAATGTTCCAACACTTACAGTTAGGAAATTAAAATGTATAAAAATAATCAGTCAAAGCAGAGTTAGGATTAAATTTTAGAAAAAATTTAGAATTCTTCCTTCTTTATTACGATTTCTTTTTGTTGGTTTAAAAAAACAGAACTAATTAATTTGAAGGGGGAAAATGACAAATTTTGGGACCATAAGGTGGATGTGATCGACCAAAATAGTCTCAGAATTCTTGGTAATAACGGGACCTTGCTGGACAACGATGGGTTTCATGAAGACCACAATAGGGTCGTTCAAACTATGAACGAATCCTGTCATGTCTAATTATTGGCAGCGAGCAGTGTTTATCGTGAATTGCGACGACGTTCGCCAAGCATAAGCTCTCGTAGAAAACAGAAACAGTGTGAAGCAAGACTCATTTGACCAAATGATGGTCTTCCATTGCTCCATAGTCTAAAAAAATTTTATGACTTGACATTTTTTTCTTATAGAAATTTTGATCTGTGATAATAGGAATGTCGATTACGGATGACCCTGAAATACCTTGCTTATGAAGTCCAAATTATTTTATTGCGTCGTCAGAGACAGGTTTTGTGAGCATGAAACTCAGTTTAACAGTCCCTTTTGTTGCTGAATTATTATTTTTTTATTACAATCCTCTTTAAATAATTATCTATTAACACATTTCCCCCCCATTTCAGTAGTAATTTACTACCTAATGATACTACAGGATTTCCTGTATGCTGTAAAAATCTCAGATATTGTACTTGAAACACAAAATGGTTCGGTTATTTGGTGTTACGAAAGCACCAATTCTACGAATCCTAACCGTTTGTCTACATTTAAATAATTTGATAAGCTCCAACATAATCCACTCACAACTGCATAAAATATTGCTTCGACAATGAGCAAAATTTGAATTGAGAAGATTGTTCAAAAGGCTTTAGTTGGTAAATACAACATCGCTACTTACATACATACGAGTCACAAGAATAACCATTTCAGTTAAGGTATGCGTTTCCATAACTTTTGCTAACTTTTACTTTGTCTAACCCTTGTACATAGCCATAGCAAAATTCTTAATTATAAAACATTTCAATTTACTCAAATTTATGGCAATGGACAAAATGGGTACTTCCTCTTTAACCGTTGAAATATTTTTTAAGTTTTCAGGATACTCTGAAGTATATATTTGGAATAAGCATCGATTTTTTTTGAAGTAGTATCAGTTAAAATTAACAGATTTCACAAAACTAAGAATAAAATTATACTAAGATATATATGTGCTTATATAAATACATTCATTTCACACATACTTAATTTATATTGATATTACTTTTTAATATATTAAAATATGTCTAACACAATAATAACTTCTTAGGTGACACTAAAGCAAATACACAGCAATAGAAAAATTGTAAAATATTTATAATTGGTTGGAAAAAAAAATACTTTTTCTCCTTCTTCCCATCAATACTTTGTCTATTTTAAGGAATCCAATTAAGCATCGAAATTTTGTATTAAAGGGATTTTGGATTTTTATAGGCTGTGTACCGGGTTAAAATAGCTAGTCATAACTGGAATCGATCCTTTAAGGGTATATTTCATGGATGGGTGGACTGATGGGAAGTTGGGGCTTCAGACATAGCGTTTGCAAGGTCAAGTGATTCATGCAGAATCATTTACAAATGAGCATGTAATGGAAGAATAAAATGATTTTTCACGTCCGGAGACTGAGTTGACCAATTGAACTAGAATAAATTACACGGACATAAAAAACGCAGTAAATGATGAAAAACAAACAAAAGCTATTATATTAAGGAGAACAAAAAATTGTTGGATTAAGGGGCTAAGGACTCATAAATTGCAAATTTTTCAATTTTTTGAAAAAAATATATGTTAAAGCCTTAACATTTCTGAGCATTTTGATACCAAAATGTTGTTGATACTGTAAAAAGTTCTGAAGTTATTGAGAAATAACTAGAGAAATTTAAACAAAATCCCTATCTCTTTCGTATCTTTAACTTCATTTTTCTCAAAACAACAAATTTTAGCTTGCGCGCAGAAATTCTCAGAAACTATTTATGAGATCGATTTGAAATTTCATACACGTGTTCAAAATATGGCTCTTCATAACTTATACTTCAATTTTAAAAAAAATTTAATAAATTTTTTTTATTTGAATTTTAATTTATTTTTTTCTTAAAATTTTAAAATTTTTGTTTTAATTGTATTTAAAAAATATATTTTTTTCACTAAATTTTTTAAAAGTTTGTATAACTTTGAAAGTGAACATTTTTATACTAAGTAAAGTTAATTTTGTAAATTTTGATCAATTTTGTACTTCAGAATTTTGCGCGCTGTAAAATACTAATTTTCAAATTTTTGAAAAATTGTCCAATTTTTATTTCCTTATAAATTTTAAAAAATTTTCTCAAATTCTCCGGAAATTTGAGAACGAATGTAAATATATGTGATTATCATGTGATAAAAATTTCAAATGATTGTTTTGCTTTATTGCTAAGTTACTTTGGTTTCAAGAAGGATATTTTTTTCGAGTGCACAGATATATATTAAGGGTCCTGAGACCCTTAAGAAAGAGAAGGAGTTTTCACATAAATTAATTGTAGATTGATAGTTTGGTACTAGAAATTTTTTTATAATTTTGCCTCTCTACGAACAGCTTGAAAGAAATATCTAAAAGAAAGCATATCCGTTAATTGAATTCAGCTTATATATTTTAATGTATTGAAGGCATATAGGAAACTTTTGGGAAGTTTTGCCCAAGTATTACTGAAATTATATATGTTTTTTTTCCTTTTGTTCGAAATTATTAGACCATTCAGTAACGAAGTTTTTAAATATGCTGAAGAGATATTGTGCATCCTATTTTACTGAATATAATCTTAGATTTTTTTTCACTTTTTTTTAAATGTATAAGAATAGAACACGAATAAATAAGTTGTAAACAAAAAGACCTTCCAAATGATTCAACAATAATTATTTGCAACTTCAAAATACAAACCATTATCTGAGAATGATTTTTCATGATTTGCTTAAAAAATAAAAACAAAAAATAGAAAAGTAATACACTATCTGGCCAAAAGTATCTGGACACCCAGTGGTATGGACTTAGAGCGTCCTGTGGCACATATTAATATGATGTTGATCCTCCCCCTTTTGCATGGATGACAGCCTGCACACGTTTAGGAAGACTTTCCACCAATTTTTGATAAGTGACCACAGGAATTTCTTTCCAGGCATCCATCACAGCTGAAGTGAGTGCTTGCAGTGAGGATAGTGGATTTGGCTGGCTACGTAATCTGCGCTCTAATTCGTCCCAAAAGTGTTCTATGGGATTTAGATCGGTACTCTGAGAAGGCCAGTACAGTTTTTGAACACCCATTTCGTCAAACCACGTCTGTGCAAGCCTCGATGTGTGAATGGAGCAGTTATCCTTCTGGAAGAGAAATGGGCCTTCCCCGAAATATTGCCATAGAGTTGGGAGTGCAGCATTGTCCAGAATGTCCACATACATCTTAGAGTTCATATTTCGAATCTCAGGAACCAACGGACCCAGGTCAAACTACGAAACACCCCCACACCATTATGCTTCCACCACCAAACTTAACAGTCGGCACAATGCAGTCACTAAAGAAACGCTCGCCGGGCATCCGACAAACCCAGACGCGTCCATCCGACTGCCAGACTGTAAAGTGAGATTCATCACTCCAAAGAACTGTTTTCCACATGTCCACAATCCAATGACGGTGAGTTCTACACCACTGCAATCGATACTTCGCATTCTGTGGAGTGATGTTTGGCTTGTGAGCGGCTGCACGACCATGGAATCCCAAGTTTTTTAACTCTCGACAGACAGTCCTGCTGCTAACACTAATTCCTGATGAACTTTGGAACTCCTGAGAAATTTACACCAACGAGGACTTAAAATTTTGTTTCACTACACTTTTCAGAGTTCTGCGGCTGCTTTCACCAAGTATTTTCGGCCTACCGGTTCGTTTTTCTGCCGTTTCACTCTCTCTCTGCCTCAACGTTTCCACTTCACAATTACATCACTCACAGTGTATTTAGGCTTCTGTAGAATGTCCGCAATCTCACGAACTGATTTCCCACAAAGGTGGCATCCCACTATACTGCCACGATCAAACTCACTAAGCTCCTTTGACTTACTCATTGCCTCATAAACGCATAAATACAATCTGACAAACCACTACCAACACTTTTATAGCTTTCAATTACGTATCAAATTGCGTCACTCGCCAGAACCACTTTTTTAAGGGGTGTCCGGATACTTTTGGCCAGATAGTGTATAAGTATTAATCTCAATCCGATAAAAGTAAGATCAAGTTATTGCATAATAAATTCATAAATTACTCTCTTACTTAAAATGCTATCATTTTTATGATGGTTGATTACATTTTTGCTAAAGTTGCACTAAAAGCAAAGCGAAAATTATTAGTAACTGTTTTCGTCGCTTAGAACCACATGCATATATGGAACTTCCCACTCATGCCACGCCAACGTGAAGATTTTTAGCTTCATTACGATCTTTAGAAAGCGCGCGCGAAAAACCCACGATCTTTCCGACAAAAGTTTCTTAACAAAAATAACAGGGCTTCATTCCAGTCATGTATTTAAGAATTGGGAATTAAGAACATGGACGGAAATTCGAAGATTTAGTATGGCAGCACGAAATTTCGAATGGCTATTCTTTTTTTTTATATTAATCTAAATCTGTTATGGACTGCAACTATTGGATTATGTATAATCCAAATGGATAAGACAATTTGCTTTCTTTTTCTAAGTAAAGAATAAAAAGTTCAATCAATTCTCGTTAATCTGGATACCACTTTGAAAAAATCACAATTGATAAATGCAAATCAAAAGCCAAATTTGGTGTGCAAAGTTGTAGACTATATAATTCTGTACATGACCAATGGAAAGCGACAGGTTTCCGAAGAAAGACAACATAAGCTTTATAACATCTTCAAATCAGTAAGCTCGTTAAGAATGTTCAGTAAAGATGAACTAGAACCACTATCTTCTAAGCTTTTCTCTGGTTTAATACATATCATGCAAGTAATGTGTTGATATAATATGTGCATTGTAACGGATAATATTAGCCCCCTTGCAAAGCCAGATTTTGGGCCACAAGCCGGATCTTACAAATGAATGCTAAACCATAACCTTTGGGCCCCTCCTTGGTCGATGCGAGGGGGGGGGGTAGTTACGCCAGTGTTGATATTGATTATTTATAAGTTTGCTTCGTCTTAATTCAAAATAAATGTTCTCCTTTACTGTACAGAACGCTAGCTATTTACATTGACTCAATCTGTTAGTTATTTTGTATTTTCTGAATGAATGAGAGAACCGATTAATCTGGATTACTGATGCAGCACTGGTTGTAGCTTTTTGCTTTATGTCATACAAGAACTATTTTTGTAGTGCCTGCCTTCATCCATGCCGAGGAGACTATCAGGAAGCAAATGAATAGAAATTCCTTTGCCATTTCATCAAAAGAGTGTAATTTGATCGCACTTGTGTAACGCTAGGCTCCTACGCAATCAATCCAATGTCAATTATTTCAAAACAATATCATTTATGAATAAGCACAAAGAATAATGAAAAGAAATTCTTCAAACTTTCTATAAAAAATATTCTCTTTGACCTTTCAGTCCGTACTATGGTAATGGTGGAAGTGTAATTTGTGTCTGGGATACTGCACTATGTTCTCAGAAGGAGGACAACACAACTTCACTGTTTATTCCTTCTCACGAAACAAGTATAAAATCTCCTTTCCTGAAGAGACGTGAAATGAATCTTTACTCTTTTCTCGAGTGTTTTCAGAGTCTGTCTTACCGGAAATTCGTGCCTAGACTAGTTTATTAGCCCTTTGTCTGCCGACGGTACTTGGATGTATTGGAAGGGAGTAAAGACTTTTTTGTTTCGCGAGGATATAGACGAGACATTGAACGGGTCGATGATACAGGACAAACTAACTCATGAGGAGAAACAATATTTAGCTCCAATTAAATATTTTATGACCAGTTTCCTGTGTTTACATAAATTAGTTATTTTCTTAAAGAAACACTAAGTATTAAAGGGATCCAAAAGTTTACCTATGTTTGACGAGAAGTTTTAGAATGTGGATTGGTCTACTACAATAAAATAATATTGTATTTAATTAGCATAGCATAATATGTTGTTTTATGCAATATTTCTATTAAACAAATTTAATACTTAATATGTACAATCCATTCAAAAAATTAAAATTCGTAATACACATAATATGTAGTATTTAAGTACGTAAAATCTTTATTTTACAAAATTTTGACCCTATGTATGAAAATATTGTTGAAATATTACTCTTTTATACCTTGTACACTTAAAAATTATTTAGAGAGTCTTTTTAAATGTATCAAGTACCTATAAATGAATTATTTTAAAGTCCTTTTTAACCCACACATATATCAGTTGTATGGTTTGCCTTAACAGTTTTTTTGTGAATTTTTTTTTTAAATACTTCCTAAAAATAGATTAATGTTAACAAATTATAAATCATCTTTTCACATACCGTGAACATCCTACTTCCTTGGTTTTAATTTTTTTGTCGCGTCATTACCTTTTCTTAAATGCCGCTCGTGTTACAGTCTGAGGCAATTATCTTCTCTAACATCTATGAAGTAGAAAAAAATACGGGGAAAAAAAGCTTTTCTGAAAGAGTTTCAAGCTGCAGGAGAGACAATTCTCTTTTTTATCGTAATAAACATTACTCTACTAAAACTCTGCTTAAATGATAAGACTAAGAAGCGAAAACTTGGTTTACGTGTACTTTAAACGAAAATATCTGTGCCTTTATTTCTTACAGGTAATGTTAGTATTTGCTTGTGAGCCCTATTAATGTTTTTGGAATGTATAGTGTGTCAGTTTTTAATAAATTGCAAGAGAAATTCTCCCATCCTTTAGTTTTCCTTTTCTCTTTCTAAAATTTTACAGATTCCTTTTTAAAGTGAATGATATTCCCCATTTTTTACTTTTGTTGTTCCTTGAAAAATAAACTATCTGTAGAAGTTTTAAAAAAAAGAAATAAATTCATAATTGTGCACATAATTCCCTCCTACATAACTCTCGTGAGAGAATCTATAGAAAGGAGGGAAAAATTATTTTTTATATTTATGATTTATTTTCTGTTTCGGATCATTGAGGAATCGGGGTAATTTTAAAGCCTAATGATTGGTGAATTGTTTTCTGTTTCGGATCACTGAAGAATCGGGGTAATTTTAAAGCCTAGTGATTGGTGAATTATTTTCTGTTTCGGATCATTGAGGAATCGGGGTAATTTTAAAGCCTAGTGATTGGTGAATTATTTTCTGTTTCGGATCACTGAGGAATCGGGGTAATTTTAAAGCCTAGTGATTGGTGAATTATGTGTTCCGATTATAGATTTCTGGGCAGAGTAAGGAAATTTACTGCAAGTGAAATTTCAGAGAGAATTTAGAGTTTTCACTCTACCACCAGGGGTGACCAACTCAAACGATCTCGAGGGCCACTTGGAAAAAACATTTTATCCCGCGGGCCGCATATAAAAGTACATATCTTTATTAGATTTCGATCCATTACAAACATTTATTGAAGTGAAAATTTAAAACAAGGAATTATTAATGTTGTTTTCATTATTTTTCATGTATACAAACACAGATAATATATTTTTAGTTATTATTTCTTAATAACAATAATGCAACGATCAAATAATGTTTAATCTATTTAATTAGTGAGATATTTGTTGCTCAACTCTTTCACTTAGTTTTTGCAAGTCGATCTCAAGGATTCTGAAAAACAGAAATAGTTTGATAAAATAGAAAGTTATGTGTGGGATTTGGTGACTACACTAAAAAAATGAAACTCGCGTTCCGCAAAATTATTTAAGACGGGCCACGGGAGGGGGAGGGCGGCACAGGCTGTGGATTGGCCACACCTGCTTTACACAGTATGTGAAGAGCGTAAAGCACTGAAGACTAATTTTTTGGCTGAAGCGAAAATAATCCATTATTGAAGATCGGTACACAACTTTAAACAATCAGTCTGATCTACATTCTGGTTTAAAAAAATTATGAAAAACTGTAAAATAAAGAATGCGAAAGAAAAAGTAATCTTTGCATTAGAAAAAGAGAAGGGATTTCTTATCTGATTAATTAGTTTAGTTTCAATTAGTTTTATAATTTAATTAAATGGAACACATACTGAATAAAAATTTCAAGGTCACTAGAACTATTCGTCTTACATATCGCGTTATTTTAACGTCCTATTGTTTGCATCTCACGAAATAATCTCATTACATGTGTATGTAAATGTGTGCACATTGCAAGCATACAATCAAGCAAAAGCTTTGATTATGAACGTAGAGCATATTTTTAAAAAATGGAAAAATATTTTAGAGACCTTATTTAAAAAAAAAAAATGGAAGATAAGCACATTTTTGGATGTATGTAACAATAAATCTTAATTCTTGCTGAATCCTTTAAGTTAAAGTTTTGATAAGAAAAAGTCTGATTCATATTAACTGATCCTTTCTCAGGTCTCATCTGACAGTTATAGTTTTTTAAAAGGAGGATAGGGGATAGGGAAACAAAATGCTCAAAGTAAACAATAGAATATACTGCTCCAAATCTTTCCTTAAGAAAAAATATATAAAGAGAACGTCCCAAATATTTACACACCGTCTGGAAGAGACCAATTTATAGAGCGAATTCAAATCTCGTGAATTTTTTTGAATGGTTTTTATTCATAATCGCCTTGCTTACCAGTTTTCGTTGTTCGACGGCTGAAGGCATTGTCAGGAGGCGGTGGTGCCACTGTTATCCCCTGAAAAAAGAATCCATTTTATGATGCCTCCGTGTTCGAGGCGATCAAATTCAAATAAAGTCGAGAGGCGTGGTCCAGTTTCCCTCAAGGACATCAGGACAAGAACCTGGACTGACTGGAAACAATAGAGGACAGTTTTCTACCTGCCGAAAGTCGCTTATCTTTCGAAAATTTATATTTTTACTACTTTTGCTGGCAAAGAGACCTTGGAGTGCGAACAGGAAAATGCAGAGATGTAAATACATGATAAAATCGAGGTTTAGACTTATAAGTTTTTTTAAAACTTTCTTAGTAAATCCTTGCTATATACAGTGCTAGACATAAGCGAAGGCCCACTTTGGTTTTTCTTAAAGAACGGGGAAATAATTTTACAAACACAAATCAATTTTATTTTTATCAAACATATTTTTAATATAATCATCAGAATATTATAAAAATTATTACAACATTTTAAATTCAAGTTAACAAACTGGCAAAAATACATATAACTTTTCAGCCCATCAAAACGAAGGATAAAAGTAAAAGCACCGTGATGAATTTTATCTAAAAGAAATTAAAATTGCATCATTCTGTACTGTCAATCAGAATGACAAAAGACAGGTAATAATTGGATCTATCTTTAGTGCTGAAATTTCACTATTTCTGCTTAGTTCATCAAGATTTTGAAATAGCCAGTAAGAGCATGTGGAGACTCAGACTAAAAAAAGAAAAATAATCAACCGTTTACATAATCCAAATAATCACTGAAAGAAATTGGAGAAACAGTGAAGAGGAATCTATACACATCAAAAACTGTGATAAGAAAAATTCCAATCATCTGGTTGAGCGATACATCTACTAGGAGGATCACTACAAGTCCCAAGGAAGACTTAACTAAGTAATTTATCCAAAAATTAATACCGTAGAAATTTTTTATCGGTCTGGTTACAAATTTAGAGTAACAGAAGAAAATAATACAGCAGTATTTGAGTAAGATTTGGTCGAATGTATCGTTTTCCGTTGAAATTAAAATCTCAACTTCATTCGTTTTTCACAAGGGATGAATTTAATTTAAAGACAAACGAAAACTGAGCTGCTTGAAGAAAGAATGTTTAAACAACAGTAAAACATGGGAGTGAATGTGTGACGGTATGGGGCTGCACGTCAGGTGTTAGCAATCTCTTCTTCAGAACATCTTTAAATATAATCTCCAAAAGTGTCCGTAAGTTTCATCTAAGCAACAACATCTTGTTCAACAGGAAAATAATTCAAAACATACGGCACACAATGTCCATCTGCAATTTCTTTATCACTTGTTCCACATTCACCCAAACATCCAATTCAATATCCTGACTTAAATCCTATTGAACATTTATGGAAATAATTTGACAACAGGGTAAAGAAACACGATGTATTACTGATTGAAGATTATTTGAAAAGGTTTCTCTTAGAAGAATGAGGCAAGTTTTCTTCTCAAACAAAGAAAAAGTTGGTGAATTTTATACCAAATGAGCTCAAAGCTCTTTTCAAAACAAAGGATTCATTATAAAATATTGCACACATTCTTTATTCTTACAATTTATTCACCGTGCTTCCACTTTTGTCTTTAATTTGATGGTTTGAAAATTCTATTTTTGTAAGTTTATTAATTAAAATTAAAATTTTTTAGTTATCTTTATAATATTCTACAGAATACATAAATATTTGTTTCGATAAAGATAATGACAATTGCAACAACCCCATTTTTGCAAATTCAAATTGGGCCTCCTCCTATGTCTACCATTGCACCATACAGTCAGTTATGAGAAAAAGCGAAACCACAAAAGTAAAAAACTAAGTTGATAAATAAAGGATTTATGTACAGTTTTGTAGAAAAAATGTAACATGAAAATAAGTTGTTTAAAAAAAATGAACGCTTTCTTCAAAATAAAAGTTCATTTTGAAGCTAATCCTTTTATACGATTAAGTGTGGTTAGGTTGGATAAATGCTGATTTGACTACAAATGGTCGATTGTGACAATAATGGTCTTAAATGTTTACTTTCCATTTCTCGGGATTTCGTTTACAAAGCTTTTGAACAGTATACATGTTTTTGAAGGGACCGATTTCATAAAATGTGAAATGATTTGCAAAAACGTCAGTTCATATGCACAAAGTTTTGATTTTAAAACAAAATATGTTATAATTAATGTGAGCCCCAGTTAAAAATAATTTTTTTTAAATCTATTGTTTGATGTATGCTTGGTTGATGTAGTGTGAAATCTTAATTGTATTCCGTGACCTTCAAGTTATTTTTATTTGGTGTGTTTGACAAAACGTATATATTTTTGATATTTCAATGAACTTCACATTCATTATATTTATTTAAAAAAATTATTTCTTCTATCCCATAGCAACAATCTTCTCATGACCTTTAATTTCCCGGAAGAAAATGTCCCCCCCCCCTGCATGACTTTCCTTCCAGCTAGAAATTCATTTTTCTGCTTTTCCACCGGCACTCGAGAATTATTTTGCACGCGTATGATCAGTTTAAAGCAACAATAATAATGAAGGCAATTTCATTCATTGTGCAATTGCACATCATTATCATCGAATAAATAATTTCCATTATAAAATGTTAAATATTTGAGGAAATATATTTTGCTTTTTGCGTGCAAAATATTCTATTCTCCAGGAATTTTTTCGATCATATTTAACTATTTTAATTATGTAATTCAAAAGGACTTTAGTTAAGTATCTGGGTAACAAATAGTTTTAATAAAAGGATACGTGTTTAAGTATGACCTGAATTCTCATTAAAAATGATATTTTTTTAGTATTTTCCCCAGAGTTTCAAAAAATTAAGAAATTTTTTGAACGTTAGAAAGGTTCCGAAGCGCGGCTATTCTTGATAAATTCATTCATAGCCCGATACACAAGAAATATGTAATGGTACAGTTTTCAGAATAATTGTTGGAAAAAAATGGCCCACACTTCTTTTTTAACATTCCATTTTTCTTTCCGGAAACAGAAATTGGACCGTCTGCTACCGAGAAATCTAACTCTTTATCATTTGAATACTATTTCCCCTTTTTTCGATGAAACATATGCAAACTCCATTAAAACCGCCATTTTTATTGCTGGTTACATTGTGCGGAGACGAAATAGAAAAAAAACCGGTTTTATTATTTGTTATCAGCGGAAGGCAACAGGTATGACAACTCATTCGGAGATCATGTGAGGCCAGAAGGGGAAGAAACAGTTTCTTTATTTTCCAATTTACAAATGCTCACTTCAACTTTTATGAGACGCGGATTTGGCGAAAATAAAGCCTTGTGGATAAAGGTGACTCTTAATTTGATTTTTTAAAACAAGGGTGGGGTTTTCTAGGCCATCAAGTGTAATTTACTAAATCAAAGCAAAATTTCCAAAGATCACATGAAGAATTCTTAATGATTTTCTATTTTCGTCCTTTATTATTCCTATTTTATCCCAAAAACTAAGCACTCATGAAATATCCGAGTCGTAGCAATATTTAAAAAAAATTGCGACCCCATTATTTTTATAATTTTGATATTGTTGGTATTGCGGCTTTTCCCCCTCAAAAACTGCATGTATTCCTTTTTCTTATTTTCCTCTAAAGTCTTCTACAGTAAGATGCAACAATGGTCGATATCCATTAGGATTATTAAAAGCAAAGTATTACAGACAACTGAAAAAGGATCGGCTTTATCTGTCTTAAATATCTAATGTTGACATTGTTACTCATTTCAGTTATTCATGTATATCTTAATTTAATGTGAGATAATATGCACAAGTTTAAGAAAAATTTAAATCCCTTGGCTAACGTTTCTTGCGAAGGAATAATTGCGGAATAGATTCTACGAATGCTGCTATGAATTGCAAAATGACGGCATTAAAATATTGAATTCTATTAGTAGAAATTGAACAATTCACATTTTTTCACAACTGCGGTAGATATCAACAGTTCTCTTCATAGTCAATTTTCATCTCAAAGGTGGACAATCAGAGTTTCTGTGAAGATAACATATTAGAACTTTCATACATTTAAAAGTGCCTTAAATTCATTCAAAAGTATTTTTATATGATAAATAAAGCAAACAAAAAAAATGTTATATTATTTCTAACAATCAGAATTTTTATTTTCAGTTCCTTTTAAGCTTTTAAAGTCCTTGTTTCTCTTAAGAGAATTTGTGTACATAAAATTAAAGTTTTTCCATTGAATATATTTCCCATGATGATTGGGATCATTACTGACATCCTAATGACTTGATAGGAAAATGTTGAATATCTAAGGGCATAGTAGTTAAGAGTGCTACAAATTGTTTCAGAAATGCATCCTCACTAGAATCTTAAAAACTTAGTAATCATCGAGAATATAAACTGACTGATTGACCTTTTTTAACGTCGCACTCTAAAACTATACTGAAGTTATTGGCGATGGACCTCGTAATCCAGAACTACGGTCAAATGAGGACCAAGCTGGTAAGCCAGTCTCCTAATTTTGACATATTCCAATGTGAGAACATATAATCTTGATGGATTAAACATGGGTCAGCCTCTTTACACGGCTGGAGGGCATCAGGACTTCAACCCACGACTAGACAGCCGCGTAATATTAAGGAACAGGGTATAAATTCCGACACATTTTTTGGATTTAAAAATGCTTTAAGATTAATATTACTTGTAGTTTCGACTTCCCTATCTTATAGAAGACAGCAGCATATTTTGTTACATTACTTAATTATGATTGAATCAATCCTTCGTGTACTGTTCAAAATTTATTCTATCCTTAATTTGCTATACAGTAGAACCTGTTTTTGTGCGGTCCTTTATTATGCGATTTTATTTTGGTGAGATTTTATTTTTCCGCAATTTTTTCTATGTGATTTTTTTTTATGCGGTATATGAATTTTAACAGCTTTGGCGCCACTATTATGTTTTTAATCAATGTACCAGTGACGATCAGAGAATGTTAGGGCCCTCCGTCAAGAGTCCGACTTTGCCTTTAATATTTTATAAATTGGGTAAATACGTACTTGGCGTATTTACCCAAGCCCTTGGGCCCCCTAGTGTCCTGGCTTCCCCCTCCAGGCGAGGCTGGGGTTGCGGGGGTGTACATTAAGCCAACTGTACATATATACACTTTAAGATGCTTTGTTCATTTGTTATAAACAGTCTCCCGACAATGCACATTCAGTCAAAATCTCAAAAAGCGCCAACAGCCCGGGGATGATTGAAGACGAAACTTTGAATGACAGTGACATTATCAATAATTTGATAGATCGTAAGATCGGACACGAAGAACCGGATTCTTTGAAATTGGATAAAATATATGTAGGAATACAGCTTTTCATCAAATTGGAAAAGTATTTTCAAAATAGATGCTAATTCCGAAAGAAGTAGGAAATTTCACAAAAAGAAATTCGATCATGCATATCTAGTTATCGTGACATTTACAAGCAACTGACCAACCAACTTTCGTCACAAAAACTTATCTCTTACTTTATGGTGCCAAAAAATAAATCAATTGAAATTGTATCTTAAAGTGACAAAAGCGATTTTGAATTTATTCATCACTGGAAAATGAGTGCTTTGAATTACGATGAATAGCAGCGACTTTTGTAAGTGCATTTTGAAAACTTCTCTATGTATAAAATGAGAAACTAAATGTTTTAAAAATATTTCCGTGTGTAATATAATTATTTATTTTGTTATGGAAGTACTTTCTCCTAAATTTCGTAAATAATTGGCATATTATCCAAGTTCGACTTTTTTTTTATGCGGTCTCTCTTCACCGCATAAACAAATTTTTCTGTGGTATTACAATGAAGTTTGTTATATGAAAGAATTTATGAAATTTTCTAATATTTTTTGTGCGTTTTTTTTTATGTAGTCCCTACCTACAGCACAAAAACAGGTTTTACTGTATTTTATTGTAAAAGTGACGTTTAATTTCATGTGTTAAAAGAAAAGAAGGACGTTCAAAATTTTAAGAAAGCTGTATGAACGGGCAAATGAATGTATCCCACCCAGTTACGTCTTAAGGCATGGGCCAACTGGGTCCGGGTCCTCGCCCTCGGTGGGGGCCTAGTTTAATTCTCGACTTTGTCTTAATAAGATCATGACTCAGATATTTTTGATCAAATATTTTATTCCCGTACATATTCTCTGAAAACAGAGAATTTCAAACTGACAAAAGTGGTTTGTATGATTATGTGATGACCGTTGTCCATGTCTAGGCCTAGACCTGATATAAACAATCATTTTACTCATTTATTCGAAATGCGGGTTTTCGGTCGAGCCGGTTTGTGCCCAGGTTTGCGATACAGTGAAACGTGCACATTTATTTGTTTCGAATTACCGTTTGTGCAAGTATTTGACAATGCATGCTTTATACTGTCTACTTTTAAAGACCACGGGTAGGGTTACTTTTACACAGGAGACTAGGGCCTCAAAAAGTCTTAAGATGTGCCAGATCACACCCGCAAAAACATATTTTAATATCGAGACATTTTTTTCCACCTAAAAATGTGTTCCGCATTTCGTTTCCTGTTCTGAATACTGATTCATTTCGTGCGATCTGACTACTGAGAAAATATTTATTCTTCGTCTTGGTAAATACTACACATTCTTCACATTTGAATAAGACTTTAAAAAGTATATTTTGGAAATTCTTTAATACTAAGGCAATGAATGAAGTGGTGATTTCTTTAAGAAATATTTCGATTAATTATAGATTTTTTTTCTAATTTAAAATACAAAAGCAAATGAATATATTGTAATTATTAAATGCATATTTGTTGGGGAGTGTTCCATTTATTGTACAATGAAAAACTTTTAATTCAGATAAGTTTATTCAAATCTTTCAAAAATCTAAGAAGATTCTTTTTTTAGACAGACAGATTTTACAACTGGTGACCCTACAAAAAAGAACCAAATCTACTACATAGGGAAAAAGTAGAAACAAAGTCTTACGATATAATTTCATTTCTGCTGAAGTATTTTAAAGAAAATTTGATTTGATTTGAATTAAAAATAACTTATACAAAAAGGTTATATTTGTGAGACTTTTTTTAGGTACAATCTTGTGCTGAAGGATTTGATTTTTATTTTTACCAAAAACAATTTTCAATATTCATTTTATCAAGATCCTTTCTCCCTATCCATCCCTCTCTTCCCCTCTTCAAAACTACAAAACAAGAAAGTCTCCATTTCACTATAACGACTTTCGTAATTTGTCGGAAGGTATTTAAAATTCCCCACTCGGTTGTGAAATAAATATTAGTCGAATTCTCATTTGAGAAGATTCGCGGAAAAATCAGTTTTTCTCGTCAAAAACGGAGATAGACTCATTACGCTCGACAGCTCAGTTAATTCTCGTAATATTGCCCCCACTCCCAGAATTTCTTCCTCCCTTCACTATCCGTGAATCGAAGGAAATGGCTATTAACACACAATTATTATTTTTAAATATTACATAAAATTTGCGAAAGTTTTATTACTCTTTTTTGTATTTAATAGTTATAACCTCCAAAATATCCGTTTTGTCTGTTTGCATTACGATATGTTACAAGGAAAATAAATAGAAGTGGGGGGGGGGAGCAAGCATTAAAATAAATCTGTAACATCTTGAAAACCTCAAACATTGTAAAACTTTACGATTTTAATAAGAAAATGAGGCAGACATATTAAAATATTTACTAGATTTTATGCGAACTGCAAATACATTTTTAAAAAACGAACATAATCCAAAAGTAATATTGGAACGATCTAATGGTTGTATTGTTAAGCTTGTAATAAATATCTGTCAATCTTATCCCGATTATGTTTACTTTTATTTCATTGTTGTATTCAGTTTTTAATCAAGTTTAAGTATGCAGCATAAATGGTAATATCGATGATATTTGGCAGCAGTCTTGAGATTTGTATTCATGCACGTTTAAAATCACAGCTTTGCTTTACATTAATTTTTCCAATACATTTTTGATTGCCTCATGCTATCCCATACACTACTGAATGCATATTTGTACCATCTTGTAACAATGATGGTAATGGGTGCATTGTTTACTTAGTGCTGTAATTCTGTGCATTGTAAATCCCATTAAGTTATGCATGTAAAATAGATTTTTATGGTCTCTAGGAAATTATAAAAAAGATATTTAAAACTACATGCATCCGCATTGATTAATTATTTATTGACGCTATACTCATTAACCTCCTGTTTCATGTGGAATATTGAAGACGTGCCTATTTATTTTAAGCCACAGTCAAGTGACGAGAATTGCACCTGAGTTGTTCCACTCCCCCTTCATTCTACAAACTTTGTCATTTGCACTAACTTGAGCTTTTTGAAGGTATAACATGTATTCAGCCTCTCTGCACGACGGATCTTCAGAAGCATCAGGGCTCGAACGCACGACAAAAGTAACACCGGCAACGAATCCATGATCACTCGGCTGCAAAAACCCTTACATTTGTCCAAAAGTGTTTCAAGGGAAAATAAACATTTTTCGATAATATCCCCACCCCCTTATAAAGATTATTTTTACAGGAAGTGCAACAATATTTACGCTATCGAATTAAGTAACCATATTTTCGTTTTTAATTTTGCCCGTGAGTTATTCTTTCATGAGTAAAAAAACAGGAAGAACTAAGAATTATATTGAATATCTCAGACATACCAATACACTCGCCACGCTCAGCGAATGTTCATCGTCCTGTATAACTTGAAATTAAACGAAGCAGAAGTCAAGTATTCTATTCTACAAAAACGCGTAACAAAACACCAAACCAATTTGTCTCTTTGAAAGATACATTTCGACGAAACAAAAGAGGAACAGTGGGTTTTGTTACGCACCTTCCACTAATTGTACCTGCGCTTTTGTCGCTCCAAGTGCTACAGGAAGTCCGAGGAGCCCCGAAAAAAGAAGGATGGCGCGAACAATGTAACCTCCTGTTTCAATTATTTCAAACAATTTGGCGCAACGGGAGCAAAGGCCAGGACGAGCAATGTCAGGGCGACGTTTGACAAAGACGTGGAAGTGTTCAAAAGTGCTTTACCTGTGTTGCAACTCTGGGTACGGGTACACCTCAACAGAGCGTGATGGGCAATTGTACGCGTGCGTGTCGAGGTGGAAACTCGAAAACGAAACCAGGTGTTTCTTGCGGTTTGATCTTTGGGTTTAAAAAATACATATGTGTAAGAAATAAGTGTCATGAAAGGCGTTTCTTAAGCATATTTGGTTGATATCATATAGCTCGATAGATTTCATTTAATCCTTTTATTTCACTTTCGGATTACTGTAAATTGCATTAATGTTGCACACAAGATACTGGTGACAGCCCCTGTAATTTTGATTTGTTCATTATCACAATTAGAAGCACCCCCCCCCCAACTTAGGTTTAAATCCTAATTTTAAAGCAAAAATTATTCGATTTGTTATTAAATTCGCATTTTGAAACTGCAGCACGAGGGTTGTTGGAGACGTACCTCGAAATTTTGAACCTCGGTCAAGTAAGGAGGACGACATTTACGCTGTGGTAACCCACTCTCCAAACTTATTCACCATACCATCCGGCGAATTTTGAGCCTCGAAAAATTTTACGTGCATTAGCACTCCACGTGGTGGGTCCTGAATGGCGCCAGAAGTCGATCCCACAAAAACATTGGTCACAAATTCGCGACAATAATCCCTCGGCTTCAGCCGCCGCAATACAATAGTAGTAGGACTATGCTGGCCTATGACTGTTAGATATTTCGGGTCTCTCTTCCTTCCCTTTGCAGTCAAGTTATGTTCGAATATAATTAGCAAACGTTTCGACGGGTAAGCTGTTAATGGTAACAGGACTCTTAGCACTCAGTCTAGTTAGATTTGTAAGTAATACGAATCTAAAAAGTAGGACGAGAAAGAAGCTCGGCTGACCTGTACTTCCCAAATTTTTGCAACAAAGCCAATAAATGTACGAGAACGCATCATATTTAATGTGTAGTTAAATTCAGCTTTAAATGTCGGATTTGAAGCTAAAGACCATTATGCAGTTAGCTCTTAAGCTTTCAATTATCTCGAGAAAATATTTAGTAAATACAATGGTTGATTTTATTTCGGTTCATTCGCTCACCGATATCTGCGTTTAATCATAGTTTTCCTTTCAATTAATACTGTATCATTCGTTGAAAAAAATTACCCATAATTATAAAATACTTAGATTGCATTTGGGTTGAAATCTCAGATAAAAAATAGTAGCTTGCCTCAAACGACACCGTGAAAAAGAATTTTGCTAAAATGTTTGATTAATACAATGAAGAAAATATTTGGGAAACCATTTGATGAGGCGAGTGATGTTTTCTTTTTAATAAGATCTATCATTGATTAGATTAAATGAAATCAGAACAAAACAATTATCAATTGGTATAAAAGCATTATCGTTATTGATATTTAAGTGGTTAATCAATATATACCCTTATCTAAAACTTTGATGCTAATCAAAACAAAATGAAAGCTGAAGCTTTTCCATTGAGTCAGTTCTTTCGGTATTTTAACACGCATTCTTCATGTTTGGTTCGAAACATGATGCATGAATTTAAGGTCATCTCAAATTAACGATCCAGTAAACTTTTAGAAGAAAGGGGAGAATAACTATAGAGTATTATTGATTGGTTTGAATCAACGATCTATAATTGTATTTGACCCCAGATTTGTAATTTTGAACCATTGAATGTTAAAGATAGCAAAGCTGCTTAATTGTGAAAATTATTCTAATTTCATCTTAAGGTTAAAATACATTTAAAGAGCAATAAATTCCCATTATTTTACCTGCAAGCCTTAAGCGGAGTTCGAAATGCTATCACGTCACAAATAAAATTTCAGAAAATAATATGGAGAAAAAATCATTCTCTCTTAGGCTCGCAATAAAAAAATATCCGTTAAATTTTGATTAATTGAGACCCAAAACAATAGGTAGAAATTGTGAATCTAAAGTTAGGTATCTCAAATGCAAGCTAAGTAAAACCCTAAATATCCGGCTTTCTTCGAGCATGCGCAGACGTGCATCCGTTTCTGTCCCGTGGGTGATGTTCGTGAGGAAAAGGAAACCTGTTCTCTCTTTTGTGAATGAGTCGAGGCAGGAAATGGAGTTCCGTCCTCCCCTCGTGTTTAGCGGATTGCTGAGTGACGGCAGTTTCGTGTGCACCTTGTTTCTTGACAGCTTTGCCTCGATCCCCGGTCACGCGAACCTCCGAAGAGACAGATGGACCCATCAGTTTTGATGGGGACTGTATTAAATGGGATACAACTATGTGGTTTCTTCCCTCAATTGAAATCGCGATTATGAATATAAAACACAACTGTTCGTCCACAACGACCATTCACAAGAAAGAAAAATGGAGAAAAGCATTTTTTATCATCGTATAAAATACTTGGTGACATTTTCAAAATATTTAAGATCAGTATCAAAAATTTTAAGATTAGTGCAAGTGTCATTTATTGGGTGCTAAAGAGCTCATTTAAAAATCACAAGAGTTTTTGAAATTCTTTTTTCGTATAATTCTTTATTTTGTATGAGGAATTAGATGCACTGGGGATTTTTTTTAAATACCTGATTCTGGTAATAGGCACCGTATATTAAATTTATTAAACACATTTTTCTTTTGTCTTTGATTCGAGTTTTACTGTGTTTTATCTCTGCTCGCTTTTGTGCCTTTTCTTGCTTGTTATAAATGGATTTTCCCCAGTGCCGACTTAAGCTCATTTCGGGCCCTGGGGGCAGAAGATCTGTAGGCCCCGTTGGCACTGGAGGATCGAAATTTATAACCAGAAAATCCAATTTCCAGCTTATCCGGGTCCAGTAGATAAACCGGCAATGATTTTCCCCACTGCAGTGTGTGTTATTACATATTTGAACTCATAAATAGTACTTGTTTCTGTTCGATTAAGATATTATTTCAACGATCATATCATTAACGTAATATTTGAAATTAATTTTTCTAAATAATTTTAAAAAATCTGTCTTTTTTTATATTTTGTTTAAAGTAAACAGTTTAGAAGCAATCGACTTTCAAATTACTGAGGAATGTTTCAATCAAAAATAATGGCAGGATCGAACTCTTTATGCGTTTCCTATTTTTTTCCTCTACTTTTAAGTTTTTCTGAATTCTTTTTAATGCTTGCAAGTTGAGGTACTGCCAGAATTTATTTGGCATACTTTTGCTAGCATATTCCATTCACATTTAACATTTCTATGTAACTTAAAAAAATATTAATACAATTTACATTGATTTCAATATATTTTTACTCGATTTACTTCTAATTGTTGAATACTCAGATTGAATCTTAAAACAATTGTCCAGTTTTTTTCATAATGAAAATGATCAAACCCTTCAAAAACAGAATGGGGGAAAATTCTTTCATTTCCAAATCCAAAATACAATTTTACATGCGTTTTGTAGGATTAAATAACCTGAACTTATAAAAATCCGATCAAAACATACCAAACAATTCAAATGGTTTTTCAACAACAGGCATTTCTTTCCATTTTACAAAATAGTTGAATGTAACTTACCTAGAAAAAAGAAAGAAAATTGTATTAATATCAGAAAGTAATAAATACCTATTTCTAACATTAACACTATATAAATATATCAACATAAATGTAATTTTTATTAATTAAACATTTATCTATAAATGTACTTTCAAAATATTGAATAGTTTTTATTTCTTAGAAAGTCAGTTTCAATCTTCTGAGGAAAAGAAATTTTTCCTAATTATGTACCTTTGTGCATAACTCGCCTAATTATTTATGAAATATATAAAACTCTTATTTTTGACAAGGTGATTTAAATTTCAAAGAATAATTTTCTCATCTATTCTAAGTGACTCAATTGTTGATGATACTTAACAGGCAGAGTGTTCTCTACGCATGCACATTTTGTAAATTTGGCTTATCTTATTTTGGCTTAATTAATCTTACTGCTTTATGCAAATACTTTAAAAAAAATATTGAAAAATAGATACAGTATTTTTTTAGCAAAAAAAAAAAATTAAGAATGGAATACATTTGTTTCGCTTTTTGTCCGAATGTGATGAATTTGTAAATGTATCCATTGCACAGTTCCATTACTTTTGTTTCAGAACATTTTAGTATAGTACGTTTAGTACAAAGTTATACTTACATTAAAGAAAAAAATTATAAATCATCAAATGCTCATTTTATATAAGTTTAATAAAGATCAATCAACTAAGTACTATAAGTCAATCTCAATATTTTACTTTTGTTAACAAAACTCTATAAAACTGCGTGAAATCTCTCCCTTTTTAAATGCCTTTATTATTTTATTTGACTTTCAAAAAACGCGATACCCGAACTTATTAGAATTTGTGGAAAAAAAACCCGAGATTTACTTCCTGTGTTCGTTGTTTCTTCTGCCACTTGGAACGTGATCATAAAATAAGCCCTCCGAAAAAAAAAGTTTTATCTCGCCTCCTACAAAAGATAATTAACGAGCGTTTAGCGTGAATTACTTTTTACCAGGGACCTTCGTAATCCCCTCGAGGATTTCCCTTTACAATAAATCATCGTTTGGGGATGGGAGCCAATGATGGATGAGATTGCCCCTTTATCGACCCCATCTCCAAGAAATATTTAAGTTTCCGTTTGTCCCCGAAGACAAAAAAACTTTTTACACAACCCCAGCTCTCAGTCAACCCCTTTTCAGTTCTCGACGAGCGTTTCTCTAGATTATCTGCCATTAATAGAATTCCTACAGAGGAAATTTTCTTTGGACTCCAAATGTTCTTAATAAAATGAGAACACGGAATTTAAAAAAAAACATTGCAGACGATATCAATCGAAAAATATATAGTCTGAAGTTCTGCATTTTTTGGTAAATATTGACAAATAACGTAATTTCCGTCATTCGTGGCCAATAGTTAATTACCTTAATAACGTGTTAATGTTATGCAGAAGCATTTTATACTGCTAGTAATATACATTTTATAGTATACATAATAATCTACTCATTTAAGTTTTAATCAATCAATTTCAACAACAGCTTTTATGCACTTCGTATTAACCAATACCAAACAGTACATACAGATAAAAAAACCTACTTTAGTACTACATTTCTAGATACGCGTTTATTGAAATGTCAATTTTAAGGATGCAGTATCATAGGTAAACGCATACTTTGGTTCAATGAGATCTTGTCAACAAATGAAACATCATGTTGCCAACTGAAGTTTCCAAATAACACTCTTAGTTTAAAAAAAGAGTGCTTCGTATAGTAAAGAGAAGCAGGTAAATTGGAGTTTGCTTAAAAGTGTCTATTTGTTAGATCAAGAATTATTCGACTGCGGTTTGCCAACAACGTGTGATTGTTTAGTTTTTAGCACAAAGCTTTAAAATTCGTAATTCCTTAAGCTTAAAAGAAGTATTTTTTTAAATCTAAATACTAAATTTTTTTATGGGGACATAGCCCATTTTAAAACCTAACTGTTAAACTTGATTAAAAAAAAAAAAAGACTTGTGGTGTACCTAATTTGATCATTTGGTGTTAAAATTAAAAAATACAGCCTAATTTCCCAGAAGAATTAGACTGCAGTAAAAGACTCACAAAAGGCATGTTCTATTATACTCGATAAAACACATTTTGTATTTAATATTTTCTTTACACACAAGTATATAGATATGCATAAAAAACGATTTCTAAATATGGATATCATTTAATGACGATGACGTACCCAATTACTTAAGAAATACTGCTTTAACCCCTTAACGTATTTGCCCGTGTCTCTAACAAGTTAACGACTCATTTGCGCATGCCCGTGTCTCACACGGACCACCTTGAATTTAGTGTTATTTTAGATCTAATGCCCGTCTGACATTCGTTCTAGTAAAAATACCCCACCTAGTTAAAGTGCTAGTTTTCCCGCAGCTGAAACTGAAGAAAAAAAACTTACACTATAATTCATTTTTTGTCAAGTGAGTGAGTGAATATTAACGTCGCACTGTTTAGCAACACGAGGACTTTTGGCGACGGTCCGCGTCATTTTGAACCATGGTCAAATGATGCGGACGACACCTGAGCTGGCACCCCCTCTCCTAACTACCACACCAACGCGAGGACGTTTGAGCTCTCGACAGATATAACGTGCATCGCTCCCCTACACGGCGGGTCTTTAATGGTACTGGGATCGAACTCATGACACGCTAGCCATGATCCGATGCCTAGACCACTTGGCTACTGCGGCCACTCATTTTTTGTCAAAATGTATACATATGTATAATGTAACACTCGATCCTTTTTTAATCTGTTGTTCCGAAAAAAAAACTCGTGCTTTTTCTGGGGTTAAATAAAGAAAAGGTTGTTATTCAGGTATTGGGAAATTCTCAGAATTGTAATCTCTCAGAATAATTTTAATTAGTGAAAACAATTTGACGCGTAACCTTTTCTTTAAAAACTATGTCAATATTATATTTATAATATTTTAAATTTTTCATATTAGTTAATTACGTAAAATATATTTATGATTCTTGAACTATTTCCGAGAGATGAATTCGGACAAGCTGAAAATTTTGCTAACTCTTTTACCAAAGAATCACTGACATTAATGAAATTTCATTATAACACAATTATAAATTCCCCAATTATACGTGTCATTGTGCTTCTATGTACGCATAAAAGAAACGATTATACGTATACAAAAATAACTTATAAATGTTTCTTCACTTATTTGAACACATTTCAATTATATCATCTTATGATGCACAAAATTCGAATTGAAAAATATTATTTCAAAATTGTCTTCTTCCGTACATAAATGATGCGCCTTAAGAATAGTAAACATTTGATTAATTGTTAGATATTTTGTTAGATAAATATTTTATGAGTATAAATATACATATCAAAAATTAAGTAAAAAAAACTAACAGTACACAGTTTTTACATAGCTTGAGAAATAGGCACGGAAAATTTGAGGATTTTGCAATGTTATTTTTGAAATTAGAAAGTATGACAATTATTATTAAATTATTCGGGTAGGAAGTTGAGTAAAGCCATTTATTTTAATTAGTTCTTCAGTCGTACATTTCTGTAAAACTTTAGAATAGGTTCTGTTTAACATTTTATTTATGACCTATTCGAAACATAAACATACCAACATTTGAGAACTGATAAATAATAAGCATATAGATACATAGCATACATAATGGTAATTATAATATAATCATTCAATTTCGATACAATGCTTCGATAACCACAATAATTTTGGAGAGCAGTAATATGTGCCAGTACCTAATATGAAGTATCACTTTGAATTTATAAATGAAAAATTATCTTAGAATGTTTTTAATTGTATTAATACACAATCCCAGGAGGATAAAACACAACCACGCTATTTATTTACAATATACTCTTATCCCTATCATTCCTCGTTGCCACTGCAACATACGTAAATAGTGGATTATTGATTTAGTACAATATCGATATATATTAAAAATATCAGTATCGATATGGTACTATATCGACATGATATATAATTTGATCAGATTCTACAATCTTAGATAGTTCTTCCCATATAATTATTTGTCACTCTTAATAACTATTAAGCCTCATCTTTTCAAAGATTGCAAGTGTTATGAGAAACAACATGTTCACTATCACTCTTCTAGAAATCGCTCCAACAAACTATTTTTGTTTATTTAATTTTTCCCGATAGTTTAACTATCAAGTATTTAAACGTGGCTCCCAGTTTCTATTTCTTTAAGTTTTTAAAATAAAATTTTAAAAATATTCGAGGAAGTCTCTGTACTCGGGTTATAGCTTCAAACGTTTAATTTAGGAATTATTCGCAATCAAAAGAAAATAGAAGTCGAATGTTATTAGTAAGAATGAATTTTATTTAGCCTTGCAAAACGAGTTCTAACTGTGACAAACTGAATTAAGATACATATGACACGAATTCTGTTTTGAAGACACGCCTTTAAAAGTAGACCTCATAAAAAATAACAGTCTGTAGCATAGGGAATAGCAAGCTCAACTTAGTCCCCCCCCCCAACAGATATGATATTCGAAATGAAGAGAGTGAATTTTCTAAGCCGATGTGTTTGTTTTCCTTGAAGAAGTTTTGGTTATCCAAGCTAACATTAATATCGATCTATTATAGCTAATAATGACGGATAATGTAAATGACCGTTTAGAAATAATAATGTACAAATCATAGAGTCTGTTCTTTTTGGCCTTTTACAATTATATGCATAGTATTTTTTACAAAATCATACTTTAAAGTTCAAATAAATACAACTTAGGGCACTTTTAAAAAAAAAAGGCATGACAAATTTTGACTATTTGTATTTAGAAATCTGATAACTTATCAGTATTTGACTTAAACTATTGCAATTCTTCAACTTGTTTTCGATGTTAAAAATTTTTTTAAACAAACATAAACATGACAAACGATTAAATTCGGTCTTGAGCGACTTCGCATGAAATCTTTACACAAATGTATTTATTGAAAGAGGAAACTAGATTCTCTCTCTAATACTCAATTGAAAAACATGAGTGGAAAAAAATGTTAGAGGAGAAATTATTAATGTCAAACACGGCTTGAGGCTGAAAGGATGTCGTCATGTCTTCGGAATCAGTGTTTTAGTGGGAAAAAAAAGAAAAGAATGATCATAACTTTTCAATTTTATTTCCTGGAATGAGTCACACAGAGTGACACATCACTCATCATAGGATTCAGTTAAGTCGAAAACAGTAGGAAGAGAAATTGGGTTTGTCTTCATTTATATATTGCTATAGTGGATGGTTTTATTTCTGTTTAATAACTGTCCCATAAGTATTTATGACTGAATTTGATGCTTAACAATTGTTTTTACACATTATTATAATCTCTAATGAGAACTGGATTTAAATGTACGGATCATTGATTGTGGAACATCCTATTTTGTCGCAGTTTCTTGAAGAATAAAATGCAACTTTGTAAACAAGGAAAGAAAAACAAAACTTTTTTCACGCAATGAAGTTCGAATAAATCGAAACGTTGCGAGAACTAATACTTTTCTGAACATTCATGGAGTTTCCCAAATTCAGAGTGCAGAGACGTTACCGAAATGAGATAAATTCTTAATTTCAAACAAATGATAGAATTATAAAAGTTCATCTGTGTTGTCCTTTAGATTAAAGAATACAGACGATCTCATTAAAAAAATAATACATTTTTTTCCTAATGAATATATTAAAATTTTTGGTTTTAATACAGTGATTTTATTTTATTAAGTTTTGCACTAAAATGATTTTTTCCCTCATTTAAAACAAATGGTACAGTTAATAGGTTCAATTAAAACGCTTCTTACGAATTAAAATGTTCATAACTTTTGTCAAAAATTGTTTATTAATACATAAATTGTCATTAATTTTTTTTTAAGTTTCAATTTCGACAATGAGTGAAGATGACTGTAAAGCCTATCTCTTATCTAAAACTAAGATTTCTCTCTATTGCTGCCACCTTTTCTTACAATCCTTCTTCCTGAAAGGAGTTTCGAGTCATGGTCAGTCAGTCCTTGAGTAATGTTGGATTCATAATTGTGAGTAATGCTTTTCGCCAGTTTGAAAACTAATTTACTCTCGACATTGTTGCTCACTCGTTGAGACCTTGGACTCTAGTCATTCTAAACCAACTCAATTCCAGACCGAAAAACTTCAGATGCAGTAGTACTAACCGCAAACGAAATTTAAAGTATCCGAACACGTTAAAATGACCAAATTCGGTCAAATCACATTTGTTTTTTATTTTATTGTGAATAAAGCTATCTTTTGGCTTTGCAAAACATTTGTTTTATTTCTACGTTACAATCAATTTTATAAAATTAGGAAAACCGGAAGTCGTTCTTAAATCATCCTCAAGAAGGCATCTAAAGTGGCGAACTGATCATGGCGAGTCTGTAGAAAAACCTATCATGGCGAGTCTGATATGCATATTTTTTGAGTTATGGCCTTTTATTTAAATAATGTTCTCAAAAAAATGCCAAATTTCCAATAATATTTACTCGATTATTTCTAAAATTTTTAAATTGTAATAAAACATTAAAATTTTAGAAAATTCAAAAGATAATTGTATCCAATTTGTTTTAGAAATACTTTTACTGATAGTAGTTTAATACCTTTTCTCTAAATGCTTTGAAGTTTTTCAAACATTTAGCTAAAATTTCACATATAATTGTAAATATTGTAAAATTTAGAAAAATTAAAAAAATATTTGTAAAATTTAGACAATTTTTTAAAAAATATTGTTAGTTAAATATTAGTATTTATTGTTGTTGATTCTTAAAAAAGCATTTATAATGTTTTAAACTGCTATTTCTTAAAAAGTTCTCCGGATACCTTAAAGTACTGTGTCAGAGTTAGTCCAACTACTGATTGATTACAACCTTAATGAAAAATAACTGTAATAGCTTGTAATTATATATTATATTCGTAACCATTAAATATTAAAAGATTTTTTTAACTCATTTAAATAGATTTAAAGCTTTATTTTCCCCAGCATATTTTGATTATCGTCCTGATTTTTCAGAAAATGTACAAAACAAAACAGAAACTCGGAAGACAAATCGATATCTCAAGTATCAGTTTAAATGGGAATAATGAAAGCGCTAACGTAAAAGGGAAAAACTGGTTAAGTGGCCCTCGAGGTCATGATGTGATCGTCGTTCAGAGCGACAATCTAATGTTATAAATGATGAGGGCTGCACCTTCCCTGTTCCGGTTTTTCAACTCTGTCACATTCACCTGACGGTCAGCCTCCCACGCTCTCAGACAGCTAACTTTACTTTCTACGTTTCTCTGGGTCACAAAAAAATTCTATTGACGGTAAAAAAAAAGTTATAAAACTGACATGTTTTTTCTGTAAAATCTCTCTCTCATCACACCAATGATTTTAAGGCATTCATTGTACCCAATCGCAGTGCAGTCAAAACTTCTACGCATTATGCATTACATTTAACTAACATGTTAGCATCATGGAAGACTGTTGTGTCACTAACATGCTAGTATTGTTTCATCATAACAAGCCATTGAATCTTCTCAAGGGAAAACAGTCATCTCGCACTCCCCCTCTTGTAGCGTCCCTACGGTTGGACTGACAGGGATAAATTACGGTTCCCTCTAATGGTACGTTCAAATGAAGCACTTCGTTCGTGCTAGAACAAAAAATTGAATCATGTTATTTCAAAATCGTGTAAAAAAAGAGTTGGGTGTATATATTTTTAAATTGGGTACTTGGCTTATTGTTATTTTCATTTTAGAGACACGTGGTAAAAAGTTTGGTGATCACTGCTCTAAGGGCTTTCTTCTCTCTCTTTTGTTCTTTCCTAAACTTCCGACTATATTCGACAGTATACGGGAATTTCAAAGACCAGGTCGATTTCTATGTAACAGTTTCTCATTGTTTTCTTCGATAAAATAAAAGTTCAAATTCACTACTCGATTCAAGCTACTCGGAATAAGCAACTTTAAAAAATCAGGCTACATAGGCACTTTTTTATGGATAAAAATTCATAATTTAAAAAAAAACTCGAAATCTAAAACTTTTGATTAAATTGGTACGATTTTATTTGTAAAAATTAGTAAGTATATTTGATATAAACATACCAAA
This sequence comes from Trichonephila clavata, assembly GCA_019973975.1. Classification (NCBI taxonomy): domain Eukaryota; kingdom Metazoa; phylum Arthropoda; class Arachnida; order Araneae; family Nephilidae; genus Trichonephila; species Trichonephila clavata. The sequence continues at coordinate 970,857 of BMAO01030301.1, forward strand.
TGTAAATAAATGAGTTCCATTAACGATCAATTATGTATATTATCATGAAGATAAAAATGAAAACTAACAAACGCGATTTCCAATATTTCACACTTGTACGATTTTACTTACGTATTGTACATCCGTATAATGTTAAGTGAGTGAGTGAATATTAACGTCGCACTATTCAGCTACACGAGAGCTTTTGGCAACGGGCCTCGTCATTTTGAACCATGGTCATGTGGCGAGGGCCACACCTGAGTTGGCACCCTTCTCTCCTAGCTTCCACACCACACCAACGGGAGGACGTTTGAGCCTCGACATATTTAACGCGCATCGGCCCCTTCTGCAAGGTGGGTCTTCAGCGGTACTAGGCTCGAACTCCTAACGTGTCACCCACGAGTCCGTTACCTTGACCACTAGGCTACCGTGGCTCCTCATATATGGTTAAGAAACAAAACTAGTAAGAGGGATGTAGAATACATACACCATTAAAAAGACACATTGGAATTTTTTTTAATCCATTCACGAAATTCAACACGTAGCAATTTTACATGTGAGAAAAAGTTTGACAGATGGACTCGCTTTAGAACAAGTTCAAAACACAACAAAAACTACATTAGAACACATTACCTATTATTTTATATTCTATTAATAGAGGATCCCCTTTTTGAAGAATTAATTTTCTTAGTTTAAATCATCGATGTATAGATTCTGCAGATAGAGTTTTAATGATTGACATTGCAAGCAATTTTATATTTGTCTTTGTTTAATATACGATCAACATCTCATATTTTAGTGGATGTAAATATAATGACTTGCGTTTCCATTAACATTTAAAACCACATCTCAGTGTAAAAATATAAAACATGATTTAGTCAATGGCCAATTAAATAATCTTCCATAAATGAAAAATTTAAAAAGGCAGATTGAAATAATCTGCCTCTAACATCTTTTAAAATGTTTTTTGAAAGATCTTAGAGGAAATGTTATATTTTATAGTTTTTGTAATATTTGCAAAAGATTACAGTAAGATATAATAATAGTAGGTAAGCGAGTTGTTAAACAGTAAACAATTTTAATTTCCTTAAAAAGTTTCAGAAACAAGCATTCTTGGCGTATTTCAGCATTTCTAAAAAATCATTTAATCAAATTCTTTAGCAATATAAATATATATCCATCAGTAGAGATCATTCGACAAAAAAAAATAATGAAAGAAAAGCCATAATGTACAATCACTTCTTTTTCCTTCAATTTATAATTCACACTTTTTAAAATTTTAAAAATATTTTTTCATCTCTCAGCCCTTTTCCTGTCAAAAAGACAAAAACAGCAATAACAAACACAACTTTCAGAGTTAAAGTGAGCTTCTCACTAGACTTTAACGAGGAAAACTCGATTTAAATGCATTTTTCTAGGCAATAAATGATTTTTTTTCAGAGCTCAGCTGGATTTAGAACGTTAATTTTCATTCGAAGAAGCAATTGAATCTATTTAAATGTTGATTGCTTTTAAGTAATTTGAAAAAAATAAAGATATTTATAAATAGGTTGACTGTTACTAATTTCTCGTTCAGGATATTGATATTTTTATTCAAGAATCAGGAACTTTTCTTTGTTCTGTTTTACAAAATTTTAACATTATAGCTTTCCACTTCCATTGCACTTTTTCCCCAGCTTAAGATATTAATTTATTTATTTACGTAAGTCGCCAGTCTTCTGGTATTATGCTATCTCCGCCCCATATTTAAATCGAGTTGAAAATATTTATCCTAAAAAAGTTGATAATTTGTCTAGTCCTGCCCTGCAGCCTTTACTTTATTCCCTAGGTATCGTATATATTGTTTTTATACATTGTTTTAAGTGTGTACTGCATACTTTCAAAAATATTCGTTTCGAAAATAAACAAAATCCGCTTTTTCCAGAAATAAATGCAGTTGATAGTCAGAGAGCTTATACATAATTTATATCAGGGAGCTTACATGTAGATGTTGCAATCAAGACTCAATTTTAATGTTTCTTTGAGTGTTTATGATAAGTATAAAAAAAAGATGGGCAATATATCTAAGGAAATGCGTATTGAAAATATACTCTTAAAGAGAGATAAACTATTGCCTATTTTTTTAATATAGAAAACAAATATCAGAACTTTGACCACTGACTGAGTACTTGAGCCGCTGTACTTTTCGTCCACAATTTTATCTAAAATTAGCCTGAAGAAGCAACAAAAATAATCTCAAACTGCGTTAATTATAGTTTTGGATACAGATCTGAACTCTGCAGTTTCTTTCTCTTTTGTATGCGGTGTTTCAGAGTTCGAAATTCATTCCAATCAAGAGGAAAGAAATCTCAGTCGAGATTTAAATTGAATGGAAACGCCAGAAGGATACTCGAAGGGAAATAATCAGCCACTCATTTCCAATGAATGGACCATCACCCATGTTATCGGTTTTCTCGATGGATTCATTTAAAACTCCACGAGGCAGCAGAACAACGAAATGTGAATGGAGGAAGACGTATCTTGTCTGTTGACCTCTGTTCTCCTGATGTCACTCCAAGTCATGCGTGAGGGTGAATCAGAATCGCTGTTTAAGAATTTGAAAGAAGTTTTGTGTCTGGGTATGGGGGGGGGGCTATGCTGTCAGTAAAATGTTTGTAAAAACGTTAGTTAAAAATTATTTAAAAAATACGAAATGAATATATTTGAAAGACAGATTTTCTAATCAATAAGATATTTAGTGAGTATAAAAGACTATTCGGGGCAAACTCATAGGTTTTGTATCACAATCGGGTGACGAGGTTGCGAGAAATGTAATGTGCAGAAGTCTCTGATATTCAGTACAATTAAAAATGTTGGCAAGTCATTAAAATTGCATATGATGATCGTCAGTAAAATAAAATTAAAAAATAATACATTTAAACCCATCACCCACTCCATTTACTTCATCACCCTGAGTTTCATCATACTTCGAGGACGGCAGGGCAAATTGATTTGGACTGATTGTTTTCAAAGGTTGGAAAGATGAAAAAGAGTTACAATTAAATCGCTTCCATGAATTTATGCCTTAGATATAATTTATGAATGGTTAAAAACCATATTACTTATTAAATTATACCACTGAAAGAATAGTTTAAATCAGGAGTCGGCAACGTATGGCACTCGTGTCGCATGTGGCACACGGTACAATTCTCAGCGTCACTCTGCACTACTCGTCAATTTTTGAGTGGATGGAAGTTGATAAATTAGTAATGGATATTATTTGATAAACAACTTCAGAATTACAGACAGTTAAGGAAATTACGAAAAAAATCTGAAAGATAACTCTAAATATAAATTTACAGCTGTTTTGTAAATTAAATCTCTCCAGCAATGACATTCAATATCTTTTTATTTAACTATAATGAAGTTAAATACTTATATTTTAAGTTGTCCTTTCTTATTTTAATAACTATGTTTAAAAATACATAATGTATGTGCAATTTAGTTTTTTTTAAATTTTTGTTGAAGAAACAGTTATATTTCATGCTGTTTATTTTTATGTTAAGAAATATTTTTAAATAATGCAAAATTAATACATGATAAAACTGTAAATCTATATTATTGGCCTCCAACTCTGCATGCATTATCGCGGGAATCGAATTGTTTCAGAAATGTCCTACTGTGTGGCGCGCTGAATCCTATTGGTAGATGGGTTCGGCACGCCACAAGTAAAAGGTTACATCTTGATATTTGTGTTTTTAATTAATGATCCTTAAATAATATTACAGGTATCTACAGTCCTAATTGCAATGAACTTTGGGATTTTGAACTCTGTTCATGTGATGGGAACCACAACCGAATCAGCATTTATACTCTCTAAATTTCCGTAACATGTTACACCAGGGCATTGATGATCAGTTTCTTTTAATTTGCTGCAATTTCTATTGCTTCGTATGAGTCATTATTGATGTTATAGGGACTGTAACTTCGCCTGCTGCGAAGTTCAAAACTGTAACCACTACAACTCTCTTCAGTTTCAGCCTAAGACAAACACCAAAAGCGATTTTGTAGAGAAGTTTTTAGTCAAAATTCAGAAAAGAGTACAGAAGAATAAATAAATGTTCCATTTGCTTAGAAAATGTGTATTTAATTATTCGAAAGGCGAAAGTTACATAAAAAAAAGAAAGAAACTCTGTGTTCGCTAATTCCCCCTCCCATTTCCGAGCATCCTGCTTACATTACCTATTTCTTCCAGAGCGGAGGTGATCCTCTCGCCAAATGAGTTAGTCAGCCCGGAGGAAAATGTTATCAAACAGACGCACAGCAATCCTATTTTTTTTCTGTTGGGGAATCTTCATTGTTCATCTCGAGATAAGCACTTCCCAATCAGAGCTCGGGGCAGATAAGCACACAATGGCACTCGGCCGATAAGCGATGCCCTTGATAGCGCGAGCCTGTTGACTTCTGCTGTTGGATTGCCCAAAGGGTTCTCTTCTTATTTCATCGGGGTTTCGTTTTTGTTTCTCTATATTATCAGAGGCGGAAGTATGATTTAGTTTCCTACAAGATCATTCATTATCCAAGATGAGTGCTTCAGCCAACTGATGAGAATTAGAGTTTGAAGGGAAATATAACACTAGAAAATTCTCTCCCTTTTCCCCTTTCCGGTAAAAAAAAATGTAAGCATATTATTCTCTAAAAAAAGAAAGAATCTTTCATAACTCTTAACATAAACTAAAAACTCTTTATCATCTAGCCACTCCAACTAGAGAGAATGATCTGAGGGAACCGAGCACTTGGCAAAATGAAGCATGACTTTGAATTTTTTTTAAACAACAGAGTGAAGCCAAAAATGTATTTGATCAGTCCGTCCATGGATGACGATGTCCTTGAGAGAGATACCGCTTTCCTTATTCAATAACAGCATTTATCACAGACTGGAAATTACGAAATATAAAGCAAGAAATTATAAGATATTCTCGGTCGATTTAGTTCGATAAATTTTAAAAAATTAAATTTATGATAGAAATTATTAGGCATAGTAAAGTGTGAAACAATAAGTAAAAAACAACGCAAAACCTAGCATCACAATTAAGCCATTTTACATAAAGATTCAAAATAATCATGAAATCCATCTACAGGAGTGGCTTAGTGTAGGAATTTGAAGAGTGGAATGCCAGCTTAGGTGCCGCTCTTGTCATTTGACCGTAATTTAGCATGATCAAGTTCGTTACCAATAGCCCTCTTTTTGCTTCTAAGTGGGACATCAATAAATACTTTTTCAGGTACAGATTTCCCATTTGAGTCAAAATATCCAAATTTTTAATTTATCTAAAGCGGCATTTCTTTTAAAAAAACAATATGTGAAAGTTTCCTCATGTTTCTGAACTAGTTTATATATTGATGGATTAACTGTTCATTAACATTATACTTAGAACTAAAATTAGGACTATTGTAGACGGGCTTTTAATTTTGAACCATGGTCAAATGATAACACCTGAGGTGGAAACCCACTATCCAACTTTCCTCACCATCCTAACATACGGTCTTAGAGCACCGATAAATTTAATGCGCATCTACTCAGTAGGGTTCGAGGTACCAGGATTCGATTACCCGACTCGACATAAGCAACTCCGGTCACGAGTTCGGGACCATGACTTTCCCCAGCTCTACCACAACAACTACATTTTTTTTCTAATGGGGCTGAACATTTGTATTTTAGCCTTTTGCAGACCTAGTGTATTCCCCAGGAGCTGGTATCACTTTTTAGCGCGGCATCGTATAGGCGATACCAATTATCGCAAGTAATTTTGACACCCAGTTTCCTCCCCAGAGGGAGGCATCTAAGCTCTTGACGATGCGAACTTGTACTAGCATTTAATTTTGTCGAGAGCACCCAGGCCAAATAGGCACTCTACAGATCTTTTACATGCCGTATAATCATGACCACTAGCGATTTTCTGCATCATGAAAATCCACCAACTTGGGTTGGGTTCGTACCCGCAACCTTGGGTGCAGAGGGCCAGCGACAAACCAACCGCGCCACCCAGACAGAACAACTACAATTTGAAAAGATAACTGCAGTTAATGAAATGAAAAAATAAGTGTGTTCCATTCTCAGAAGTAACAAACTCTCAACTACTATTCCACATGTCAAATGTAGTGAAATACAACAGCAACAAACAGCAAAAAATAGTATTTAGAATTCCTCTTTTTAGTACGATGGACAAGAAAGAAAACAGCAACTAAATTAGTCCAAAATCTATATAAAATTAATGAGCCGAAGAGAGAAAAAAGACAACTTTCTCTTTTGCAGCACTCGTGCGAAAAATATAAACGAAACCAATGTGCAGTACCTTGTATGAAAATAGAAGTGTATTAATAATAATGAAGACCGATGCGCAATGTATGGAAACAATTCAGATAGGGGGAAAATGAGAGCACTTACGAGTGCTGCAATATTCATTAGACGAGGAATCAGACATGTGTGCTTCGTGTTAAATGGAGCTTTGCCATCCAAATGTCGCTGATTCAGCCCTTCTAAGCAAAGCACTCGATTCACATCAGTATTACGCGCGTGCAGTGTGATTCGGTTACAGAGTCACAGGAAGGTTCCACACAGGTATTCAACCTGCGTGATCAAAATGCAGTCATTTAGCTTTCGATTCGGAAAAGAAGAATCTCGAAGCGGAGAACCTTTTTCTGGTAATTCTCGAATAAAATTATATCCACAAATTGAAACGAACATTCACTAATAATATTTGTCAGTATTGGATATCGCATATTTTTTTTGAAACTTGGATTATGGCTATTTCCACTTCATTCAATTATGAAGTGAAATGAAAAGTGGGATTCGCGGAAGGAAAGTTCAACCGCGATACAAAATTTATAATTCTTTTTTTATGTCGATGTTTTTTAGTAATCACAATACGATTATAAGATCATTATTCTAGTTACAGAAATAACTTTTTCATTGCACGTTCAAAAAAATAAACGAAATAGGAATAACGAATAGAGAAATTAAAGAAATAATATCGCGCTTTGGAACTATACTAAAGCTATTGGCAACAGATTTCTTAATTTTAATCTAGGGAGGCGCACTTGACTGTTACTTCGATTTTGACGCAACGCACGCCCATTTTCATCTCAGGGTTAATTCAATTCTACACGGTGTGATCGTGGTTAAAACAGAATTCGAATAATTGATTTGACTTAAATATCGTTGGCCATACAGCTCGCAAAAATATGATCAGAAATAGTTATATTAATTCTATTGAAATCAAATTGAATATGTAATTAAAAAAAGCAAAATGAATTCGAAAAAGTCCGTATTGCACGAAGGGACAAGTATAGGTATGTTTTTCAGAGTTTCTATGAATAGAAAAAAATAGTTAATAACTTCTAAAATTGGAACAAGATGCAAATTTTAAATATATATATATATATATAAACTATGCTCCTCCTAAATTTAATTTCTTAATTCGATAAAGATATTTATAAGAATAGAACACATGAAAAACAAATTACATGAAAAGAGAACATTGTTTTCTCAAGAAATCTTAAGTTGAGTGTTGAGATTGATATCAATTTAATGACTTTATTGTATCAATTTATGTTACAATACAACTATATAATAAGTACAATTACTTATTAATAATATATACTCAGAAAAAAACATATATAAACATATAGGTGTGAAAGTTTTCAATAAGAACCATTTCATATAACAATCTTAGAAATCACACACACTTTCCGATTCTAATTTTCACAATAATCGCTATGATGGATTGAAATTGGCAGATTCCTGGAAAATTATTTGCTGCCTACAATCTTCACCAAACATCAGATAACTGATGTTAAAAAACCTTTCATTTTATGGAAAGGGGACATTTCAAAAACCCACCTTGTCAATGAATGTGAACGGGGAAGAAAAAAACATAGCAGCCCCGCTTCCCGAAATGTTTCAAAACAAAGCGTGCATTTGTTGGTGGTTAAAAACAAAAACGCGTGACCTGCAGGAGAGTGAAATATGTTGATGTTCCACGCAGTCGGAGCAACCTGTTGGGGACGAGGACAGGCAGTCGGCCTACTTTGCGAGAGGGAGACTCGGAATCTGGGTCATTTTGTTTCTCTCTGCATTCCCCCTCTCAACCAATGGACGTCCAAAGGGTTTTCCCACTTCAACTTTGAAAACAGAAAGTCCAACAGGATCTCGACTTTTTGTTTCCGATTTTCAATCGAGTGGGCAGAAGACATGACTCACGCGGATGTCAGACACAGGACTGACGGAATATGGGTATGTTTTCAACAAGGTGGACATGTCCCATCTTTCTCATAAAAAGTAAAAGCAAAAAAAAAAAACAAAAAAAAAAGTAAAACTCAGATGAAAATGATGCAGCGTTTAAAACCAATTGCCAATGACAAGAGCTATATTTTAATAAAACATTTTGTCTGCATTTTGTTTTCCCCTTGTGAACAAATTTTGTAGTAATTTATTTTATCATACACATCTGAGGGGTCATGGCAAGACATTTTATGAAAAGTTGTCATGTGACCAAAATGATGAAATTAGAAAAGAAGATTTTATTTAAATAGTTTGATTAGTTTCAAACAACTTTTTTTTATCAGTACCTTTAATTTTCACCAGAAGTTTTTATAATTCTAAAGTTATTTTCCTAGCTCTATTCCTAATTTCACACATTCATTGTCCTTAATAATTTTGTATATATAGGATTAAATAATAAAAAAATTCGTGAAGAAGTATTTCATCAATGGGGGTTGAGCCATCCTTGGCATTAATTACTGCTTGCATCCGAAGGGGAATCGACAAATAAATGTCACGTACAAAATTCAAAGGAATTTGTACTCATTCCTTGTGCAGAAAAGTTTCAAGATCAGTTTAAGGGAAAAAGAAAACGAAACATAGACTTTATATGGTAAGAAATTCCCCAAGGGCTTACTGGGTGATAAGATCAAAAGGACATTATGCAAGATATTCCATTTCATCATCATTATTATTATGCTTATTTAACCATATTTGAATTTAGTGAGATGCGTGAAAAGGGGCATTGTTATATTATAACAGAAGACGTTCTACAGGAAACAGAGTCTGATGCATAGGAAGATAGTGTGAATATGAGATATTGAGATTATGAGAATTTCCCTTTCAGGACTAAGAATGCCCTCAATCTATGCTAAGATATTGAGCCCCACTTCGTCATAGACTATGTCTCATGGTAAGAAATGAAATCCTGTTAGAACTATTTTTTCGAGTGTTTGTCTGAAGAACTCATGATCGGTGGTCTGAATCAATGTGAATAATCATTCGTCAGACCAGAGGACCTATACCCATTGCTGTTGTGTTAAGTTTAGGTGGTCTTGATATCTCTGTCATCACTCTTGGTAGTTTTCCAAGGCAACACTAACGACTTTGGAATGGCCATTTTACCTCTAACAGATGCAACATACATCTTCCATTGAATAATTTTGTTGAATAAGGATTCTGGAGACAAATGTAGATTACCTGAAGTGGTCCAATCTTGCGTTTTTGGTCAATAGGTCTCTTGAACACTTTTTTTTTATCATGGACACTTTTCAACACTGTTCTACTTTGCGGGGGAAGTCCTTCCTAGATTTCTGCAGTAGCTGAGGGAACATGGTTGTGAACTCCCGATCGGTATTGTAGAATGGCTATTTCAAATTCTCATGCCTCTGAAGAACAACCATCTAGGGGAAGTTGATGAGGGTTTCCCCGGCCGAGGATCAAAGTCCTCGCGTTGGCATGATGGGAGGTTTGGAGAGTTAGCTTTAAGCTCAGGAGTCATTCTCATTTGTTGGACGTGATTAAAAATTACGAGGTCCTACGTCAATTTCTCCCATACAGCTTCAAAGTGAATGAAGAGTAATGAAAAATCTGTCAGTCATCTCAAGAGTGTGTAGTCTGCTTTAATCCTTTTCACTCAATGGTGTTTGAAGTACCCTAAAGGTTGGCCATTCTGGACACGGACGTTCCCATGATCATGTCTCTTTACACGTAGGGTGTAGTTACGCTTTGTTAAAAATATAGTTATGATACAGATGCTCCACCACATTCTGGATCAATATCTACCCTTTCACCACTACTGGATAGTAGAATGTTGTGACGCTTGTTGGGGTTGTATATGAAGGTTGAAGTACGATACATTTCGAATTGGTGTTTCTATTATTTTGTCCTTTTTAACCACATACATATATACTAGCCAATACCCACCGGCTTCGCTGGGTATTTCAACATATTATATGATTATTTGTTGTTCTTTTTTAACCTATCAATATCTAAATCTTAGCACTTTTCGATTAAATTCAAAAGCGTTCTCGTAGCACTTTCTTCTTGATTTCAAAAGGGCAGGACAAATTTTTAAAATGGAAGTACATTTATCTTTTACCTCCCTTGTGAGTACATTTCCACAAAACCTGTTCTTATCGGATCTCTACTCAACAAAAAGCATGCCTGCCGAATTTCAAGTTTGTGTAGGTCTAATAATTCTGGAATTCTCGCGATGAGTAGTTTCTCTTGTATCTGTGTAGATATTTGTAGATTTTGTTCAGCTTAGCAAATTTGATAAGCAAAAATGGTCTTTTAATTCCAGCGTCTAAAAGCGATATTTTTCTCAACGTCCATATAATGGGACATCTAGAAAATATCTAAATCAAACGCAAAAACTACTACATAGTTTTATCACGCAACTGATTTTTGCTGAAAATAAATCCCTAGGTGAAAACCCACCTCAACTTAAAACTGTTCATTTTTGTCACATTCATTTCAAGAAAGAAGAAAAGTTGATTTCGTTCATGACTCAGAGTGAGTCAGCGAAAGGATCAAGAGAAGGAACCAATCGCCTTTAATCTCGCTGATCAACCTGGCATAACGGAACAATGATTTGCATACTTTTCTCATTACCCGAGTGATTCAGGCGATTTCCAAGTGCAAGGGTAGTTGGAAATGAGTGAGAATGACATGAAGGAAATAGATATTAATAATACATATCGATAGCTTCAATTAGACACATTATGTTAATCATCGAACGGAGTATTATAAAAAATTGTTCGATGTAAACATAAATCTTTTAGATTTCGAATGGTATTACTTTCAACAACTTTGAAATTCAGCTTTTTTTCCCTTCAAATAAAACGTGATCGTATTAGTTTACCATTTTAGAAGGAAAGATCAAATGTATGTAAAAGTAAGCTTTGAATAAATTAAGCTGTTAGTGATAAATCTCGTTCAAATGACGAGAATATTAATTCCCTAACTTCCGCAGCACACCTCTGGAAAGATTTGAGGTGAAGTTAAATTTGAAGTGGAGTGAGAATTTTTCTGACGCAGAACTCTGAAGCAACACAAGGGCTATTGTCTATGGGCCTCATAATTTTGGACCATAGTCAAGGGATGAGAACGACACCTCAGATGGTATTCCCACTCTAAACCACCATACCACATCAACGGGAGGATTTTGATCCTGGACTCATTTAACGTGGATCAGTTTCTTTACATGTCTGGTCTTCAACGACATCAGGATTTCAGCCTGTTACTCAACAACGCCGTACAAAAGTTCATGACTATGAACACCTGGCTACCGAGGCTTTTTAAAATCGGAAAAAACCCATTATTTCGTATAACGCATCAGTGGTGTAACGTACACCCCCGCATTGTGGGGAAGCCCAGGGTTCTAGGGGACCCAAAGCCTGACTGACGCCAAGTACACTTGGAGCTCAAAACCTGACTTTGCAGGAAGGCCTTAATGTCCTCCAATAAACCATTGTAACATATCCATAGAGAGATTGGGACTCAAACTCAGAGAATTGAGATTTGCGTACAGGATTTGGAAATAAAATTAGAATGTTAAATGCAAGCGTGCATGTGAGAGAAAGAAATTTTTTTTTCTAATATACAGATAAATGAACCCAATGGCACAAAATTCATAGAATAGTTACACCAGAGAACGAAAATACGTTACATAAAAAAAAGTAGACATCGAAATAATGTTTCTGCTTAAAATCATTGAAATGAAAAACAAGTGTGAAAGAAAATAAAAATCTTCGTATTGCCAGCATTAGATTATATTGTTTAGTACTTGTGGTCATTGATATAATTTAAGGACACCTTCATTCTTATCTATTTATGCAAATATTTGTTCATTGAAGAAATCCCAAGTAATTTTTTCATAAGAAAGAAACCAATTTGCATAGAACCTCTTAAAATTAAATTCAAGATTCTTGATTTTCATAATTATATTACCTTAACTTCAAGAAAATTCATGGCATTCCTTCTTTCTCGAAATGCAGATTAAAACCAATTTTTTGTTAAAGATACTTGCAAGTAGAATGATATTTTCCATTCATTAAATAAAAATGCTAATGAAGTACAACTATCCATAGGATCAATGCTTAAATTTTTCAACCACTTTTTAGGTTAAATCATTTTAGCTATTCATCTCATATCCTCAGTTAACTATAGCATCTATTTATCGTGTAGTGTAAAAAGGAATTTCTCACAGTGAAATGTTCGAAAAAGAATTAGGGATATTTGTAAGGAAAAGAAATTATAAATGAATCACCATTATTCTGTAGAGCAAATTTTTGTAAATATTTCTTTTTTCTTCGTGTGCGAATCTTTTATAAACTTTCCAACTTTCAGATAAACGAAACAAAAAAATTGGTACCTTTTTAGTGAATTTGTTTCAAAACATACCTAAGGGGAAAACAAAATATTACCCATTAATGATAATAGCCTGTTGGGCGAGATTGACCCCTCTTGATAAGGGGGAAAAGGGCATCAGCACGAATGAAATAAAAGATGGTTCACGAAATAGTTTTCCAAAACTGAACGAATAAAGAACTTTGAGATATCTGGCTCTTTCATTATCCACTTGTTTAGGTTTCATTTATTTCGTGTAGATCCTAGTAAGAACCTGTAAAGTCCAATCTGATGCAATATATGCTCTTAGAACTACTCACCTTGAATACAAATACACAATTTTGCATGCTTGGCCCGGGGTGCATTTAGGATTCGATCATATTCCTGCCAAAAGGGGAAAAAACTGGCGACCCACTTCCCTGGCAGCCAAATGAATCATAGAGTTCAACCACTCGACTTGATCAAGCGTGGGCGAGGCTACCCTGATCGTGGCAGTTTTCAATGCCTCAGAGTTGGAGCCAAGGTCTTCTGTCTTAATCACGTGGATGTCAGGACAATGAGAAATATCAGAACTACGTAAATCCTCAGCAAGCCCTATTTAATCTTTACGGTCATAGAAAGCCCTTCGTAAACTAGTTATACTAATGAAAATATACACAAATTGATAGATTTTCATCTTCACAGAGATCAAACCCAGCGGTCGTACAGAAAGCTCGAAAACTTTTCGAGAAGTGATATACAGTTGATTCTCGATAATTCAAAGTTGGAGGGACCAATGAAAAACTTCGTATTATCAAGAGTTCGAATTGTCAAGGAAGTAGGAAAAAACTCCCAAATTACACGAAGAGAAATTTTTTTCTGACACATTTAAATTTGAAATTTTGAAAAAAAACAACAATTGTAGTTATGTATGGAAAAGTTGTGGATATTGTTTTAAAGTATTTAAAAAAAGTACATATTGTACAATATTATACAGAAATTAAAAGCCCTGTATTAAAAGAATACATTTATATATTAAAAACGATTATTAAAAGAATGCATATACGGTACATAACTAATATTTTTTGACGAAAAAATCTGCTAACTTTAAAAATCTGTTTAATCTGTTATCGGTTCCCTCAGTCACTGTCCCCAACACCATTGATTCTTCAAGACAGGGTTTAGTCCTGTGGTGCCCTACTTGGTGCTTCATGCCGTAAGTCACACAGATGAGTCATTCTGAAGCAAAATATACAATCCTACGCATCTTTTCTTCAAAATAGCGAATCATCCTTTATGAACACATGCATAGTAAGGCCATGTGTTGAATTATCTTGTCTTTTTTGCTTAAGGAACAGGGAAACACAAAGGGATGGCAGACAGATGGTCATCAAAGGGACTACGGTTACAGGGGAAACGCGCAAAGACAAAACATGTAAACTCCAACCTGTTTGCTAAAGGTTGCACTCACACTCACTACATGATAGTGAGTGTGAATAGTCGAGAGTTTTATAATATAATTATCGCGGGTTGTAGTTTGGCCAGTCACAGATTTTACTTCGAAATATCGAGTACACCAAAGCGTATTGTTTTAGTTCGAAATATTAAGAGTTTTTAAAGGGACTAAGCATATACTTCGAATTAGCGAGAGGTTCATATTATCGAAGGTTTGAATTAGCGAGAGTCGACTGTATTTGTTAGTTTTGATATTATAAAAAAATTTTTGAGGCCGCCGTAAACCAGAAGGTGAGCAAGAAATAGATGATATATAATAGAGGTTCTTAAATATTTTTTCAGGTTGAAACTCTTAGCTGTTTTAAAATAAACTGGCCCCCATCCCCTTTTAGAATATGTTATTTTTGTTGAATGTTATATCATTGGGAAGCTGTCTGATCAATATTTTAATAATTTAATATTAAAGTAAACTAAAATAAGCAATTTATGTTATAAAAATAACCAAGCTTCTAAAACAAACGTATGCATTGAAATAATTATTTTGTTTAGATTTATTTATCCTCATAATTCTATCGTTCATAATTATAGTTTTTGTTTACTTTTTGAAAACTCATTAGTTTTCTTCTTTAGCTAAATAAGCAGACACGTTTTTCAGCTTACATGCAACAGAGAAGTTAAATGAAATGTAAACAGTTGATGCCGGTCTGAAAAAAGAACATTATTGATCTCAAAAGGGCTCATCTCTCACCGCGTGGGAAGCTTCAACTCATCTGGAAAACGGAACAAATCTCGGAAACGAATGACAGACGACTTAATTAAAGAGCAATTTCCGGCAACTGGCGAAGCAGACGCGCCTGCTCGATGCTGTCTGGGTTTTGCTTCGTTCAGGGGCTGTCGGATCCCTCAGGACACATTAACGCGCATAAACCTCGCAGATGGCTTGAGAGAGTGAGTGAATTGTATTAAAGTCTCAAAACTATAAAGCAACACGAGGGCTATTGGCCACAGACCTCATCATTTTGAACATCGTTCAAGTGTAGAGGACGACATGTGAGTTGGCTCCTCTCTCTCCTAACTACCACACCTATGGGAGGATATTGAGCCTCGACAGATTGAACGTGCATCGGCCCCTTCTACACGGCGGGTCTTCAGTGGCACCAGTAATCGAAACGGCGATATTCCGGTCACGAGCTCGCGATCATAATCCACAGGTGTCTCGAAGAAGGGAAGATTCCGTGCATTGTCTCAAATCAGAAGCAGACATTCATAATTAGCTCAAATCCCGCATAAGAGTTTCTAAAATGAAATATGCACCAGCATTTAATCATTAATTTTTTTGTGTGAAAATAATTGGAATCCGATCATCTTAACTTTTTATAATTATGCTATATTCTATGGGTGCCTTTTTTGTATCAAAGTAAATAAGACGAGGTACCAGACGGGGTGTGCGCGCACTCGAAATATTCGTAATTTTCCTACGTGGTAATTTTGAATTGTAGCACATAGAAGAGAGTAATGGTCTTCCTCCGGATCAAATCTCGAAGCTGTATGGCCTATTTGTTTAATCGGTTAGGATACGAAACTAATTCCTAATAACGTCATTTTTCCCCTTTCAAATTTCCGCTCATCCCGGAATAAAAATAAATCTCGTCCTGGGATTCTGAGAAATTTCACAACAGGATTAGATTTGTATTAAAAATATATCAAAAATGAAATTGACTTTAACTGAAACCGGATTCAGTTCTTTTATACAACAGTTCCGAACACATTGGGTCGAAGCAACATTCACAGTTCCTTTCTTTCTATTAATTTTCATTAGGTGGAGAATAAAAAGTAGTTTTGTGAAAAACGTGTTTCAGAAGAGACTCTTGTATAATTCAAAACACTTCAATATTTCCCCCTTTATTTTATTGTAATTGTAATGATACCGAAAAAAATGTTTCAGATATTCACAAAGCTTAAACAAAAAGTACAAAACTGTCTATGCTAATATGAACATTATTAAAAATAAAAAAACAAACATTAAGAGTTTGTATAATACTAACCATTTCAAAAGCAAAGCTTGTCAATGGTTTATCGCTTTATTTTGAACTGCTGTTTGGGATTAAAAAAATCCTCTGCTGATATTAGCCTTTCAAGATTGCATCATGGCTGCGGTAGCCTAGTGGTCAAGGTAACGGACTCGTGGCTGCGGGGTGTTATGAGTTCGAGCCTAGTACTACTGAAGACCCGCCATGTAGGGAAGAGATACACGTTAAATCTGTCGAAAGCTCAAACGTCCTCCCGTTGGTGAGGTAGTTAGGAGAGGGGGGGGGGCAGGTGTCATCTTCGTCACTTGAGCATGGTTCAAAATGACGAGGTCCGTCGCCAAAGCCCTCGAGTATATCTGAACAGTGCGACGTTAATATTCACTCAGTCAAGATTGTATTGAATATGAATATTAATTGATTAAAGAGTTATTATCCATTAAATTTTATTGAAGCACATTGAAAGAACACTTTTAATGATTAAAAAATTGCAACCAAATTTTTCAAAATATTCTGAATTAAACATCCATCTTGATATTTTAAAATGATTACAATACCATTATGCGGTTCCAATAGTCTAAGAATAGAGTTTCTTAATTTCGGGTACGAAAGTGCAAAGAATGTAAAATGAGCATTACAGGACATGAAATAAACATCGTGTTTATAAAACAATACGAGTTTAATTTAAACATGAATTAATTTCAAATAAAAGCCAGGCTTTTAATTAATGACGTATTTTTCGAAATAATGAAGATAACTGGATTGTAGTAAGTAAAAAAGGACGAAAGGGTTTTCATTCCAATTAAATAATTAGGTAGTAGCAACGACATAGCTATTGCTCTAAAAAATTAGTTCAATTTTAAATATTAAACAGCAATAAATGTTTGCGTTGAATATTATATTTTGAATCTTGATTAAATGTGCATATACACACATAAGTATTCATTAAAGATACAATTGAGAGAGAAGTTGCATTAGAATTTTCTTCTCATTTATTATATACACGATTCATCCTATTAATATACTTGTATACAGAGAGAAAAAGTTTAAATAGGTGCAATTAATCAAAAACAGTGTTAGTCTTTATTTAACAGTTTAACTGAATAAAAAGATACAGACAGTAACATTTCAACGAAAATTAGAAAGATTGCTAAAATATATTATACGATTCATAACGGTTAAAAAAAAAGTTAAACCTTTCTTACCAGAGAAACCATCAGATATTAGAAATTACACATTTAGGATGTTCCCAGAATTGAATAAGTAATTAATAGCAATAATATAAAAAAATATTGAACTAAATTTAGCGCAGGCGCATCGATAGAAGACTTTTCGAAGTAAAGTCCAAAATATTGAATAAAAATAAAGACATTTCATCAAATAAGGCAAAAAAAGTAGGAGCTGAAGTTTTATTAAGGAACGTTGTTTTGTAGTGGAACAGATAAAATTTAGTTTCTAAATATAGGATTTTTTTTTTCAAATTATAGAATTATAGCTACCTTTATAGGAAAGTCGTTACTAATTTTTTTTTTGTTTAAAAATATTAAAATCCAGCCGTATTGGCCGCGTTTAAATGTCACGTGAATAAATTTGTTAAAAAAAGACCAGGAAGTAGACAATTTCTGAGTGGGAAGCGAAAAGTATAAATAATGAAAAATAATCTTCTCAGGAGAGAGCAGGTGTTGTGTTGCCGTCTTAAGATAGCGTGTCATCCGTGTCTCTCTCTTCCGGTTGCGAAGATACCCAGCTCTTGATTGGAGTCATTAAAACCAAGATTCATTACTTACTCTTAGGGGTGGGGAGGTTTGAAAGAGGAAATTGGGATTGGTTATATTGATGATGCGAGAATAGCTTTAGATTAATTTAAGAAGCATTTTTATTTTACCAAGTTTTCATAGTAGCGTTTGTTTGAAAATTTATGTAACTCGTATCGCCTCTTTTTTTTAATGAGTTAAATAACACTAATAACTATTATTATTGTTATCCGTACTTTTAACATTGTGTGTAGCAGGATATTGGTAACAAATATATAAATTACTGATAATAAATAAGAAAAGTATTTTTTATTATTTGGTTTTAACGATTTTTTCCCACTCGTTTAAAATGTTCCCCAGTCAAGATTAATGAGCCCACCATTTTTCGTTTATTCCATCTCAAAGAAGTTTAATAGTATAGTTAAGTTTAAAAGAAATTTTAATTTTGACATCGCTCAATTTTAATCATATACTTTCTCCAGTAATAACAATGGGTATGTAGAACAATTTAAAAAAAGGTTTAACGGGAAGATCAAATGTTAAAATCTAAATATTTTGCATCTTCATAGAATACAGTAAGAGCTGAATGTGTTTATATCATAAATGGCTCATTATTTTTCGAATTACAGATGTGTACGATAGCATTTACATATATTTTTAAACGGCTTATTACTATTTAAAACTCTTCAAGTACTTTTTCAATAGAAATTTCTACTTATATTTAAACACAAGATAATAATTATATGCATAGAGTTGAATCATAATGGAAGAGTAAATAATATTTTGTTAAACATTTTCATTGGAAAAATAAAAAACTGTTTTGGTGGTGTTATTATTAAATAAGATATCTAAATAAAATAAAATACTCTCCAGTTTTTATTCATATAAAATAATAAAAATAATTTTAAACTTCCGTGAGTTACAAACAAGATTTGAATCGCAAGAACCACTTTAAAGACTCAAACAAATAGTTTTGAGAAGAATGAATGAAATCAAATTGAAAGATCATTGACAAATATAAAATCCTCTGACATGCACCCACCCACACTAGTTGACTGAAAATGTTTAGTTAAAATAATTGTTGTTGTTAATGATAGGTGATTGTTTATGTGCTTATTGCTTCAAACTGTTTCGTTAATTATTAGTACATTTGTGCGAATCTCTTTAATAAAAGCAAATTTAGTAATCTAAAAGCTTACATCTACTTATGATGAATACGGGTGGATGAATCGATTGTTTATAAAGAAATACATTGGCTATTGGTGACGGAGCTCTTTATTTTGAATCGTGACCGAGCGATGAGGACGACGCCTGAGTTGGTATCCTACAGCAACATAAAAACTTTTAGCCGAGACAATTTTAACGTGCATCGTTCCCTCTACATAGCGGGTCTTTGGTGGCACAGAATTCGAATTCACGACTCGACAGAAACAACGCCAGCCACGAGTTCACGACCTGACCATTTGGATGCAGCGACCAGAAAACACACGTGAGAGTTCTTAATTTGATATCCGATAGAAACTGTTGATATGTGTAATGATAGATAAAATCTTTGCAAATTTTGGATTTAAGACATTCAACAAATGACGATGCATCATTTAATACACCAATTAGAATTTCTAAACGTTTGTAATTCTCAAAAAAGCTTAACGAAAAGAAATCTGTTAAACATTCAGAATAACAAGGGAGAAATCATCAAAAAGAAGATAAAATGGATGCACTTTAATTATAAGGAAGCAAAGATGGAAGACGATTTGCACCAAAAAGAATGGCAAAAAGATCTATTTTGTACTGAAAATATGCAATGTTATGAATAAATTATAACATTTATTTATCCGAAATCGGTAAACGAAGATTATACAAATTGCTATCTTCAAGTAATCCCGCGAACAATGAATGAAAACATTTGCACTGATTCTTGAACTAAGATGAAGAAATGACCTGTATCAATATTTCAATCCTAAACAAAGAACACCCCCCCCTGTGGAATTGGTTATATTTATCAATATAATCTCCTTTTCTGAGAAAACACATGTCTAAGAACAAGCAATAAAATTAAACGGTGGAGACAACAGCTGCTTTTCTTCAAATCGAAGTCGATACTCTGTGGGCGCTCGACTGACGGAACTCCACCCCTTCGCACGAGGCAGCAATTAAGTCGGTTCCACATGAAAAGGCGGCATCTCAAAGATCAATTAAGTCAGAGCCCTCTGACAAATCATTCGGAAGTGGCCCTCGTTTCCGGGAAGTTCAGTTTTATCTTTTTACGAATTTCAAAAGAAACACCGGAGCCCAATTTGTCACGGACTTGCACCGGACACTTTTCAGGCTGGAAATTTATTTGAAGATGATTTTCCCAATAGCTAGCAACATGTTAAAGGTGTTTTAGTTAAGATAATATGGAAACCTCTCTCTCTTTCTATATACCTCCACTCTTCAACATCAAAAAAATATATATATTATTTTAAACGTATACGGGAAAGTATAGTTTTTAAGGAACATTTTAAGGCAAATATAATAAAACATTACTATTATTTTGAAAGTTACGACGCACAATATATTGCTATCAAGATGTAAGCAAATATTAAAACAGTTTTAAAGTTGTTTTTCAGATTTAAAGTCATGATTCTTTTTGTGTTCAATATTTCACGTAAAATAACTAATGCTTATTGGCATATATACTTATGAGATATTAAGGATAGTTATGTAATGAATGAAACTAGAGAAATTCCCCCAGCTAAACTTTTATATATATATATATATATATATATATATATATTTACCAGCATATAAATATAGTTTGCAAATTGCTCGGATTTTTGAATTTTATAAATGTTTAATTTTAATAATTACAAATAAAGAATAACTTGTGTTATACTTTTAATAATTTAGGTACAAATTGTACATCTGATGGTAAATTTGGTATTAAATGTAATTTTTTTTATAATTGAAATTTCTCGTATAATTTTAGGCTTAAATTCCTTGGTAACTCTTTCCTTTTTCAAAGTGATGTCTTAAAAAATTAATGGAAACATTCATTTTAATATTTTATAAACTTGGAAGCATTATAAGCGTCAAAAAAAGGGGGGGGGGAGGTTTTACTTATCAATTGAAATAAAAGTTTATTTTTAAGAAGAAGAATGGATCTTGTGCAAAGATTTCTGCTTTTTTTGCGATTTTTCAATCCTAAGTCACCTTGTTAACTTTGGTAAAAACAAAGAAAAAAGTTAAATCTATGCTTTATATATAATTAGTTCTCTACTTACAATATTTAATTTAGTATCAATCCACTTTTCATAGCAATTATACTGGCGAAGAATTACATTATATACGCTCTGACATCTTCATGCTCAAGGAGGACTATAACTTTTGATTGATTGATTGATGAAGGGTTATTTTTTTAACATCGCTCTTTGAATCAACATGAGGGATGTTGGCAACAGACCTTATAATTTCGAACCACAGACAGATGAAGGGGATGACACATCTGATCTGGCAATTCTTTCTCCACATTCATGTCAACATGAGGACATTAAGTTCTGATAGATTTAACTTGCATCAGCTCTGCTGCATGCCAGGTGTCGAGTCATGACTGGAACTTCAGACTTGGCTAAAAGAAACCTACGACTTCTGAATTCTACACGCTTCGACAGTACGCAGCGAGAGGATTGCAAGATCCAATCGGATTTAATGAGCTTCCGCCATTTTATCTTACAATACACTCTTCTCGAGTGGAATCGAGACTTCAACCCACGACAAGTTGCCCATGAAAATTGTGACTTTACCGGTGAACTACCGTAAAATTTCAAATATTAGTAATGACCCAAAGAACCAGCGAATGAGAATCATTCCTACATTAAGGTTGCTTGAGGAAGATTCCGGAACTACAAGCAACGGAATGATCCAATTTTTATTATTCGCATGTTGTAGGAGAGTGCTTAAAATGCATTTGCTAAAATGGAAGACTGGGAGATTGGCAGCACTTCCCCATTGTGTGGGTTAAAAATGAGGGTGGACAAAAGGTCAGGACACGATCTCGTCGGACGTGAGAGAGGAAACTGCGATTATCATGTAATGGTGTAGGTTGGGATGGACAAAGAATAATAAAGAACAAAATCCTACATAATTTATACTTATAAATAAATTATTTTAGTAAGGAACATGGTTCACATGCTTTCATCGAAATAATGTTTTACGATATGCACAAATATCTTAATTGCTTTTGCCATATAAAGTTTCATGGTACATCTTCCTTTTTTACATAATTGAGTGTAGGAGGAAAACGTAAAGAATTTAGAAGGGAGGAGAAGTATAGTTAAGGTTAAAGAGAAAACTTTTTTTCAAAAATGATTACTGGTATTATTTTTGAATACCATCCTATACACACAACAGCTTCATTTTTTTTTCTTTTGCAAATATACTTTCCAATACAAATCAATGTCCAAGAAGGAAAAAAGTATCCACAATAATACTGTGGGAATATAAGATGAATGAAATAATAAATCAAAAGTAAATTACATATAAGGAAAAAGTAGAAGGGAGAGAGGAAATGGGTTGAGGAAGAGTTTGTTTTAGCATCGTACTATAAGGAAGCACTTGGGCTATTGGCAATGCACCTCGTAAATTTGAACCTTGGTCAAATCACGAATATGACATTTGAGCTGCACCTCCTTCTCCAAACTATCACACCATGCCAATGGAAGGACCTTGACCTTCGACAGATAAAATGTATATCAATTCCTCTACGTTGCGGATTTTCATAGGCACTAGGACTCGAACTCATGATACGCCGGCCACGAGTGGGTATTTATAACCACTAGGCTACCACGACCCCGAGTCGAAATTGGAAGAAAGGCTTTAATTTCAACGACGGAGCGTAGTTTCGGTATTTTAAAAATGTGCAATAAATGTTTTATAATGTTTGGCTTTTTTTTAACTACGTATTCCTTTAAAGTTAATATTTATTTCATTAAGCTTTTTACAGGTTCGTGGCAGTATTAACTTCAAATGTTTTAGTTTACAACTACATTTAAATTTGTAAAAAAAAAATTAAAAAAATACTGTTCTAGCCATAAAAAAGTAAATTCGTTGCAGTACAATTATTTTTAGTGCATATTTCATGTTTTTTACAAATTTATTACTTAAAGAGATTACAAAAGATGAAACGAATTAAACTAGACGATTGTGTATTAAACCTGAATTATGTTTAAATGTGTATAACATTCAAAAGTATTCAAAATTAAAGAAATAAATTCTCCTTTTTATTAATTAAACTTTAATTTATAAGCAATAGAATCAATCACAATGCCAAATTATTCTGCTGGGTTGCTCTTTTTCTGTTTTTTTTTTTAAAATCAACTTGTATGAACTATAAAAACACAGCAACCTCGTTCAAGACATAACAATACAGAGCAGTTTAATTTTGCATTCAATGTATTACATTTTATTCAATGTAATATGTTTTTTTCCGATATAAACAGTTATTGTGTAATAATATTCGTTTGAATTGATTAGTCAGACAGTGCAATTCGGATTATCTATGAAGGTTGTAAATATCCAACATTATTTCAAATTTCCACATGGTTTATCACCTGTATTATAAAGGATCATATCTTCATATTTTACAGATCACTTTGCAAGATGTTTGACTTTTCACGTAAGACGATTCTTTTAAACTAATCCTTTCGATTAGTAAAGGTATTATTGTTTAGCAGAAGTGCAATAGAGGATTACATTTTCTTGTAAGAAGAGCGATTTTTAAACCAAATAATGCTTAAGCTTAGAAAAAGGCTGAGAAGCATAAAAGTTTTAATCCATATTTTGATATATCTTTTTTATATTGAAATGTATATAAAAAAGACAAAAGTTGAACTTATTTTTATAAAGATATTTGCTATACTCTTCGATCTGCTTAATCAGTACATACTTTGGATAGCAATGAAACTGCTCAATTTTTCTTGCTTTGAGGAATTGTTTCAGCGCTTTTTGAATAATCTGTATTCTTTCGAATACATTTAGAGACAAAAAATATTCTATTTAATCCTCAAAAGTATTCGTATTAATTCTTTTTATCAGATGAACTGTTTGAGCATTTTCACACTACCTATGCCATGTAAAATATTAAGCTATACAACCAAATACAACTTTTTTACATTATCTATTTTTATGCTAATGAAGTAATAGCTCTAATTTGATCAAAACATTTTTATTGGTTAAATGTGTGTATGACAAACACAGTAACTGAGTTATAAATGAGAACTCCTTTTTAAGTTGGGATTAGTTTCTAAACTTCCGAGTAAATACTGCACATTTTGTGAATAGTTTCAAGTAGCATCTTTAACTTTATATAATTAAATTTCTTTAGGTAAAAACGGTTCCCAATTTCCACATTTAATTTTGGTAGGCAATATTCGTTTGGCGAAAAGCAAAGGATTTATAAAAGAGAATAATTAATCGGGGATTATATGAAATTATCTTATAGAGCCATCCTACATTGACAGCATTAGTTTTTCATTTGAAAATAAAGTATTAATGACACATTTAATGTACATCAGCCCCTCAACACGGAAGATTTTCAGTGGCACCAGGATGCAACCACGACATCCAAACATCAGCTACCACGGCTTTGAGTATTAGAATCTAACGAAAAGAAATCGCTCCTGAAATGGATTTGAAATCGGCCTTCTTAATCGCAGCGGTAACTACTTCAATTGCTGTGGTGGTTAGGAAAATAATTTGGAAATAAACCAAAATTAATATAATTGGTTATAGTTATTATTTCTTTAGAGTTCGACAGTATGTTGTTTTCGATGGACTTGGCCTTGTTGAACTGAAAAGAACGGAGGTTATATCCAAGCTAGCATCTTTTTCTTTCAATTCCAGCTCTGGCTCATAAAATGATACCACGAGTGAAATGCAACACCAGGGTTTCTTTACTAGAAAATCGAAAGGTTTTTATACTTTTTTCATTCCTAGGAATTATACTCGGTTTTCGGAAATTTTCGGGAAGGAAAAAAGGGCAGGGAATCAAAAACCCTACCAGTGATGTTAAGAATGTAATCTAAAAACAGCATGATTCGATTAAATGTCAGGTTACACACACACAAGTTCAATTTCATCAAACATAGGACTGCGTTGTAGCTTTGAGGTACGTGTGCTAAAAACAAACGATATTCTTTAATGTCGAAAAATTAAGAATTAGCAGATCTTCCATCAGAAATTTGCGTTAAGGCAGTAAAGGTTAGATTAAAGGAATAACAAATGAAAAATGTTGGAGTTAAAACGATGGCGAAATTTGGAAAAATGAGAGTTGCGAGTATCTCCTATGCTGAGCACAATATACCTGGCCCTGTAATGTTTTTATAATAAAATAGTGGTTTTGGGAGAAAATTTTGTTGAGATATTGACAGTTTGAAGGTGGTACAACATCACATTCTATATTTTATATTGTTTATGTAGAAAGAAAAATATTTGACAGAAATAAAAGAAAGTACGGAAAATATATATATATATAAAGGGTATCGTAAAACTATTTAAAAATTACCTCACGAAAGTGATATTTTACAAGAAATGTGTTCACGCGGAGTTTGACTGTGAAAAGATCAATTATTCACACACTAAAGCCCACTGAAATAGTATTTCTACAGTACTTGAAAGACTTTTAAGAGATAAAATTTGTAGCTTAAAAAGTATTCATTAATATCAAAGAATAAAACATTTTTTGGCTGATGAAGTTGAAGCTCTGCCTGCAATTGTAGCAGACCTGTAGACAGCATAAATTGGCCTAGAAAAATTGTGTTGTCAAAATGGGTCGCTAATTGCTGTAGGTTTATCTGTTATCATAACTGGAAAGTTGAACCCATAAATATTCAGAATTTGATAGAATAAGAAATATTATCTGGTCCAAAGAATTAATGAGAGACTGAATGTTATTTTCGTTGGATTACTCGATTTTAGGAGAAAACATGATGCTCCTGAAGTTACTGATGATCTTTTCCGTTCACCAAATAAAAAAAACTCTGAATCAACAAGCTAAAATAATTACCAAAAGTTTTTTTTTTTTGCCGAAAAAGACGAATCACTCTCCAACTCTGCCCTTAGAAGAGAGTTCAAAAACATTGGAAAAGAAATTTTAAATGTTGAGTAAAATATTACACTCAAAGATAAATCGAGTAGAGAGGCTGAAGCTCTTAAATATGTCGAGGCCTTAAGTCCTCCCGTTGACATGGGTGTTTGGAGAAGTAAAGGCTACAGCTCAGGTGTCGTTCTCGTCACTTGACCGTGGTTCAAAACTACGAGGTCTGTCACCAATAGTACTCTAGTTACTTAAGAGTGCCCCCCCCCCCACGTAAATCAAAAATCAAATAAAACCACTCAAAGATAAAATTTCCATGTTGTTCAATTAGCCAGAATTTTAACTTGAGCAATATTGCAGTTATTTGACAAAACAGAAAATAGATCACCAAATACTGTAAAACCGAATGAAGTTTTGAAAATAATTACTTTTTGTAATAAATTAGTAATTTTTTGTTATGAATTAAAAACTAGTTTTTAGATTTTTCAAAATTGTGACGTTTTTTTCGGAAATGAGATTTATTAGGAATTTCCGAAAAATTCTGCTAGGAAAGATAAAGGGTTAAGAAATCAGAAACTCAATGAATCCTCAGTATGACGGGTTTTTGTTGTTGTGATGACCCCCGATTCTCAACATCCAGGCAATTGAGATGTAACTATAATAACTACTTTGTTACAGTTCGTGTTACAAAACTTTTCTTAAACGTAGAAAAGGTCGATGCTATCAATCACGTAATACCAATTAAATATTAGTTAAGAAAGATTAAGAGCACGAAATAAAGCATAGTCGCATGTCTCATTTTCAGGCAGATAATTCATTAAAATACTTTAATTTTCAGCATTGATAATAAAGCTTCCAATTTATAAATATTTTTTTTTAATTGCTTGGTTTTTCTTAAAGAAAACTAAGTAAACTTTTCAGCATTTTTGTCCTCTTAATTAGATTGAAATTTGCATTTAATGATATGCGTTTCTTTTGATACAATCTTGAATTTCTTACAATTCAGACCATTGGGTTACAAACGCCAGCAATTGTCGGGGCAAACTAGTTTGAATAATTTACCGAAAATAATTTGAGGGAAACAAGTTGTTAATGTATCGATAAGAGTAAACCTTTTTCATAAATCATTGTAGCACAGAATAAACGAGTCAAAAAAATGTTAAGTGGAACATTTTATTCGACTAATTTAGATAACTCATTTTTAAACGAATGGAAAAGAATAATTTGCAAGAGCTTTCATTCATTTTTTTCCATATACGCTACCTCGCAGTAGGGAATTATTCTGGTATTTCAATTCCATGTACAGGTTTCCATTGTATAACACTGTCAATTCGTACCGTGCAATATCAAAACCGTGCTACGCGTGAGATTTATTTTTATTTATTTAAATTGTTGTTTCTTATTTACTTAATTAGGTATGTACATAATATAAATCAAAGCAATATGTGTCGTGTTGTATCGAAACCATATTTTACGAAACTTTGAAATAATATAAATCAAGGAAATGTGGACCGCGTGTTATATATCGAAATCAAGTCTCAAGTTATAAAATTTTATGAAGGCTGAAATTTCGTTCCAATAAAACATACATATGGAAAAAGTAAGTCAACTTCAAGTTTTTAATCAAAAACAAAAATATGAAATACAAAAATTAAAAGTACAATAATAATTATAATAATAATTATAATAATTATTATAAAATAAATTGAAACTGCTTATTAGGAGCACAAAATTTCTATCATCACTCTAATCACTAAATTACAGCTAATCTATCCCCCCCCCCTCAAAGTTGGATGAAACTCCTCTTTACTAGTTATTCCATCATTACAAAAGATATCTGACGGAGTTACAATGACCAGTTTGTTTCGATTTTGCGATTCTTTCAAAATTTTCTTTTGAAGGAGCTAAAGAGCTTCGCAATTCTCTTTTAAATTCCATTTTAAAGAGAATGGAAATTTCCATTATTGAACGAAAATGATATTCATTTTTCAACCGTCTAATAATAAATTCAAGTTTTTTACTGTGTACTATCGAATCCGTGTTCTACAAGTACCGAGTTATATGAGGGACACCTGCACATTATTTAACAATGCCTGATAATTTTTTTGAGGAAATAAATTTGACGTGATTAATACTTTATTAATTTTATTTTTATCAACTTTTTGTAAAAATCTAATTCATTAAGTAACGTTGACACTAGCCTTCTTTGAAATGAATCATGGAACGGAAAAGTGACGTAAAGAAATATTGGAAAGATTTCAAACAAAGTTCGTGAAACATTTACTTCACGGAAAAAATCATTTTCATTATCAGGATTTATCAACATCTTATCCATGTGATGATTTTGATATTGCCGGCTTGTGTTCTATTTCTTATTTAAAGTTATCAATAGTATGATTAGCTGCATTGATATACTAATAATTCACTTTGATGGACAGAAGAAATGTTTCAGTAATTGAATGAGT
Source organism: Trichonephila clavata (assembly GCA_019973975.1). Lineage (NCBI taxonomy): Eukaryota > Metazoa > Arthropoda > Arachnida > Araneae > Nephilidae > Trichonephila > Trichonephila clavata. The sequence goes on from BMAO01030301.1 coordinate 999,245, forward strand.
TTATTAACCGCGTTTCTTATCTAGGTTTATTATCATTTTGAACCTAGGTTAAGTGAATAAGACGACACCTGAGCTGGCACCTCCCTATCCAAAATACCACACCTCGCCAAAGCGAGGACATAGAGCCACGATAGATTTAATGTGCATCAGCCCCTACTACACGCTGATCTTCAGCGGCACCTGGATTCGAACATGGGACACTCCGGCCACGTTTTCAATACCATAATGAGATGTTTGAAAATTTCTTATTTGAGGATTAATTTATCGCATTTAATTTTCGAGATCATAAGCTGTATAGCATTTTTAACAGATTTTCTGAAGATATTGGCCATTTTAATGTTTTTTAAAAGTAAATGTCTACTGCTTTTGATTTCTTGATATACATTATTTTTATTATTACCGTTATCAGAATTAATTTTTTTTAAAATTCTGTATTTTAGGATTTTTTTCCTTCTATTTTCCCCTGATTGCTTAAAACTCTTTGTGATTAATAATAATTTCGTGTTTTGTGTGTATTGTACTCTGTAACTGGAGTTTCACTGTTTCATTTTCTTTAAATCCATAAATAAGAATCAAGAGCTTATTCTCATTTAAATATCGTCAGGGGCTGAGAATTAAAATCTACATGAAAAAAATTTCAAAAAGGAATGAGGCGTGAATAACAGATATTGTGCTGTTGAATATTTCATTCAAATTTGTGTCTCAGTTTCGAAATCTTTTTATTTCTGTTCCGGAAAGATTCGAATCTTCAAACAGTTTTCGGAACACTTTAGTGCTTTTATATGGAAAAGGAAGAAACGAATCCAGGCGGTTGAACCCGTTGGGAGAATTCTGGCGAAAGACACGAGGAAAGGAGGGAAGAGATATCCCATGCGTGAGATCAGCCCGAGATTTAACGCGAAATAACTGTCATTGCTTTCTGGGGATCCATAAATCAGAGCTGGCAGCGCTTATTGGGTTATTTCTTTTCCCATGGAGCAGGGCGTTGCCTTGTTAACACACGGATTACATGGGGGGCACGAATCACTTTCGGCATTGTAGCGCTCGTTCATACGAAAAAACAATAAAAAAGCTCATTATTCTTTTTTAACATCAGATTTAAGAATGTGAGATGTTTTGCAAACAAGAGAAATAGACACGAAAAATATTGGCAGCAACGGCTCTGCTGAAAGAAGCAATTTACATATTCTCATCGACCAAACACCGAGTCGATTCCAGAGGGAATGATCGAGTGAATATTAACGCCACACTATTCAACTACTCGAGGGATCAAGTGACGAGGACGACACCTGTGAGCTGGCACTCCCCCTCTCGTAACTTCCAACCAACGGGTGGAGGTTTGAGCTCTCAACAGATTCAACGTGCGTCGCTTCCCTGCACGGCGGGTCTTCAGCGGCACTGGGCTCGAACTCACGACACGCCGCCCACGAGTCCGTTACCTTAAGCACTAGGATACCGCGGCCATGAGCTGATTCCAGAATTGAAAATGTTATTAATAACAAAATCAGAATTCTACCATTTAGTGTTTGGCTTTTTCAAAATATGTAACAAAATCAAATATTACAAAATTATCCACTAATTAATCATCATGTGAATAATAATCACAATTTTTGTACACCTCAGAATAAATATACGCACACAATATCAAGTCAATCTTAAGCGATTAAGTAGAAATTCATTGCAAAATTTCACCTGAATAGTTTTCAGTGTTTCTGGTATGGATTGCACATGCATTTTCAAACAGCTCTGCAAAAATAATTTATCTCGCTCTTTACAATCAATCGCCTGGTCACTAACCGCAACGACTGGCGTGTTGCCACTTTTCAAAAAGTAAATTCGACGTGCTTTTTGCAGCTTGGTTAACGGACTAGGGATTGTATTAATTGGAGTAAGTTCGGTCGCACTGTGTTTCTGGGACATGGAGTCGCGCGCCCTTGATGACAAAACAGTCGCTTTTTGATACTTCTGATCCGTCTAATGTCCGAATGACGTTGAATGTCCCTTTACGATTTGTCATTATCAAGTTCATTTTATAGATTGGTGTAAATGTTTCAATAGGTGTAGTTACTTCTATATAGTGCAAAAAATGCTGTTCTAAATTTTATATTGTATCGTGTGTGTATTTTTATTTTATTTATATATATATTGAATAGTATTTTAAGAATAATCCCTCATCTATTTTTATGAATTGAATGTTGCAATTTCCAATGGTTTTCTTCACATTTTATTCACCTCGATTGTGTTTGAAATACGAAAAAAGTTCCATATTTTTACTTGGCATCGATTAAGCTTTAGCCACTTTAAAAAAGTGAGTTATAAACGATTGAGATTGTGTGTGCCATTCTGAGTAGTTACAATTCGAATTACTGCCAAAACATTGATAGAATTTAAAACATCTCTAAATTCATATTATTCTTTAGCTGATTAAGGGGTTAGCAATAAAGTAATTTGAATTTCTTAAAGTAATCAATTTTATTGGGTATTTTTTACTGCATATGAACTCACATACATGATTGCACACAATTGTTCCTTAACTTTAATTAAAACCACACACTACATCAAGAAGAGCACTCGCAACCCTTTTTGTTACTTTGTAGCATGCTTAGAAAACGAGTTGTCGGCATCATAAACCTCAAAATTTTCATACTTGTCTCGCAGGTCACAATTAGATTTGATAGCACATCTTTTGATGAAATCAAGTGACCATTAAAGAATTGAGATAAAATTTCACAAACGCATTTTTCCTCCATAAACTTTTGGCCAGTGTCGTGTGCTTCAAATAAAAATTTTTCTAATTGAAAAAAAAATCATTAAATTTGTAAAAGGTGACGCAGATGTATCGCTGTGTATGCATGCCTGTGAGTGCATTTTACAAAATGCGGAATATTCAGTACTTTTTCTTTCTGTAGATGAAATATATATATATATATATATATATATAATGATCGTGTTCTTTGCAAGGTGCAGAGCATAAAGACTACGGATATTAATCGTTTGAATTTTTTTCTTAAGGTTTTTATGTGTTTGCACAGGAATTAAACGGTTCATAAAACTGGCACGGTTTCGAGTTCAGTGAACCAAAAAAATTACAAAATGCCAGTGCTTTAAAACTGTTTGAACAGGCAGTATTAACAATTTTATCCTTCTATCCTTCTTCGCTTATAAAATGGTTACTACATTTTGAAATCAAAGAATGCAGAAGGAATTTTGAGGAATGTAAGAATCTTCATGTATTATCAGTATGTTTTTGCAATTCCAAAGAGATTTGGAAACCCACTTAATTTTTTTCACACCAAAGTCCAAATTAAAATGTGTTTTTTGAGTAGGCAGAGTATCGAAATGTTTAAATTCGTATCTTATTTAATGACTGTAGCATTTTACTCGTGTAAGTATTGTATTCGATCAACACTCTGCTGAATATGATTTCAAGCAATTTGATCAATTTAATTTCTTAAGACTAGATTAAATTGTATATATTTATTTATGTTTTAAAGATTTTGATTACGATTCGCTCTAATTTTAATTAACCTAATAAGTATAAAGGGAAAAATTTGGTTCCATCAAACTAGTTTAATTCCATTTATTCGGTCCCAAGTCTGAAATTGTTTTCTTTTAACTCGCAAGGCTCCATTTAAAAAATTTTTTTGCTAAATTTGTGTATTTTGCTTTTATTATTTATGCTTTCATGTTTTTACATGTGATTTATGTTTTTCCTTTACATGTAGTGCTTTAGTAGGATGTGTACTCTTTCAAGAAAGAATATATTCTTTCAATTTAAAACAAAGCTAATTAACAAGTTAGGAGTAAATAAGTTAGTTCTTTGTTTTACAATACGTAATCTTTTTTCGCTTAGTTTTGTAATAACCTATTTATGTTAAAGACATAGAACAATCCGGTTTTTAAAAAAATCAAATCAGTTCATCAGAGGTACATACTGGAAGAAGCGAATTATAGCGGAATTGCAAATTCTGGGAATGTAATCGCAGAGGTGGGAAGAAGCGAACCGCAGCCAGAACATGGGCCAAACGAAATAACAGACCTGAACGAAACACGCAGGATTCTGGAACAGTTTTCCAAGACCAAAAATCTCACTTGTTTGTTTGCTGTTTGTGATCTACTTCGCGAAGGTGTTTGTTGTTCGTGTAACTGCACCCTGTAATTGTAAGGTGGTGTCTGAAAACGGTTCTTCTCCCCTCCCCTCTTCTTTAGACTTTGTGTCTAACATTGTCAGTTTTTTTTGTAGAATAATTTCGGTGCTTTTCCATATTTTTATTTCCCTCCCCACAGAATAGGGTATTATAAATAGTTTGTAGCTAAACTTCATCTTTTGAGACGACTTCGTTTAAAAATTGAAATAAAAGCAGTTTTGAGAGCAACTAATAAAGAAACGTTGAAACTTTGTCAAAACTTTTGAACACTTGGTTGAAGAAATGTTTAATCAACGGGACTAATACAAAATCACATCCAATCATTTGTTAGTACATCAAAGAAAATTATACACAAAATTCTTTCACGATACAAATTTAAAAAGTACATTTTATACAATTTGATTGACCAAAATTATCACGAGTAATATTGAAGAATTATGTTTGATTTATTCAAATACGTCCTATTAATAGATTCAATACACTCAAACACAATGCACTCAAACAAACATAGCCATTAATAACACTAAATGTCGATTTTTAGGAGAATTAGTTTTAATATTTTAATACAATTAATTATTCTTATAAATTCACCAAAAGTACTTTGAATTTATAACGAAAATCGAACGTTCATTATTCATAAAGTCTTTTCCAGGAAATTTGGGAGAATTCATAGCAGAAAAAATAGTTTCCCTCTTCATACTTCACTTCAATTGAAGGAAGATTAATGCATTTATAAGTTATCGATATTAATTCATTTCCTTTTTGCTAATCGTACAAGTCGCACTTTCGTTTTCTGGTTTCTAATTTTAAACTGTGGAAAATCGTACGGAACATAAATAAGTAGCTAAAATTGAATCATTAAGAAATGTTGGTATATTCACGAGATTCAAATAATAAAAGTTGGATCAAGTAGGATTTTTTAATAAGATTTTGAATAAGCAAACCAAAATTGCTTTCCAATACGGAAAAGCTAAAAATTTCGCTTATTGTAAAGGAAAAATAGTTGTAATTATTGCTTGGTTTGGTGAAATGTACTGTAATATATAAGAACCACAAAATAAACTATCGTTTATAAAACAGTAAATTTATCTTCAGGTGCGGGAGAAATGACTTCGAACTGTTTAATGAGTGAGATTTGCGCAATGAAATATAAATAATCTTGACTCATCGCACACTTAATTAATATTCAAGCTTTCGTTCGGAGTTCCGAGCCCGCGGGCTCAGAAACAGGGTCCCTGGGTGCTGCTGTTTGGAAAAGAGCGTGACACAAACCTCAAGAAACTGTCAGAGTAGAGTTGAGTTGCATTGCGGAGAGCAATTAGAGCAGAGAGCGCACACATGAACTGGCGCCACGAGAAAAAAAAGTGGGTGGAGAGTTGATGACCTACCTGCACACATGGAGTCAAATATCGCGCAGCCTGTTTATGTATAAATGATACAGTATTTTTCTTTGGTTTTTTCGATTATTTAACTATTCACAATACAGGTGTTTAAGTAAGAATATAACTTTTTATACGGGAAAAAAAATTGTTTAAATATTTTTAAAAACAATTTTTTATTAAAAAGGGGCTATGATTATATATTTATAATTATTTTTAAGCTTATAATTACGATAACATTCTTAAAAATGTATAGGTGACATTTCATACAGTGATTAAAATAATAACAGTTTTTAAGAGACATATTTCGCATAACAGTATCTCAGAATTTAAAGATCGAAAAAGATACAAGGAACTCATGATATTTCAAAAAGGATTTATACCTCGAGTATGAAAGTGACTTTGTGTTACAAGAAAATAACTATATGGAGGAAGGACAACAGAAGAACGTTAAGCAAAAAACAAACCAGAATCACCTCCTGTTTTGTTTGAAAATCACGTATTTAAAAACCCACTTTTGTTTTGCTCAAGACTTCTACGTGAAATTTAGAGAAATATGTTGTAGAAAGTAATGTATCAAAATTTTTTCCCTCCTTTTTTGACCGATATTTTACACGCGAGATCTTTCTTTCAACGAAGATGATTTTTATCAGTAATTAAAAATAGATTTTACATAATTTTTTGTTGCATCTTTCAATTTGCTTCTTCTCAAAGAGACATCTTCCATTTCAGGGATTTTACGTTTAAATCGAGACGATAAAACTTGTAATTTGAAATAATCTTTTTTTTGTTTAAATTCGAAAAAAATTTCTAGATTTATGAGGTTTTAAATACACACAGGTAAGCCTCCTTTAACGCGGTACTTGTGCAACGCGTTTCAGATATTTAGTATTTTTTTCCATAACGCGGTTTAAATTTTCCTACAACGCCTTTTTTGTTACATATTCTATTACGCTTCAAATAAAAAAAATACATAAAAAGGCATCACTGTAGATTTTTTTCAACACAGGCAACCTTTGACTGCTCGAATTATCGAAAAAAAAACCAATCAGGTGAACTACGCATTTCACAATTCACTTTTTTCTGTTAATATCTACACGTCACTTGTGATTTGCTTTACGTGGTGTTCATATCTCCTACAACGCGATTTCTTATAACGCGGCTTTTTTTAGGAGAACGTATCTACCGCGTTATAGGAGGCTTGCCTGTATATTGAGGTTATGATATTGAAACTATAAAGACTCATGGAAAAATACGCATTTTTAAGTAACCTTATTTCTCAGTTCCTCTGTTGATTCCTTTCTTAGAATCTTACAGTTATGTTCCTTAATGTTATATAATGCAATTTTTTTTTTTAAATCTGTTTGATAAAATGTGTCATTCGAATTGACCGATTTAATAAAAAATTCCAGATAATGATCGCAAAACTCACATAACAAAACTTTGTTACCAAGATTCACTCTAATTTAATTAAAATTACACTAGAATTACGTAATTGTATTTGATTTCTTACTAACTGATGACACTTCGGAGTTGGACGAGGGCTACTGGCAACGAGCCCCTTAATTCTGAACATGAGTCAAGTGACAGGGAAGATATCTGATACGACACCGTACTCTCCAGACTACCACACCACATGAACGAGATACTTTTAGGTCTCTCTCTCTCTCTCTCCACACAGTTAACATTAAACAGTTCCTCTACACAGCGGGTTTTCTGTGTCAAAAGGACTTGAACACACGACTCGACAACGCTGGCCACGAGTTCATGACCATTTAGCTACTTAAAAATACTGCTTGAGATCACAATCCATTGATAAGATACTCCAAATGAGAATTCGTGTAAAATTTTTTCGTCGTAAGAATTTTTTGAGAGCTTGGAGACTCAGTTGGATTAAGTTGTCATTCGTCTATTAGACAGCATTTCTCAAATTTCCGATTAAGATTTATTCCCATTATTTTAGGGAGTTCTGCAAAGTTTTTGAGAGATTTGCATTTCTTGGCCGGCTATGGATTCCTCGCGGATACTTTTTATGCAACCTCGGGAAGAATAAATATTCTCGAAGACAAAACAAACCCGTATAAATCTGACAGCTTTATGACAAAGATCCGAAAACGGTGTTGGTTGCCATGACGATACCGTGTCAACAGCGGAACAAATAATCGTTTTATGTCTCCTAGATTCTGCGAACTGCCTCAATGTTCGTTTTGCACAAGAATGGAATATTATTTTTCAATGCACAGAAACCGGAAGAACAGGATGGTTGTGAAAACATCGGATTGCCGATGTTTGTGGAATCCTTGCTGTAAAAACACTGCATGTCTCAGAAAAATAATAAAACTATTGAACTCAAGAAACCTTCTCTGAAGTGCTACTTTCAGTCAGAGTTCACTTTATTGTTTTCAGTTCGCGCCAATTCACTATATTTAAATAAATTTGAAGGCTTAGAAGCAAAGAGTGAATAAGAATGCTTCGAAATCGAAATAATGAATCTTTCATCGTCTGAGTTCTTGCAAAGTTGATCAGCAGAGTGGGAATATTTTTTGTACATCAACTTTTTCTAAACAATAAAATCATTGTTATTAAAATTATAATTCATGAAGATTCAGATGCGATCATAAGTAACAATCAAATGAAATAAGCATGCAATCTTGTAACAGAATAAAAATATTGTATCAAGAAGGGTAACTTTTCCATGTAACTCTAAAACAGAAACCGAATAAGATTAACGATAAGCGCGTACCAATTTAAGATATCCAAAGTATTTTAGCGAAGCCGATTCAATTTCTTGATGTTTTTGTTGTGAATATCATGCATAATATACATAAAATGTAAAAAAAAAATTATTTAAAATATATTTAATTTCCGATATTATAAGTTTATAGTACAATTCAAACAATTTGGCAAAGATTTCATACAGTTGTAAAATGCTTAGGATCATAATTCAATTAATCTACATCGCAGAATTATCCTTTTCTACATATTTAAACTGTAAAAAATAAAAGATTACAACTGTTTTATCTGTTTTTTCCTTAAAGTTCTAGTGATAAATTTATCTCCTGGCCATTGCACTTAAATGGGTATATTTATTTTATCTATATTTATGTTTATATAACTATTTTTATCATCATGGCTCCCATTTTCGATCCCTATTTTCAGCTCGCTAGTATCTGATCAGTTTTTAATATCTGAAATTTTTTAATAGGATGTTTGAATTAAATTTATTATTAAATTTCTATTTTTTATCACCATTCAAAATTCTTTGCAAGATTGTTCTCAATTACTAATTATGTTTAAATTACGAAAATTCAGTATAGAAATCCTGAAATTATTTGAGTTGAAGGTGTTTGAAAGGGATATTCGTTTGTTCGAAAAGGGTTGCTTTCGCGATTTGAGGGATATTTCTGATCCCTTCCCTCACGTCTCTTGGTGGGTTTTGAAATGGGAGGGGGGGGGGGGAGATTTTCTGGATTAAAGTCGGGATATTTCACGCGTGAAAAGTTAAGTGTGCATCCTGATTCCTTGAATTTTACATAATTCCAGAGCAGGAACAAAGTATTTATTGAAGTTGATTACATATGATGTGGGAACATTTATGTACAAAACATTTAGAGCTGAACACTGAATGAAAGTGATTTTGCTAATACGACGTTCTTACTCAAGTACCTCAATTTGATTTCGATTGAGGTTGTTTTAGAAGTAGATAATGAACAAATGGTTGAAGACCACATTATTTGGAGCCGTTATCAGATATTTCTGGGTTGAAATTTTACTCGACACTCTGAGTTACGTATACTGCCTGATAATTTTGAAAGTTTGTTGTACTTGTAAATTTTGATTCACGTCGCACAAAAGCAACACGAGGGCTATTGGCAATTGACTTCAAATTTTTTGAACATGAATCAAGACTTGAGAAACGACATTAGTGTAGATACTAAACTTCAACTCCCTGTGAGATGCCTTTGAAACTTAATTCATTTAAGCAATTAATAGCCTGCTTTATTTTTTCACGGAATTTTGGTAGGATCGAGATTTGAACAAAGTTCGGCTTGAACATTTCCGGCAAAGACCACAACTATTTGGTTTACAAGGTCACAAAATGTGAAGAGTTAGCTTTTTACTTAAACTTTTAAATACACGTTGTTGGGTGAGTGAGTGAATATTAACGTCACACCGATTAGCAACACGAGGGCTTTTGGCGACGGTCCGCGTCATTTTGAACCATGGTCAAGTGACGCGGACGACACCTGAGCTGGCACCCCCTCTCCTGACTACCACACCACACTAATGGAAGGACGTTTGAGCTCTCGACAGATTTAACGTGCATCGCTCCCCTACACGGCGGATCTTTTTAGTGGTACTGGGATCGAACTCGTGACACTCTAGCCATGATCCGATGCCTACACCACTTGGCCACATACACGTTGTTGGAATCGGGATTTATTTGAATGTACAATCTCCAAACACGAAACTCACCATCTTGCTGGAAAGTAAAGGATGTCCAAAAAAAATCTGGATCTTTATGAAAACATTTAGAAAAATGTATTGTGAGGAAAATACTACTTATTGCCATTGATATTTTTTAGAACACTTAGAAAATCATGTTTTTAAGGGCATTTTTACTAATCTATACTGTGTCTTTTTCCACGCAATTTTATGACAACTGTTTTGCTAGAACTATTAAAAACTGCTCGCAATGAACATCAAATGCTTTGATCGGAGTTATTTGTATTAGTAATTATGAAGTTTCAAAGAAGATTGCTAAAACAATTTTAGATATATATCTATAAACTAGAGAGGAAAGCAATGGTCAGCTTTTAAAGACTACGTAAAGAAATTAAATCGAAAATAGTCGTAATGGTTTAATTAGATTTTAATTCAAGTTTAAAAAATGAATTTTTGAAAGAAAAATGGCTAATTTTATTTATTATTCCGTTCGCTACAATAGACACAAATTATTCTGCGATCAAAATCCCGTTGAGAAAAGGTCCCTGTGTGCGAGTGCTAGGGTGGGACCCAAAAAGAGTTCACAAAACGAAGCATTCTGAGCGCATGACGCAAGGGGAAAAGAATCGAGTGGAATTCGAGTGTTTGCTCCGCTTTTTTCTCTTGTTTTACACGCTCTACTTCGTTTTCCACAGCCAACGATTGCTTTGAACTTTCATCGATGAAACAGAGAAATCAACTGAAAGCATTTTCAGAACTTAATTTTATATTCGACACTTTTTAACAGACAAATTCTATTAAAAAATTCTATGGGAAAATTGTAAGTTTATATCTCCCAATACAATTTATCAAATTATCTCTTCATACTTCCGTCTTATATCCTGAGATCTTTCAAAACCGTTCATATCTCTGTTGCCCTACATTCAAAATCTAATTTTTAAGGGGAAAAAATGTGTGTGTGAAACTTATCTAATTTTTTTTCAGTCATAAATCTTTGATAACTGAAAAACACTGTTCAGAAGATTTCTAAAGAAAAACGAAAAAATTACCTTACAAGGTCAATTAAGAATTTGTCTGAGAGGAATTAACATAATACGATATAATTATTTAAAATAGTTCATTGATTTGTTGATAAACAGTGTCGCATTTTGGAATTGCCACTGTGACGAAAGTCGGCGTACTACACATTGGTGACGTACCTTAAAATTTTGAGCTAGCAGGGACCACACGCTCCAAACTTCCCCATCACGCCAATTTGAGGACTTGAAGACTCGAAAGACTTAAAATGCATTAGGGGGGGGGAGGACACAAATCACCTCCAGTGGCCTCTGAACTTGAGTCCACGACTCGGGAGAAACAACGCAACTACGACATTCGATTACCGCAGTCAAAAGAATACATAAAACTACATATTTGTGCTAAGAAACTGCCTCTACAGTTTTTCACAATCTTCATTTTATTTACTTTTATGTCGGGGGGGGGAGGGAAAAGGGGTTGAAGTATAAGAACAAAAGTTATCGAACAAATGATAATTGGATTCCGACTACAAAAAGGGCATAAAATTGACGTATTTTCAATTACATTATGTTCAGCAGATTCCAAAGAACGATGCATGTGCGAATTTATATCATAATTTGTGCCACTGCGAATGACAACATCTGAGATATTATCCTACTTTCGTAACCTGTATCTCTCGTATGCCAGGATTTTATTTGTATCATCAGAGAGGACTACAGCACGCGGCTAACTTTGTACAACATTACCTGTTACGGTGCTCAAAACTATCCTTATTCGGGCACAGAAATCTCCAGAAACAGCTTTTCAGATATAAAAAAAAATTCAATCTCAGTTATATGAAATTCAAATACAAATTTAAAATTCTAATTAAAAACAATGTCATAATATTTTTTTTAAAAAAAATCCACATCAGTTTTAATTTTAATATTGAGTCTTATTTTTTTACTATTATTTTTCTTGATTCAAAATTAACATGCTATGAGAAACCCTTTAATACATGAAACCACGTAATAATGGATGTTTGTGATAATAAATATTTGGTCTGTATCCTTTTTTTTGTGATATTTAAGCCAGAGATATAACTCGCCTTTTCCTCAGGATGTAGAGAGATTCTTACAGCTCTTACAGTTCATTGGGTCAGTAGTAAAAAAAGCCGAACTTAGTATCAATATTATGATAAAAAAAAAATTATATAATTATTTTGATTTTTACCCATTTTCTCGTTTAGTCTACATATTTAAATTATTACTGATATATTTTTAATAAAGAGTGTGAAGTTTATATCTGGTTGAAGTAATACAGTAACAATTTTAATGTTAACTTTTTTTATCTAGGTGCTAATAGTAAGCTATTGGTTGCATTTAATTTAATTCATAACACATTTCATTAAAAAAAGATCTGCAACAGTTCATTTAATTCAGTTTCATCCGAAGATCAGAAATATCCTTTTAATACCTAATATAGAACGTCTGTCTATTTAGAATTAGGCATGTTGGCATACGAACACAATGCATTGTGATGATGTTAATAACTTCTTCAAAAATGTGCATCTGTTATAATTTTCATTAGAAAATTCTGAACAAAATACTATTTCGAAAATAATCTTTCGTCATGTAACAAAAATTATTACGAGATTCGACACTTCCAACATTCCTTACAGACTGCATCGTTATCATTGAGTCTTTTATTTTAAAAAACAAGCATTTCTTTAAAAATATCATTTTGTAAAATTTTTATTTGATTATATTATAAGCTAGTGTTTCATTTCAACGACAAAATTTTCTATGAGCAACAGAAATTCTTCCCTTGATTTATGGTGAGATTTTAACAATAGCTTTGCTTAGAAATTTTACTTGAATGCTTGATAAGTAAAAGAAATTTCATAAATAAAATTTTTATTCGAATAAGTATGTCGCATAAGCATTTGTCGGTGATTAAATAGGCTCGTCTTACACTCACGTTTCGACAATCACGAAGCTCGAGTTTTGATTGTAGAAAGTATTTGACACTTTAGATGCAAGAAGGAAGAGTAAACAAAGACTCACCTCCAGCTGTTGGGAGTATTCCTCTGTGAGCCTCTCGTTGGCTCGGCTGATCTCCTCGTTCTTTTCGAGGAGGGCCTTGCCCAGCTCTGCGGCCAGGATGAGATCCTTTTCCTTGCGGGCCAGCTGAGCGTACACATCGTCCGGGTCCGCCCCGCTCTGGGCCTGCTGCTGCTTCTCCATCTGACACACGTAATCCTCGAGATCCCCGTAGAAATTATGCTGTTGCATGTCGTCCGCCCGGCATGTGGTCATGCTGTCCTGCGGTCAACGGTCCATCGCCGCACGACAAAAGGAAGGCGCGTCCTTAGCGGGACAGCATCTCTGGAACGCACACTCCTAAATGCAGCGCGAACACTCAACTCGCATAAAAGAAGAAAATCCACCACTCACTCACGATTCAGCGAACTTTTTCGGACGTTTTTTTGGGATACTATTCCTCTCCTACTGCACAGTAGTCGAACGGAACGCTCAGGTGGAATCAGAATTCCGATGCTGAATAAAGCTCTCGTCGAGGTGAGATTCTGTAAAAGAACGCGGAATGGATGGTGAAAAAAGAAATACGAACTCGCAACAGTTGAACGTTTTCGATGTCAATCCGTAAAGGCACTGAACAACAACAATAACAACGTCGGAAACGCGCGGAGGTCGAAAAATGCGACCACCTCACCCGTTTGAAAGAACGCTCGACAGTAACCTAGGGAACACAACTTACCTGTACGAAAGTGATGTAAGAACAATCTAAGCCAATCACAACTCGCTTAAACGTGCTGCCAAACAATTTACCTGGACTGCCATTGTAGGTTAACGTTTGGCGCGCCTATCGCTGTCGCTTGGCGTCAAGCTGGAGTGTATGGAAGTTACCTTTTTTGGAGTCGCATTAGAGAGGAGTGGGAAAAGGTTAACTATTAGATATTTGAGCCCCTTTTATTATACGTTTGATTTTTCTATTAATTTTGTTTTGATTATTATTGTCTTTTGATTAATTTTATAAAAATATGTGCCTCCATACGAAAAAAATGTACCGGACTGTCTTGGATTCAGTTGGAGAGAAATAAAGCAAAACAAATGACTCCTATTGACCGTAAAATCCGGCGTATAACGCTTACTTTTAACACAAAAAGTAAGATCGAAACTTACGGGGGCGCATTACACGCCGATTATAAAAAGGAGAGCTTTAAAAATAAATAAAAAGCTGTGCCCACAAAAATCATAGACTTCGACATATATCAAAATATTGTTTATTTGAAAGAAATGACATTCTTTATAAACTTAACGGGTTGTAGTTCTGGAAGCATACTATTTTTTTCTAAAGCTTGAAATAATTAATCGAAGAAATGACTTCAAAACGTAAGAGCATCGTGAGCGTATATTTCAGGTTCCTTTGTAAAAAAGGGGGTGCGCGTTATATGGCGAATATACCTAAAAAGTAAAAATTGCAGCTTGAAAGTATGGGTGAGCGAAAAACGCCAGTTTTTACTGTAAATCTTTTAAGGAGTAATTTTTACCAGTTGTTAAGGATATGTTAAAGCTTCTTATTGGGAAAATTTCTGCTATAATGATGTATTAATATCTCGCGATTTTTTGCTTAATACTCTGATTGATATATTTAAACTGAAAGAAAAAGCCATTTATTTTCTTTGCAGAAATTTTTTTTTCTTTTTTGGCGTCCTCTATTTAGAAAGCGTATCTCCCGAATTAAGCATTTTGCAGTGAAGCGCTTTAAAATATTTTAACGTGTGAGTTATGAATATTAAAAAAATGTTTTTACATATGTATTTTGAAACTCTTTTGACTCAACTGATTGCAATAAGCTGTCTGGCCTTGGACTTGGTGAAACAAATAAAGATTAGACGATTAGCAATTGTCGAATGAGTTTCTTAGGAAAATTATTCTGTAATTAGTCAATGAATTATTGCTACGTCCAATAACAATACTTCGTGGAATTCAAGCAGTGTTAATGCAGTGTCACTAAATTATTAAAAATATTATATGCATTAACATTACCTAGCAAAAGTTACAAACATCTTTAGAGTTTAAACTAATACTATCAATTGAATCAAAAACTTATTGTCGGAAAAAGAGTTCAAAGGTTTCCATTTTTATTCCTGCGGGGGGGGGGGGTGAAGCTCAGGTGTCGTCCGCGTCACTTGACCATGGTTCAAAATTACGCAGACCGTCGCCAAAAGCCCTTGTGTTGCTAATCAGTGCGACGTTAATATTCTCTCACTCACTTTTATTCCTGCGTTGACATTGACGTGGACAATAATTTAAAATTTGTTACATACATTTAACTGTCATAACTCAAAGTCTTCACGTTGGCATGGAATGAAATTTCGGTGAGTGGGGTACCAGCTCTGACGTCGACTTCGTCATTTGATCGAGGTTCAAAATTACGAGGTCTGTCTCCAAACGCCCTCGATCGCAATACTTATTTCTTAGGGAAAGATAAATATCATGCACAAAAAGTTTACTTGCTTCTTAAGTTCGCGTTACTTCTTTGGCACATATTGAGGTCTGGGAGGCAACATTCGCTTCATGTATCATTGTACACTTTGACATGTCTCTCATTGTATCCTGTGAAAGCCGAGATAATGCATCGATTCTGTTTTGAATGTTAAAGATTACCTTACACTCTTCTCAACCTCATTAAATGCTTTAGAGTAATACAAATTTCAAAATAAAATGATCTGCTTTTACACTTAACTGTTAAGTTGAGCCAAATTAAACAGTATTTTTCGGAAGCATCAATTTCCATTTTATATTTGCATGTCAAAGGATTAAAAAAATAACTTGAATTAATTGTAAAGAATACCAAAAAATGTGTAATATTTAAAAAAAATAAAATGCTGAAAATTGTGATCCATCTATATTAAAGGGGAAAGGGGACACTCACTCACACGAGATCTCCCCAGCTATTAGATCTACAGACTTGAAATTTGGCAAGCGTATTTATTTCGTTAAGTAAAGATCCGCAGAAAATAGGTTTGGCGGAAATTGAATCCCAAGGAGGGGGGAGGGGTTACGGTGGCATAAAAGATAAATATATTATCGTTTCTGAGATCCAAGTCCTCTCCTTTTTAAATCAAGAGGCGAAAGCTATATTAATGTTGATCAGTACAATTGAAAGCTTAATGCTCTGTGACTTAGATGTCAATAATTTCCATACAACATCATGAAACACTAAGTGAAGTTGGGGTTAACAGCTAGTATATACGTAAGTGATTAAGATCAGGCATATTAATCTATCAAAAATATATATATAAAAAAAAAATAGTATTTTTTTTTTACAAATTTTTAAATATGTTTCTTTTATATAATTTTTTCCGTAATAATATATAATAAAAAACACAAAGAAAGAAGAAACAAAAATGATCTCGATCGTGTTGTAAGTTATAAATACACAGTGTTTCTAAAGCTATAAAAGGAATAGAGATCTTCACAAAAAAAAAAATCGAATTCAGTGTGTGGTAGGTATGCAGTTACCTAACCACTAGAAGGGGCGTTCGCAGTTAAAAGGGATAACATAAAAAAAATGCGTATTCAAGAAAAGAAAATCTTTACTGTGCTCAAACGAGTGACCTCCATCTGCGATGTAATCATGACATCTACTATGGTAGAATCACATGCTTTTTGGAAGATTCCTGGTCTTTCACGAGCTTTGTTAGTTGAGATACCAATTTTGGGGACAGGTCCAATCAGAACTCATCAAGAAATCTCGATGAACATACGGTGGATTCCCTAAAACCATGGACAGCCGTGCATAAAATAGCCAATCGATCTTTTCAGCATTCCTAATATTTTTACATTTTTGGTGATGAACAGTAGTAGAGAAAAATTCTGTAAAAATGCACGATGTTGATGGAATTGGAACTCTAAGCTATGTAACACGTTATTTTGGAGTAGTTTCTGTGTGATTCGGTAGAAAGTAGTTTCCCTTTTGATCAGGGTTCGACTGAATTTCTTTTGGAGTTTGGTTTTGAGTAGTTGCTTGGGTATATATAGAAAGCTTCTAGTGGGGCTTGGAGAGTATCTACGACTACACATTGTATTAGAATTTTAGTTTGTTTTGGCGATTTCTAACTCCCTTAAAACTTGAATTATCCTTTCACTCAAAAATTTTATCAGAATGAAAATTTTAAATATTTTAAAAATATTTAGTTTGAAGCAATGTTTACAGCTGATTTTTCAGCAATCTTAATGATAGCAATTTTAATTCCAATTGAATATAAAGTTCCATGGAAAAATGAAATTTTTCAACTTTTGATTACAGTTAAAAAATGAGCTATTATAAAAATATTGAGCTTGCATTGCATTAGCATTTTCTTTAAAAGGCTCTACAATTCAGTTTACTTTATTAGCGGAAAGCATTACTTCTTCCATCAGTGTAAAGCTTATTAATTTTTTTTTGCTTCGCTGAATTCCGCTCAATGCCGCAAATCAATACGTTTTCCATCCTTTCTTTTGCTAAGTATTATTTTCAGTGTTTCCTTTAAGTGAATTCCAAAATATTTTGCCCTCAAATCTCCTTGAATGACTCATCTAATACTTCTTTAAAGTAGGCTTAAAATCTGGAAGTTCTGCTTGCTGCACCGGAATAGCTGGAGCCTTATTTCGGTTTTTCAAATTGATTTCTATACTTAAGTAGATTTATCTGATTCATAGATTTCTCTCGATGAATGCTCACCCATAAATAAATCAAATTCCAGAGAATCAACGTTAAGGATAAAAAAAAAAATACTTTATGGAGAGAAGTAAAATGTAAACCTGAAATTTTTGATCGGTGCAGATTCGTGATTAAAATTAACGACATCATAAAATAAAAAATATCTGAAACATGACCTTTTCAGTTATAGGTTTTGTGGGATTTGGAGCAGCAAAAGCTATTAAGTACTTTTCATTCTTTGTATATATATATACAACTTTATTATTTGATTCTTTTTTTTTTTGGTTATTTGTTTTTGCTGGCACAAATAACCTTAATTTACCACTTAATTTTGAATCATAGTCAGAAAACGAGATTGATACGTTCACATCATGCCAGAGTGATCCACGAACACATGTGAACTTTGTACTACTTTACCTTCAGTCCATTTGTTTATTTTCGATATGACAACAACCCAAGACGCATTTTAGCTAAAATTTTAATGAACGGACAAAAAGAAAATTTGTATCGCTCTGATGCATGCAAGTAAGCTTGTAAAGGCTTAAAAAAAATTTTTTTTTGTGACTCCTCTCGCTGTGTTGAGGGTCTGATGCATTTTAAATCTGTGGAGGCTCAAGCATCTCACGTTGACGTGGTAAGGAAGGTTGGAGAGTGAGGTGAAGCGCGAAGAGAATAAATAATTAATGAATCAGTTAACCAATCATTTAACATTTTATCACACTTGATATTATACTTTTGTGCTTCAATTCTATCCTGATGACAAGTTCTTCCGGCATGTGATTAAAGAGTATTTTATGCATATTTCTAATGTGGGATGCAAGATTAAAATGAAAGGAAACAAAAAAAGCAAATCAACAATTCTCAATAAACATCCACAAAATTGCGATTGTTTAAAATTTACACACAAACTCAGTTCTCTTATACAAAAGAGTTCCCTGACATGAAATCCCAAACGAATCAAAATAATCACAAATATATGTTATTGAAAGACCTAGAAAGAAGAGAACACTAAATTTGATGGCAAAATAAAACTTCAGGAAAATAGTAGATAAATGCGTGCAGCGTTCTCTCAGTAAAGATTTATATTTTCCGTTCGTTCGAATGATTCAGACTATTGCTCACCATCGTTATTCTACGAGAGTCTGTTTTTGTTTAAAGTTCCGAAGGAAAAGGTTTGAGGCATTACATAAAGAATTATTTTATTTAAAAGGATTTTACAAGAAGTACCAGCTGCACACTCTAAAAAAAGTAGTCCAAATAAATATATTTAGCCAAGTGACGGAAACAATAGTTTGCATCTGAGATTCAAACTATATTCTCGAATTTGAAAATGGATATTGAATATACTGTTTTCGATGACCATGGTTGCCCGTACATTATTAGAGTAAATGGTGCTGCAAAGTTAAGCGACGACAAACGTCCTCAGTTTTTTTAAAAATCTATTCTTGGTTTGGTCAGAGGTTTAATGGTATTGGTTTTGAATGGAGAATTACGACTTTCTACAAGACCGGTAAACAAGAATAGAATTTTAACAACGTACGAACTCATAAAACTCATGTGGGTATGTGAATTTCAAACTTTGTTAATTGCACTACAAAGAAAAATTTCTGCGTGTGTTTATTGTTTAATATTTCCTAATATTTATAGTTATCTTCTTTTGGGGCGCTTAAAACAAACAAATGAATATTAAAGTGTAGACAGTCAAAGAAATATTTTTAAAAAATGTAAAACTTTTTTTTACCAGATGTGCTGTTCTGGTGCATATGAAAATTTCAATAAACCCTAAATAATTCGCGAAAATAACATGGTAAATAAATTTATATTTTTATGAGAAAGTTTTTGTAAGCGCCCTATACGCTTCCATATAGAGGGGCAGATGCAGTTTAAACCTGTCGTAGCTAAAAGTCCTCAAGTTGGGGTGGTGGGGAAGTTTGGAGAGGGGGGTACCAGCTTATGTGTCATCACTTGACCACGGCTCGAAATTGGGAGGTTCGTTGCAAACTCTTCACGTTGCTTCTCAGTGTGACGGTGATCCAAGTGCCCTCTGTTCTGATATTGAATTATGCTTCTCATTTGAATGATATTACAGATGGTACATTTCTAAAATTATTGATTGATTGAAAAGTTAAACATTAATATTTTTCTTATAAGGCACTCGAACACTTTTGACGACGGACCTTCTAACTTTGAATTATGGTCAAGCGCCGAGAACAACATCTGCGGGGATTTGAGTTCCATTTTACGAATTTCAGCGTGAGTGAGTGAATATTGAAGTCGCACTGTTCAGCTACATGAGGGCTTTTGGCGACGGACTTCGTCATTTTAAACCATAGTTAAGTGACGAGGACGACACCTGAGCTGGCACCCTCCCTCCTACCACACCACATCACACCTCACAAATCCAAATTTCCGCATCATGACAATTTGAGAACTTGGCGGAAACCATATCGAACGATCACGAGTTCGCGACCAAGTCTGATTTTCTGATTGAACCTCATTCCTAAAATGGCAAACTATAAATAAACGAATCTAAATAGTATTTATATAATTTGCATAAAGTATTATATTTGTATAAAATAAAAATCGTACTTAGTTGTATTCTATTTTTTCCCCTTTTAAATCTATCTCTCTTTCTCACATTATTTTATGTCTAAAAAATTTCTTTTAAAGATTCTACAAATTAAACCAAAATTTGCACCTCGTTTATTTTTGTAATTAGCGTAAGTTTACTTTTAAGTCGATAATATTTTTAAGCATTTTCAAATAAGAATATTCCTTTTTGTCTTATTTTTGTGTAAGAAATATTTCGTTACTTTTAATATCCCCATACTGCTATCCCCTTAAAGAAGCATCCAAGTAAGATTAAATTTTCTCACCCGAATGCATGAATTAAAAAAAAAATCCTGATTTTTGCTTACCGTCAAAAGGCATGGCACAGAAGGGGATAAGCTATACATGTCTTCAATTCACTCACAATTGGCAATCAAAGATTTGAATGGTTTTTTTCAAATTCTTTTAACCTTATTCGCTGTTATACGAGCCGCAGAGAAGCAGGTGTTGACTGAGTCCAAATGCGAAAATGCATTTGGATTTGATAATGGATAATTCCTTTCGAAACTGACTTCAGCCGACAAAGCGCTGACTAAACAGTGACTGGGCGGAATGGAAATACGCTCACCAAGCGTCATGAGTACGTACAAGTATGTAAACAGGCGCTATTGGAAATTTCACGCGTGTGTTCAACAAAAATAAATTGCTTCTGATGTTTAAAATATTTAGTAGGATATCCCGATACCTTTTTTGCTTTAGCTGTCGTTGAAAGGGAAGTATAAAATAAATTTTCAAAAATTTGATTTAATTTTGCATTTAACTAATTTTTTCGAGAATTTTTTTTAATTTTGGTATTTTATGAGTTTAACGCTGCTTCCATTCTTCTGTCAATCATTATTATTAAAAGGGAGAGTAAAAATAAATAAAATATCACAATCAGATAACGGAAGTCGGGAACAAAGCTGGCATCTATTTTACTACTCAGATTTCGAATTCGACGTATGTAATATTTCTGTACAAAATTCTGCAAATAACAGTTTTACTCACCAAGAGAGGTTCTATTACTTAAAAAAGAAGTATGACACACCTGTGGAATATGCTAAGAAGAAATTTTCATTATAATACTATATGTTTATGTTTTATAATGTTGGTGGTTAAAAAAAATTTTTTTTAAGCACTTTTGACTCCAATTTATGCAAAATGGCACGCATTCGAAACTCTGAATACATTTTTGTAAGCGTTACCTACCTTTTTCTTACCTTTCTAAATAGTGAACAGCGGATTTTTGAAAAAGTAAATTTTTTTGAATGATTCATTTAAAAAGAACAAGGAATAAATGTAAGGATTTCCGAAAGTAGTCGATCGTGGTGTAATTTCATTTGATTTTAATTTCAATTGCACTGCTTCGTAATACGAGAACTGTTGATTTCCGCGGTCATGCGGATTTCCACGCTAACGGGAGGACCTTTGCATCTCGACAGACTTAACGCGTCTTTCTACACGACGGGTTTTCAATGGCGCTAGAGACCCACTGTGCAGAGGGGGCCACTGCACGTTAAATTTATCGAGGCTCAAAAGCTCTCCCGTTGATGTGGCGTGGAAGAAAGAAGAGGGGTGCCAGCTCAGGTGTAGTCCTCGTCACTTGACCATGATTCAAATGGACGAGGTCTGTCGCCAATAGCCTTTGTGCAGCTTTCTAGTGCTACGTTAGAAAGACGTAGGGTTAGACGTAGAGGTTTCAAGAAGTAAGGTAACAAAAGCCCATTCAGAGTACACGTTTTTTCTGGAGTTAAAAAAATATTCACAGCTTTGGAAGGCATTAGGATGAAATGCTATGCAATTATGCGATAATTGTAAATACTTTCATAGATTGAGATTATCATAAACTAAACTAAACTAAAAAAAACTAAACACAGTGGCGCAACGCATGAGGGCTAAGGTCTACTGTGCCTATCTCAATTTTCATGACCTTGGGCAGTGAGGTACAATAGCAGGTGTTCTGATAAGATTATCGGTCTGATGCGAGCCCCCCCCCCCCAGTATCTAGTTCCCAAGCCCCAAGCTTGATCCTCATTTATCTACCCACTGAAGGGATGAAAGGCTGGGTCGACCTTGTCAAACCCTAGGTTGTTTCCCTATTACTTCTGGAAGATATTACAATCTTTTTTACAAAATTTTATTAATAATCCTAACGTTAAAGGTATTAATGAAAAAATAGTAAGATATTTAATATTTTTTAATGGTAACTTTATGCAAAGTTATGATATTAAGGATTTATAAAGCTCTCTATATATGAAAGATTAAATTAAAGTTATTTTTAGAAAATTACGTTTATGATCTATAAGTAATAAAAAATATAATAAATCAATTTTAATAAATTTTCTTATATTTAAAACTTTTATTTAATTAGCATTAAAAGAAAATTATATTAATTTTAATGGTAATTTGTATAAACAAACTAAAGGATTATCACAAAATGGATCTGCTATCAATAGTTTAGTTAATTAATATATATATTTTTAAATTAGTATAACTATTAATAATGATTTTTGTGTTTTTGTATCTATAGATGATCTAATTTGTTTTTGGAAAAAATAGTGTATATACTCCTAATATTGATTTTTGACAAAAAATTTGAACCTAATTAACACACAAATAGTAACCCCTTTATACTATAGATTATCTTGATGTAAATTTGAGTCTTACATACAATAAATTAAATAGAAATCTTCAATTCTAATGTTATTAAAGTGCATATTTTGGGATTTAATATGCATTTTTCAATTGATAGAAATATATTACTCTTAACTATTCACAATGTAACAGTATTTTAGCTTATAATAATGCAGACATAATTTTTAGCATTAAAAATAATTAATTATTATTTAATATTCTATATACATACATTTGTATTAAGCAAAATATTACTGACGTGTTTTAAGGCTATTTCCGCCATATGTACGAGAGAGTGAACTTAAAGCGGGAGTACATTTTCAAACAGGAAAAATGCCTCGATTTTTATAAAAAATTGTGGCATTCTATATATAACTCATGCATTTGTTTATAATATAGTGTTTTTAAAATTTCAAAATATTTCATAAATAATTAGTTTTTCTTTATATCATGTAAAAGAATAGCTAATTTAACATTACGGTATAGGAGAAAAAAGGCGAAACACATTTTGTGAAAGAAAAAAATGTGTCAACTTGGATGTTGTTGTTGTTGTTGTCCTGTCCTTCCCGCAGGGAAGGAATGAAAGTTGCCATTGCCTGTGAGACACAGGTTGGACTTCTTAACGATAGATGGAGATACCACCTATCTCCACCTCCACAATTTTTGGCATGGAACTGAAGGGGAGGGAAATATTCTCCAGCCCCCCCTGCACTCGTGGTTTCTGCTGCGACCGCCCACAAGACTTCCGAACCCACTGATTTAACGAGCACGTACTCCGTCTATACTCGGTGGTATTTAGTGGCATCGGCCATCGAACCCAGGCCTTCCGGTCTGGAGTCCGATGCTCTAACCACTAGGCTACCCACGGTCAACTTGGATAAAAATGTGTAGTAAGATAAAATAAGTGATTCTCTATAGGATAGCGTAGCCCGAATACAATATTAATCTTTTATAACTGAAAAAATATTCGGAATTTGGGTCCTATTCTTTAATTTTAACCGAAGACAGCCTTGAGATTATATATAATATTGTTTTTTTTTATTTCTCATTTCTACATATACTTTCAAACAATGGCGCCACAAAATGTATTGATAATTTTTTTATTTTTCTTAATGAATAATCCTTTAAATTTTTATATGTTTTTTTTACTTCCTTAGCTATATTTATACTGTACTTCGAAGTTTTGCTTTACTGAGAGTGTCAACACAGATATTTGGATATTGAATGATAGCCGAAGCTCTATTCAGCATCTCTCTGAATGGTGGAGGTATGGTGACAGAACGACAACGAGTATTGTTCACCTATAAAATAGCTTGAATGCTAAAGTTGAGATCTTTTTTCAGTGGGTACCATCACACGTGAATGTCTATGGGAATGAGATTGCAGATGGTTTGGCCAGCGAGGGCAGCCATAAAGATTCTACACATGGTGGCTGCCTTACTTTTTCAGAAATTGCTACCCGGGCCAAGCAAGATATGAGTTCCTCTTGGAGGTAGGCCCCCGTACATGGATGGTATGAAGGAAATTGCCCTGGTGCTGCTTTACTTGGCAAGTAGGCAAGATGAAACTACTCTTGCTAGGCTTCGCAGTGGACATAATCGAGCTCAACGGCATGTGGATGGTCTTAAAGTTTACCCTCCTTGTCCGAAATGCAATGTGAGCCAAGCCGCTCCTGCCCACATATTGGCTTATATTAGTTGCCAATAGAGCCAGCTGCTCTCAAGTACAGCTATAGTTCTTCATTGTTTAAAAAAGCACGGGTTCATGTACTTGATCTAGATGTTTCTGTCGGTCAAGTGGGATAAGAAGCAACAATATACTAAATGCTTTAAAGTATTTTAACAATTTCCTTTAAAAGTGATCCTTTTTTGATTCCTGAAAAAAAAATTTTAAGGCTGCTTTTCGTTGCCAAAGACCTGTTTTTCTATTGCATGGAGTTAACGCATGGCCACATATGATCATGCATTACACTCGAAACCCCACCAATTTTTTGTATTGTGAAGTTCTGCCATATTCTTTGTACAATCTTGACTTGGCCTCTTCTGATTTTTGTTTTTCCTCCAAGCTTACAAATTACTTTCGAGTTACAAATTATTCCTCGGTTGATGACATCAGCTAAAATACTACTCTAATAGATTAGTAACAAAAAGAAAAGCGGAAAGTGCCTGAGGACGTAGTAAACTGTAAGTGGGCCTTGTATCAAGAATTCTTCTGGGGCCTAATTTTAGAAATGAGATATCTTAATGGGACTATTGATAACATTTTACGATTTTTTGTTACACATGTTGGGGCCTCTGTATCATTGATACGGTGGTATATCTGCGCCCCTGATGCAGCGCAGATTTAAACTCGTTTCGATCTCTGGACGCAGACGAACTATAGGCTAGAGTTTGCAGCCGTTTTTTCAAAAATTCCGGGATACCAAGATTAAAATAACTAATCCCGGGATTTAATTTTTGTCTGAACAAAATTTTGAATTTGTTTTCCAAAGTCTTGTGAATTTGGTAATAACATTTAATGTATCTTATTTACTTATTTTGTACTGTATACGTTTAATGCCAGTTTTCTTATGTGTTGAACCTTGAAGGGCTTAAGGCGGGTGTGTATGTTAAACGGTGAAATTGATATGTTTTCTCTTATTTCCTTTTGTAATTTTTTCCTCATCGCAAGAGGGGTCAGGAAACGGATATTTCTCCCGCCCACAGGATGTTCAGTGTCAGCTAACTTGAAGGGGACAGAAGCAATTAGAATTTTTGGAAGATATCTAGCTACAGGAGATGTTTTACTCTTCATTTTCGATGCTTGCACTGATTTAGTGTGTGTGAAGTTATTTTTCTCAAGCACTTTATGCAATCTATTATTTTTAAAGTCTTATTTTTATAATTTACTATTAATAATTAACAAAGGACAAGAATCATAACGTTACAGTCACTTAAAATCCTAACATTGAGAGGTTAAAGCTCGAAAGAGTTAGGCACTGGTCATCCACCCAACGAATAATATTTTACTCTTGAGTGAGAGATTATTAACGTAGCACTGATTAGCAACGGTCAGCGTAATTTTGAACCATGGTCAAGTGACGCGGACGACACCTGAGCTGGCACCCCCTCTCCTAACTACCACACCACACCAGAGGGAGGACGTTTGAGCTCTCGACAGATTTAACGTGCATCGCTCCCCTACACGGTGGATCTTTTAGTGGTACTAGGATCGAACTCATGAGACGCTAGCCATGATCCGATGCCTAGACCACTCGGCCACCGCGGCCGCATTTTACTTTTGAGTGAAGTTACTTGAGATTCAATTAAATTTTTGTGACCTCTACCATCAACAGACTCATTTTCGAATAAATTGGCCTGCTGAAGTTAGTCCAAATTAATCGTTTACATTTAGCTCGCATGAAATAGCAACAGGTAATTATGTTTTTAATTTTGAATTATGATGTATTTTTTTAAGATATAAATTAATATACAAATACTCTGTAGATACAATTTGAATGAGGCACAGTTAATGTTGGTACCGGTCGCTTTGAAAATGGACCTTATGTATTTACCTCTCATTTAAGGAAATTCTATTTAAGTTAGGGTTTGCAGCCCCGGGATCCCGATATTTCTTCAAATCCCGGGTTTAAAATAACTCATCCCGGGATTTAATTTTTGCCTAAATTATATTTTGAAATTTTTTCTCATTAAAATTTAAATAGAGAGCTTCCACTTCCGAAACTAGACATTGCGCAACATTTATTGCTATCCCCCACTAATAAAAAAAATGTGACTCATTTGTTTGTGCGTTTATAATAAATTTTGATTTTTCTTTTCTGAATCATCAATCAGGAATCATTGTTCTGAATTATCAGTTTAAGTCAATGTAAAAGATGTGTTTTTTTTTAGATTTCTCTCTCTCTTTTTTATATATCAAGAGAAAAATTGAGAGTAATATTACTTTGTTATTATAAGTATATACTCTGTTTAAGCTGTTATTGCTGTTTCGAACATCGAAAAGGTATTTCTTCAAAATTCTTTCTGAATATTTAAAGTTTGTGAATTAACTCATTTATAGATGAGTTATTCAATGTTTTCTTTTTTTAATATACAAAGAGATAAATTTAGTGTAGTATATTATTTTGTTATCTTTATAAATATATTTTCAAATTAGATTGCATGTATTAATCTTTAAATGTTGTCAAAAATATTTCGAAAATATATTTTTTTGGAAGCTAAAAAACATAATTTTATTGGACTGTGAAGTATACAATGTATTTATTATTATTATTTAAAATTTTTGAGTATTTTTATTAGAGTTAATTTTAGTGTTGTTATGATTAATTTCTAGTGTCATATGTTAATAAGATTTAAAAAAAGGGAAGTATATATTTTTTCTATGAAAGTTTTATAAGTAGAAAAATTTTTTAGATTTAAATTTATGTAAATCCATTCTATCATTTGTACGTGCTGTGTACAGGTATATGTGAGCATATCGAAAAAAAGGTCCAGTTCAGACTTTAATTTTAATTTTGTAAAATCTACTTCCTTAGACTATCTTACCATGCAATTATCAATTCTAAGTATAATAAACATAAAAAATAGTGTTTCAATGAAAATAAAAATAGGAGCTTTTTATTCTGTTTTAAATTTACAATAAGATTTTAGGAAATCTCAAACATATTGATTTTTAATTCAAATGGGTCAATTTTTAATGAATTCAAATTGTACCATTGTTAGTGTACATATACTATTTTTTATTTGTTTTTTTTTATAATGAATTAAGTTTTGTTTTGATTTGTTTCAATAAATAATAATATTAAACCAATTTTTCAATTATGTTTTCAGTTTTATTATGTAATTTCAACCATGCTAATGTGCAAATATTTTTCATAAATAGATCAGTCTTGATCCCGGGACCAATCCCGGGATTTGGATAACGTGTGATGGATCTATACGGTTTTTTACTAACCTCTTTTAATCTTTAAATCAAATTATTTATTTCAACCAACCTTCCTCGAGAGCCAAGCTTGATTTATGTAAATGAGGAATATTATATAAATTCTGTTTTCGCGAGTTGAAGGGAGCTAAGTAAGAGGAAGTGAGAAGTCAAGTGAATTAAAGAAAAGTAAAAAGATCGAGAGATGGACACGTAGTTGTTGACAAGCTAAGCGAGCTTGATACGTTTTGATGTGCGCAAAGAGAAGCGGATTAAAAGTATTGAAATTAACTATTCGGAGCGTGGAGTCTTCGTCAACTCATCCAGCTAATTTGAGTGCCTGAAGTTCGTCACGAAGGAACCGCAGCAGTAAAATATAAGGTATAGTGACTTTGATTATGTAAATCTGATTATTAGTGTGAGGCGTAGTTGTAATTGTGCGCTTTAAGCTGTCCTAGATTAAGTTGAAATTTTGCATTATTATCCGCTTGTATTGAGATATCTCGCCTCTGCACTCTACTCTCGTTTATTTATCTTAATTAGAATTGTGTTGTGTCTGTTCATAATATCTGATAAGAACCAATAAATCAGTTTGAATTGGAATAATGTCTTCCAATCATTTAGTTCCTCCAACACATCTAGCCGGGTTTTTGGATAGACAGGAAGGTATTAATGTAAGGAGTGGCTACAGGCCACCACAAATATAATCCCGAAATCCCGGGATTGCAAACCCTACTATAGGCCCCCTTGGTATTTGTGGATTTAAATTTATAACCAGAAAATCTAATTAAGTCCATTTTATCTGGGCCCTTGAGTGCCCGTCCCAAGCGCCCAATCTATAAATCAGCAATGCTCTGACGAGCAGATTCATAATAATTACTTAAATTGCTTTCATGTACACGTAGACACAAAAATAAGAGAATTTAATTATCGCAATACAGATACAAAATCACGTTACTTTACTGGAACTACTATTCCTTTACATTTTACATAAGAAAATGTTTTCTCTGCGTAATTTATTCACATAGTATTTTTTTGCTCACTTTTCGAGTTTGTCTGCATTCCGACTTTTTGTTAAGCAAATGCATTTCCAGAATGCGAATAACAATCATTTTGCATATATATAGTAATCGATGTAAATGCTCAGATAAATATTTAATGCGATATCAATTGAACTTGAAGAGTTAAATGTGCAATTCTATATGCAATCACGCCCATTTAGTATTGGAGTATGATTCTTATTTTTCTATTTCTATGTAATACAAATGTTAAATCTCAGATATTTTTTTGCAGAAGAATCCCAAGTTTTTTTCCAGGCAAATACAAATATTGATTGAAGTTAAAACTTAGGCACACCAGCATGACAATATATCTGGATTTCTAGTGTTAATATTTACACTTAATTAGAGTAAATATTAAGCAAATAGGACAGTAAAAAACTATTAGTGTGCTACGTTTCAAAAAACTATTTCATTTGTAATAAAAAATATATTATTCTCTGTGAAAAAACCACACACACATAGGGAGGAGAGTTAGGGAAGGAGAGATAATTTGAGAGTGTGTGTGCGAGAGAGAGGAGGGGAGTGAGGAAGTGAGAGGGTGGGAGAGAGTATGAGAGTGAGTGAGAGAGTGTGTGAATGTATGAGAGTGAGGGAGAGAGAGTGTATGAGAGGGAGGAAGTGAGAATGTGGGAAGAGGAAGAGTGGGAATGATTAAGGAAGAATGAGAAAGAGGGAGAGAGTGGAAAGGAGTGGATTCGAAAGTAATTAATATTTGGATTGATGATAATAATTTGACTCAGAATATTATTAGTTTTAGACCATCATTCGAGTAGTCTTAATTTCTTTTCAAACTTTTATCAGACTTAAATTAAAGAATTTACAATAAATTAAATTTTTAATTGCAAAAAAGTCTGATTTATTGAATTTCTATATTCTTAATTTCCCCATTTTTTCTCTTTAATGTTGTATTAGAGGATGCTGTGAAAGCTTTTTTTAAAGAAAGTTTGTAAATTCCTGTCGAATGTAGAAGTCTTATAAAATTATTTTTTACGTTCTTTTTCCCCCATTTATTCTGCTTTCTTTAGGTCAATATCTAAAACAAAACACAAATATAATTCTAAATACATTTTCCATCTGGATAATTTTTTCTGTATATTTTTATTATGGTGTGATGCATAAGTGTTTTTATTTTTAGATCTCTGACAGCAAGAAGGCGTTATTCACCCTGGACATGTTTGTCCGATAAAAATAATCGATGTATCGATGCCAAATGTTATACTCACGAGGAACGACGAACCGTGAATTCTTCTTTTCCCCCTTTTCTGTCCCAAAATATTCAATAATAAAGCAAGGACAAACTTTCGTGCAACGTTTGGAGGAGAAGTGAAGTGAGTGTTTATTAGCGGTGCAATCTAAAGTAACATCAAAGCATTGGCGACGGACCGCGTAATTTGAGGCGAAGTGGCCTCATGATCAGGAATAGGGTTAGAAGAGGGTTATTTATCCCAGGTTGCCTCATGATCCCAAGTGATGTAGGAGATTAAAGACCTATCTTAAGACTGTCTTTGCTTAATGTAGAATGACCCGAGTTCGGATTATTTTTTCAGATATAAAAGTTCTGGCTTCGCTATCCCATGGAGAACCTCTTATTTTATCATACCACTCATTTTTAATCGATTTGACTCATATGTTCTGGTCTAAAATGTTTTCGCATTTTTCTTCTATATCGTAATGCTAAACCGTTATGATAAATGAGATATCCTTTTACATGTAAAGAGGAAAAATTAGTTATTTATGGAATATTTTGAAATTTTAAACAACGCTATATTGTAAACAAATGTATGAATTAAAATGTCGCGAATTTTCATGAAAATTGAGTTACTTTTCTGTCTGAAAATGTGTTCCACGTAAGGTTTAGGCCCTCATACATTTGGCGAAGACACCCTTAATGGTTTCAATTTCGTTTCAACTACCTACAAAAATTCAAATGCCTTATTTACGATGTTCCATTGGCCAGATACAAGAACTAATTAAGGATAAGTTAAGTCTTGTGGAAAATTGAAAAAAAAAAACTGAAGCATATTTTAATTATGATTGTTAATTTTTTGTTTTATATTCGGAACTCTTAAAAATCCAACATATGTATTTTAAAACATTTTTTCTTTTAAACATTGATCCAACTGATGGCTTAACCCGTTATTTGTAAATTACAATTATAGAAGTTTAATGTACAATTAGTTCCTAAAATTCCTTGTGAAACACAGCGCTAGCATATTTATAGTAAGAATGTGGAATATATTTGCTCAATCCACATATTATTCTTGATGTATTTGTTAACTAATATTTATGAAAATGGCTTATATATTTTATTAGTATTTCTTTTCTCCTTTTTCATTGTTTGATATAATTTATTATTCTGAAAGAAAGTAACTACAAAATATGTTGTTTTCTTATGAACTTCTAACATCTTCCGTCTCTGTAGAACAGGCAGAATAAGTGAAATTTATTTTCTGAGCATCTTAATTTACCTAATCTAAACTTCGAAACGAATGCATAACTGAGGTACAGAATTTTTATTTTCTGAAATATTTAATTTTAAGAATTTTCTGTGCTGAAGGAAATATGTGAAAAGATAATTTTGAGAAAATGAGTGGATTGTCGAAATTTCATAAAATGCTGATGATGAATATAAATTAATTAAACCTCTTCAATTTACCTATCTTTATCACCATGTATATGTTATATTCATGTATATGTGTCCCTCTTTTTATACGCATTTATAACGTCGTATAATTTCTATTTTTAAACTGAGATGATGTAAAAGAGATCGAAAAAAGAGAGTTGTGGTTATCATTAGTTTCCTTCAACAATATATAGCAAGGGTTTTATTAAAAACTACATACATATTTAAGAGGCTTTTTTTTATTTTTAGTAGAGTTATGAGATATTTTACTGTAGTCGTTGAATGTTAATCCTTTAGAATATTTAGATATAATGTAAGGAAGCGAAAAACTTTTTGTACAATATGCATATAAATGATACTATAAACATTACAAGAAAACAAGTTCAAAACCCTACGCAATCTCTCCTGCTTCTTCTCTCTAGAAACTAAAACTTTTAATTCCAGTTGCTTTTCTCGAATGAAATTCTGATTCCACTCTTTGGTTGCGTAATCCGGCATCTTTAGAACATTTAAATGATAAACTTTCACTCATCACAGTTTCAGAATTTTTTCTCTTATGTTCTGTTTGTTTTTTATATGCTTATTTCTAGTAGCAATGCCGTCGCACATGGCGCTGTGATAGCCAGAATCATTTGTCAACATAGCGCGTCGGTATTCAGCATATAAATGAGCGATATTTTTGATAATGAAGCATTTGCAGAAACTTTTGAAATGATATTACACGACACGTGAGATATTGTTTGTTATACGAGTTCAATAAGTGGAGTACTGCAGTCCTAGCACGAGGTACAGCAGTATACATCAAAACTATGAGGAAGGTGCAATGGATGACAGCATGATTTCAAAAACTCAGGTGAGGAGATAGAAACTGTCATGATTAAGGATGGCATGAACATAGATCAAGACGTTAAAAATAGCTCGAGTCCAATATTGCAAGGATTGGCCAAGGCAACTGTTCCTAAACTTTCGATCACCGCGGCCCTCCTTTATGTATCAGCCTGACATCGCAGACCCAAAAGACCCCTCCCTGACTCTCAAAACATAACACACTGATCTAAAGGTTCCTCAATAATCCTGCCTCTGGTATACAGACTTCTTTAAGACTTCTTTCTTTCTTTTTTCTTTTAGAAAATATCTAATTAAAACTATTGACGCTCTATGAAATCAGTTCTTAATGTTTGCACATGCTTTTCTACTATTTTTTTGAATGTTTTACGTTGTATTAATTATTATGTACTCGCAAACAATAAAAAAAATGAATTAATATTCTTGATAGAAATTTATATTGTTGCGAATTTTGTGTAAGGAATATTTAAAATAGAGTAAATGATTTATATCTGGATGTGTAATACGTTTATATTACTCTATGTCGCATTTATTTTATATCAAAATTGTAATATTAACCAACGCCATTCCTCACATTATAATGGCGATTCAAGGGAAACTTTACTGAATCTTGGCGATAGAGCCAAGTTGGCAGCATTTTTGGTGACTCTGTTGACGACCATTTTTGACGAATTGGCAACCGTAGGGATTCTTTTGGAAATTACAGGAGAAATCTACTAATGTCATGATCTATGACGCAAGCGGATTTTTCTCAAAAGATCTTTGAGGCGTATAAATAGGAAGTAGCTCGCCGAAACTGAGTCAGTATTATTTTGGCCACTGAAGAGTAGTATTGATTTGGCCGTAAGGAATCGACCAGCGATTAGTTATTCCTTCGGCTGTTGAGTAAGACGAGGGAGTGCTTGTGAACAATCCTTAAACATACTTGTATTTTAGACAACAATAGTTGTGTCTGTGTGCTATAGAAGGTGTGAAAGCCTTCTGAGATTTCTTCTGCGAATAAAGCAGCTGTATTTCAAGGACTGTTTTTCAACAATAAATTTACACTGCTCCTGAAGAAGTCTTGCTCTTTGCAGAAGACTGCATAAAATCGCAGAGCCCCGATCCATGTAACAATATTTTAGAGGCGTGTCTTCATTGAGGACAATTTAGGGAACTAGTCTAGGATGGCCCATTTTTCAATTTTTCCTTGAGGCCTTTCTGAGTGTAACAGAGGGAAATTTTAATATTAAATAAGAGACTTTCGCGAACCCCCTAGAAAGGTGCTGGAGACCCTCGGGGGTCCATCGACCGCTGAGCTAAAGCATTCATCATTCACTAGAAAACGATGAACCAATGGCTAGATGCGCTAAATTTGACTGGATTCCATATCAGCTTACTGAAAATCAGTAAACAATTCTCTACATATATTCCCTTATTTTTTCCGTTACAAAATAAACCATTCTTGAAACGGAAGAGAAGTAAATTAGATCATGTATCGCTACATAAAGCATAGACTGTCTGTGGCTAGACCTTCTGAACCGTTTGCATCGGTGTTTTCGAAATTAGAATTTTATCCCAAGAGGATTTGTTGAGCATATTATAGGATTCACTTGGATAATTCCCCACCACTCCTTTTTGTGTATTGACAGTTTTATCAGCTGAAAATTTAACGATGATGCGAACACTTCCATTCAAGATGTTTTTCATTCAGAACTTATACCAAGAGGAGATTTAACTTGTACCAGATTGAGGATAAGAGGTCATAGAGCGTAAGGCTAATTATTCGTATAATCTTACAAGTACATTTTGTGCGTTTTTCCCCTACTTTTTCATCCTTTTAGAAATAGGTTAGAATTTTTTCTCTGTCATGAACCCTCTAAAGCATCGCGTGATACTTTTTTCGCCTTCTCATTTCCCCGCCTGATAGAAAATATAATTTTAACTGCAACCTTAGCTCTAAAAAGTTTTGCGTAGCCACATTTTGTACTGAGATGATGTAATATTGCATCATCTACCGAATCTGACCAATCAGCGTGCTAAAACTCGGAAACCATTGATTATACATAAGTATCTTTCAACAAAAAGTATGTATATAAGCTGTGTGAGAGAGATCTTTGAAACGAAGAAAAATAACGCTTTTGTCTTTTGTCAAATTTTCATATGTAATTTTTAGCGCGTTTTTCACGTAGTGGAACAATATATATATAATATATAATATATATATATATATATATATGTATATATACATACAACAATATAATACAACATGTGAAAAACGCACTAAAACTACTTGGCCATGCCAATGATTGATATCTTGTTTTGCTAGCTTATCAGTAACAAATTCTTCGAAAATTAAAATTCAACAAGTTAAATCTTTTAATTAAAAATGCTCCTCCCTTCAAGATAAAATCTTTATATTTAGGTTAAAAATGGAATAAAAAACAAATGTTTAGATATTTTCGGAAAGCTAATGAAATCAAACGAATATAAATGTTTACATTTTTGTTCAAATCAAATAAATATCTGTAACAAAAACAACAAATTTTTTACAAGTTATTTTATGAATCATTACTTGGAAAAATAACGTCCTTGAAAAATTACTCTTGATATTTTATTATGGTGGTATTGAAATGATACCAAAATAGACTTTAAATATATTATAGTATAGGTGGTTAAGGATTCCCAATTCGCATTACTTTTTGGTTCGTTTTTTAATGATTTATTAAAAAAAAGATTTCAGAAAGTTTTTTAAAAGTTTAAATTTTATCATCATTTTGTCCGAAAAAGTGTTCGGCGTTTGGGTTTTATTCTTTACGACTGAATAAACTTATATTTTACTTTAACGTACATTTTCGAATCATTCGCTTCTACGGACATGAAAGAATAAATTTTACTGTTTAAATAAATTCATTTGATTGAGTTTATCTATATTAGAAATATTTAATTAAAAATTATGTCTCCTGAAGTTTTTTGATTAAATGAATAAGAATGCCCGCGCAAAAAAATTGTTTAGTATAAAATTTTACTTTATTCAACAACATATTTTGACATTTTTCTAAGTTAGCATTATTTTTTGTAACTAATGAATCGCTTCTATGTATGCTTCAAAAATAGTACAATTTTTGTATTATATATTTTTTATAAAATATTGTTTACAAAGAAAAGGGGGCATTGTGTGTGTGCGGATGCTTTTTAAAAACTTTTTCTTTTGTTTTTGCTGACGATAAAACGTCAAAAAATCGTGATGAATTTCCCGATGAAATGCAGTAAAATTGTTGTTATTCAATTGCAACAAAATAATTCAAATAAGAGTTTCATTTTTGGATAAAGTATTTTTTGCTCCAACAAAATCTCTTTTTAGATTCTTTTTCATGTAATATCTTCCTAAAACTCAAACAGTGCTGACATCTATAGGGAAAATCAAGTACTTGGTTCAAATTTTAGCAGTGCTGCCATCTTCTTTTTTGTCTGTTAGTTATTGAATATTCTTTGAGTATGTCCACTGTAACCAGAGGCGGATTAAGCGGCTGGCGGACCTGGCGGCCGCCAGGGGTCCCGAGCACCAGCAGGGGCCCCAAGCTCATAGACTTCAGTTATAAGTTCAACGTGCAACAAAAAAATCTTGTACTGATATTGCA
Organism: Trichonephila clavata; assembly: GCA_019973975.1. Taxonomy (NCBI): domain Eukaryota; kingdom Metazoa; phylum Arthropoda; class Arachnida; order Araneae; family Nephilidae; genus Trichonephila; species Trichonephila clavata. Next base: position 1,035,236 of record BMAO01030301.1, read on the forward strand.
AACCCAATGACTACCAACGATTTGAATCGCATAACAATTAGTGTTGCCCTCGTATATTGCATGTAATTGCGGTTGAAATCCGTTTTTTTTTAAATGTTTTTCTGAACTTTGGTCTTAAATATTCGTTTTTGGTTCTAAGTTTTTAATATGTTGATCCCAGATCTCAGACTATAAACAACTACCAATGTTTAGTTTTTTCGAAAGAATTTAGTATTTGAAGGTTCGTGATTTATTGTTATCTGGATTTTTGTGTTTGTATTTTGAGAATGTGGGGAAAGAGATCGAAGCAGTGTCGGATTAAACGACATTAGGCCCTTAGGCATTCGAGTTCTCGGGGCCCCTTAGTCTGTTTTTGGAGCTCTAACAGAAAACAGAACACTCTTTTGTGGGCCCCTAAAAAGCACGGGGCCCATAGGCAATTGCCTACTCCTCCTAACGAGTAATCCGGCACTGGATTGAAGTATTTTGTAAATTTATCATCAGTTTTATTTCTGTCAGCATGACAGAAATAGCGAATTATTTAAGTGAGATTGAAATTTCTCTAAATTGACGAATGAATCAAATAGTGAAATAGATGAAAGTAATTTTTCGAAAAAAACTGTAGAGCAGCGTTTCTCAAACTGTGGAACGCACCTCCCCCCGAGGGGGGACTGGATAACCCTACGAGGGGGGCGCGAGCATATGGAAAGTAGAAGATTTAAAAAACTTAGTTTACTGACATGAAGTAAAGCAAAATACTTTCTGACATAAAAAAACACACATTACATTGATATAATTTATACATATCATCTGGCGATATTACGTCATCGAAAATAAAAGCTCCTAGCTACAGGGGCTCCTGACATGTGTAAACAAAAAGTAGTAAAATGTTATCAATGGTCTTTTACCATTGACAATATTTTACCAGCTATTTTACGTTTATAAAACAGTATGTCACTGGCTTAAAACGATATAAGTTCAGTGTGAATTTGGAATCTCAGGAAACCAAATAAGAAAAGTTTAAAAGCTGGTAAAATTACTCAAAATAATAAGACAAGGAGTGGTATGATCTTTGAATGTAGGAAAAACTTCTCATTCAAAACGGATCGACAGAAAGATCGTTTGAAGTGAAATACAGCTAACACTTAGGATGGAAAAAATCCATTCAGAATGTTATTTGCCTGTAAATGACAATAACCCCTTCGTCTATTGATTGATTGACTGTAATAAACGTCGCACTAAGAAGCTACAGAAAGACTTGGCTCTTAGTCGGAATTTTTTTCAGAGATGGTCCAGTGAAAGAGAATATTATATTTTATTTATAGTAGCTGGATTTTTGATTTGGAGCACCTAGCCCGTCAGGGCTTTTATCTCCTATCTTTGGTGAAATAGCTTGACTTTTGGTTAACTTGCCCATGTTTGATTTAATGGTGTGAGAATTTTAATAAAACTGCATGAGAAAAATTAATAAAACATGAAAAGTATCAAACATATGATACGAAATTTAAATAAAGGCATAGGAACGTGGAAGAGATCTGGATCGCTTGCTAAAGTGGGATCAGAATACTAGTATATTATCTTGACTTTTTCTAGGCCAATGGCAGCTTTGCGAGAGGGACTGCTCGCCCAATGGGGTTGCAGTTACTCTCGCTGGTGATGTTCGCTGTTGTTCTCTTTTATTTCTGTAACAACCAAAAGACAGGATGTGCATTTGTGGTGAGCAAGGGCTCGATAACTGCTACCGTTCCGAGAAAAGATAGAACCATAAGCGCCAGAAGTCTTCAGTCACCCTCCAAGTCTATAGTTTATTATTTTTTAAGGAATATCAATGAGAGTTCTCAACGCTGGTCCTCTGGGGGAAGGGGGTGCGTTAGAGAAGAATTTCGGCACATTGGGACAAAAGCAGGATCAGGAAAAGCACGATCAAGATCTGGCTTAAAGACGAATGAAAAGAATGGGACAGAATGACCCTGAGAAAAAGACCCCTTTTCGAAGAAAACTGAGGAAATTTTGCATCAATTTGACTTTTGAACCAATTTCTTTTAGCTTCCTGCGCTTATACAGACAAATCGGAAAACCGTGTTTAAACAAACAAAAAAAAAGTAACTATATTTTCATTTTCAAATTCTTTTTTGATTTTTAAGATTTAATGCGCAGTTATTTTAATCATTGCATAAAATAAAGTGAAAAAAATATTTTGTCGCATTTGCGAGTCATTACTATTTTATTTATTTATTTTTCGCATTACACACATAAATATAAATAACTGTCATCAGTTTCAGAGAATATTTTCATGATGATTAACATATTTAAATGTGCTTTCGTAGCTTGAATCTTAAGACATTTTCGATTGGCATTGTTATTCAAATGAAAAAATATTATTTGCCTCTCGTATAAAAATAATTTCTTGAGTCAGTTATAAAAAGCGATAGTAGTTCATTTAAAATACAAAACATTAATGAGATTTTAAGTACATCCATTAATTATTTACCATACTTAAAAGAATCCTAACAATAAATCGAAATTGAAATAAAAACGTTATTATATTTATTGTGTTGATTTTTTGTTTTGTAATCCTAACGTATTACGATAATTTTGTTTAGTAATATATGAGCCAATCTATAATTTCTAAATATTTAATTAAAATTGTTTCAAACTGTTATAAAAATTTTCAAAGAAAGAAAGCATATTAAGTTTACTTAAAAATACACTTTTCTTTCTTTTTATTGAGGTAACGTGAGAGTGAGTGAGAGAGAGAATATTAACGTCGCACTGATTAGCAACACGAGGGCTTTTGGCGACGGTCCGCGTAATTTTGAACCATGGTCAAGTGACGCGGACGACACCTGAGGTGGCACCCTTGAGGTAACGTGAAATAAATACATAATTTTTCTAATATACTTTAAAACTGCTAAGAGAACCATTATTTTGTAAGATTAAATTTGAAAAGCACAAATTATTTTTTTCTTTTTGTATTTATTGCCATTTCAAGAGAGATTTGCTGGTGATACTTTTTTGATTAAGATCTTTTGTCCAGATAATTTGAAAGGCTATATATATTCAATGCAATCTAATAATTAAATGTGTATAACTAATTATAAAAATACATAAAGTCATATAATTACTTAAAAATGCATAATTTCTTTAAATAAATAATAAAGTTAATCAAAGTTCTAATAAAGTTAATCAAAATTAATCTATAACTATATTTAAAATCTTTAGAAAAGGCAACAATGCCAAAACTATAGCAGAAATTTCTTATAAAAAGCATTTAATGAAATGTTTATTTTTACAGAACAATAATAAATGTTGAAAAATATAGGTTCTATTTTTTAATTGCTCCTAGTTTAAAACTATTTAAAATGGTAGCAAAATGTATTACAGAAATAAAAATATGATAAACACAATTTATAAAGTAGATAAGAGTGATTTCACAAACAAAATAGAAATGTGAAAAGTTATTCAATATGCAGTAAGATTGTTTAATTTTGAGAAAGGGAACTTTGAATGTAATTAAGATATAAATTTAGTTGAAAAATTGTAGATTTCTTTTGTGATATTATTGTGGCGTTTGTCAAACAGTTTTGAGTTATCTTTAGCAGCAGAAAGTTGTAGCGATACAATTAAAGAATTTATGCTTGTACAGAAATTATTCAATTTTTTTTTCTGTGTCAACCCATCGCTGGCGAATTTTAAATAAAAATCTGGAAAGGAATAAACATGCAATATCTGTGAAAAAAGTTTCAGATACACGATGGTCAGCAAGAGCAGATGCCGTACGAGCTATAAGACTTGGTTATACACACATAGAAAAGGACCGGGCTGAAATCCGTGATACAAATGAGGAGAAGATCACAATACTGGAGGCAACTTCTCTTTTGAAATAGATGGGGAAACATGAAACTTCCCTAATGACCATGATTTGGGATACCATACTCCAGAGGGTGAGTGCTACTAGCAAAGCATTACAATCAGTTGGGTGTGAGCTATTAAAAGGAACTAATCTACTGAAATCTTTAGAAAATTATATACAAAATTTCAGGAATGAATTTGGAAAAGTAGAACAAGAAGCAACTGAAAATGAAGTTGGAATATTGAAAAGGAAGTTGGACAAGCTTGCAGGCAGCGAAAGAGAAAAATTATTTTCGGTGAAACTATAAAGGTCACGAATTTGAAAATAGGGAAAATTTCTTGGTCAACTCATTCTATGTCATATGTGATAGAACAAGCGCAGAACTATTCCGAAGAGTTGGAATATATGAAAATGTTATAGAACACTTTTTTTTTGTATTTTTCGACGAGATGTTACCTGAAATTAAGAAGAAAGCTGTACAAAAATTAAAGGATATTTACAAAGACGATATTGAATCGTTTAATTTTGACGATTAATTGGATCAGTTTTTGCAATTTTTAAAAGAAAACAAAGATACAATGAACACTCCAATAGAAATTTATCGAGTTGCAAAAGAAATGGTCTCGACTTTCCCTAATGTACAGATACTTTTAAAAATATTCTTAACTATACCGATATCAAATGCATCAGGTGAGAGATCTTTTTCGGCTTTAAAGCGCGTTAAAAATTATTTAAGAAGTAGTATGGGCGAAGACAAACTGAACAGCATGGCCATATTATATACAGAACAAGATGTTTTGGACCAAATAGATACTGCAAAAATAATCGATGAATTTGCCCAAGAAAAATCAAGACGTAAAGTTGTATAGCAAAATTTTAAGCTTTTAAGTAAGGTTTTTTTTTTAATTCTTTAAAATAAAGTTTAATTTTTTTTTGCCGTTAATTTTTTTTAGCTATACATTTTGAGAATTTAAGGTCAGCGAATTTTTTCACTATTTAAGATTTTCGACTCTTCAGCCCAGGGGGCCCCAAACCTTTTACCGCCAGGGGCCTCCAACTAGCTTAATCCGCCTCTGACTGTAGCCAGTAGTTTCATGTCGTGGATGTCATAATTTTGCTGAAATAGCATTCATGACACTGAATATACATTTTTAAACAAATGTAAAAACAACATGGGAGCATTGATTGTTTAATGACGTCGCACTTAAGGAGCAACGCAAGAGCTATTAATTACGCAATTTTCGAGAATGTTTTTTTCTTTTCATTTTGTGTATTGCGATTTTCTATTTCAATTTAAAATAACAGTTTTTAAAAATTGGTCCAGAAGGTACCTGGATGTTTAAAAAAAACTATTTAAATATAATTTTTTAAATAAAATATTTTGGTTTTCTCTGCGAATGATGTAACAAAACTTAAAAACATCATTAATTTAGTTCAAAATAAAAATATTATTACAGTCACAAAATTTTGATAAAAAAATCAAAATCAATCAGATGTATATAAAATTGGACCAAATTTCAAACAACGATGAACGAATATTGTTACTAATACTACCTGTCTGACGGTGTCACATCGAGGCAAAGGACAAGATGTCAACGTCAGATATTCTAAAACTATTTTTTATTTTATTAAATGTAAACGGTGGTGTAATAATTCTTAAAAGGGAATAAGCAATTGAGAGAATGCTCTCTGACATCATATATAGTCTTTTGATTTACATTAAAACAGTATAAAAATCTATTTATGCAAATAGAACTGAATAAATTATTTTTTTTATTGTTTTGGAAATAAAATTTTATTTCCATGTTTAATTCTGTTGGAATTGTTTGCTCATTTTATGTTTAACAAAGTGAACACAATAAAGGGAAACACGATCGAATTTCTAAAAGTACAAAACTCATTTAGCCCATATTTACGTTAAGTGGAATTTATATATTAAAATATTTTATTCATTACCAAAATAGTTACGTTGATATTTAAAAATTACACACAAAATAATGTGTTTAAATATTATTCTGATAGAAAAATAATCAGAGGAGTAAGTCCTTTTACCAAAAATTTTTTTAAAGCTATCATAATCACATTTTTAAACATCCTACCTAAACGGATCCTATTGCATATTTTTTATTGTAAAGGAGAAGACTTATATATACTAGGTATCATAGTTAAACTTGAAATTTTTAGCAGTCTGTAGCAATAATTATACAGCGGAATTGCATGAAAATTGAGTAATGACAGAATGAAATGATGGAAATTTTATAGAGGGGGAAAAACAATGACTTCTAAAAACGACCCCTAGGTGGCGTATCATAGCTTTATTGAGAACATATGAATAATCTACAAAAGTTTACGAAAAAGGCTCGGTACACTGTCCACCATTCTCTACTTCCAACTGGAAGTGTAAAATTGCATATTCGACATTGAAAACAGCATGAACTGGAGAATGTTCCGCATATGGTGTTCGAAGCTTTCAGGTCGGATAGAGATGTGATTGGATCATGGTAGACCATGGCTCCATAGTTATAAGTCGCTAGGATACAAGTAGGGCGATCTAGGAGGCCAAACTCTAGGAAAATTCTAGTTGATGACTCTGTCATCATCGAAATGGCAGCGGCGCACTTGTTTCACACAGCGGACGATATGTGGAGGAGCACCATCCTATATAAACAGTGTCGTTGTATCACATCGCCTTGCCTGAAGAGCCGGAATGACGGATAGCTCTAATAATGAAGCGTATCCTCGACAGATGACGGTGCATATCACAGGACTTGTGCGCTGTGCTTTTCGAAAAAACGAACGAACAATACCATTACACTCTTCATTACATGCAAAGAGTGTAAAGAAATTTATAGGAATTGGTATGGGTTTGTACCAGCCCAAAATACGGCAACTGTTCGTGTTAACCACACCATCCAAATGAAAGTGGGCCTCTTCGGTCCTTAAAAGGCTCCATGGACATTCTTCCTGGCGTTCAACTCGCGCAAGAAACCACAACACAAAAGTTTGTCGACTATCCAGATTATTTGGAAAAAGCTTCTGCACTAGCGACCGTTGATAGGGTTAGTAGCGTAAGACCATTCGAAGAATATTATGAACCATAGAACGAGGTTGGTCAACAGATGTTGCAATACGCTGAACACTGCAGATGGTTTGCGATATGTTTTCCTCCACTTGTGTCGCTACATCATCCACAACCTGTGTTGCAACACATTTTCGTCCTCTTTCTGGACGAATCTCCAATGTTCCCGTTACTTCAAATTTCCTAATCATGTTTGTTAGCCCTTGACTATTGAGTGGAGGTTTTCGAAACCGCTTCAAAAACCGAGATTTCCGCAATGCTTCGGTAGCAGAGTCTCCGTTTTGGTAAACCAATTTCACCAGTAAAGCACGTTCCTGGAGAGTCAACGTCATCATCTTTGACTTGGAAACAAGTATGACTGCGTTTATGATGTTTATGACGTTTTATTTGTGGACTTCTGGACTGTAACTTCTGGACTTGGGGACTTCTGTCATGATATGATTCCCATATCATGACAGAAGTATACTGCGGTTCCCCTCTTGCATCTTTTTCCCCGTGGGTTGCTGCACGCGCACAGAATTATTGTGGTTATGACATTTGCATATGCCACTAGTTTACATTGCACAACGCCATCTAGTTTTGGTTTTTGAAACTTATTGTCTTTTTTTCTCTCGATAAAATGCTTATCATTTCATTCAGCCATTTCCCAATTTTCAAACAATTCTGTTGTATTGTTTTTGGTACAAACTGCTCGCAAATTTCAAGTTAAATTATTAACACTCGGTATATTAATATTAGTCGATTTTTTTAAAATTTACTTCACATTACGAAGCAACCCGAGCGTTATTTGAGATGGACCTCGTGATTTTGCATCATGGCCAAGTGACCCGAGGAGGGCGCCTCCCTTCTCCAAACATCAACTGAAGGACTTTGATCAGTGACAGATTTAACGAGCATTAGCTTCTCTACACGGAGAGTCCTCAGTGGCACTTGGTTTTTAACCCATGACTCCTCAGCCTCCTTGATCATTAAAAGAACATTCAAAATAAAGGATCCATGGGAGTATTTACTTCATATTAATCTCAGAGAGGTTCTGCAACGAATAAATTCAGAGTCGACCATTTTGGTAAAAGCTGTACGTGATAGCCTCAATTTAGAAACTTTATATTGTTTATATAATCTTAGAGTCAGTTAGTAAACGTAATTAGACATTCTTCCTTTTTTTAAAATTTAATAATTTTACAGATGGATTTCATTATTTTAATTGTATTGAAAATTTTTATTGCTTAGAAAATTGAAATAATTGTGTCTCAATGTATTTTTTGAGACATATTTCATATTTGACCTAGCATTTTGTTCATTTTAACTTTTAAATCATTCAAATAAATGTGAAATAATTAATAATTGGTATTAAATTGTTTTATTTTCTTATTTTAATTGCATTTCTCCATTCAAAGTAATTATACCCATCACAGCATTTAGATTATTACTATCATATTATTTATCAATTGATCTATCGAAGGAACACATTTACAATCAAACAGAACAAATGTAACTCTTTTAGTTTCTTAGAGTTATTATGCTCATTTTCAAAACTACTTTCATGTGTGTGTAACTTACATAGATAGAATGTATTAAGCACTATCACTCTAAATATGAAAATGAAGGCCTATGCTTACCCACTGTACAAATTTAAATTCCTCAGCTACAAATTGCGATTATAAATTTTTGTCAAATCTCACGATTTTAACCTGAAATTTATACGCTTGATCCATTCTGAGTCTATAATTGTTTTCTCAGTTTATTTTATCAATAAATACTCTGTCCTCCAAATATTAAGGTGCAATCTGTTTTTTGTGCCAACTTGAAAATGAAACAAAAAATTTGGAAGAAATATGCACTAAAATTTTTGATGAATTGTTTCTCGGAAATATGCATAAGTTTAACAAAAACATGATTTGAAGCAAAACAAGCATTATAGGTAGAAAAGTCCATTACTGGAGAAAGCAGTACATTACAGTTTTATGTGAAGAAGTGTCGTGGAAACAGAAAAACATTATACTGTTCGAATTATTTGGCGCAAACATATTTTTCTTGTCTGAGTTAGTATGTGAGTACCAGTGATGTCCCGAATTGCCACAAATCGTTTATATCTGCTTAGAAGTAGAGTGACGAATCGACCTTGACTATAATTTACTCGTTTGATTGGTTTTAGTGTATCAGTAGCGGAGTTGTGGGCATTTCAGTGCGCAAATGTTGCTTGTAATTTTGCGTTCCATGTAACACGAATTACTTTTGCTTGTTAAAAGATGGATATTACTCCAAAGAAACGTTCTAAAATAGCCACTCGTAATGTACACACTTCTATGACTGTGGAAGATATAGCTAAGGCAGTTGGTGTGGGAAAATCAAGTGTTTTAAGAACATTTCAGGATTCCTGATCATCGTCTACAAAAAGAAAAGGGAAAATGCGAGCACAAACAGAAAACTACTACAAGAACTGATAAAATTCTAATTAAAAACTGCAAAATAAACCCAAAGAAGTCAAGCATAGACCTCCGAATGGAAATATTAGAGTATAGTGTTGAAGTGAATACCTCATTTGCATGCAAAAATTTCTGGAAGTTAAGGCCGTATCACACGTACATTTTTCGTGCAACTTTTTGGCTCAACTCTTAGCCCAATCTGAGGGTGAAGGGTTTCCATAAATAAAACCTTATGCTCTGATGTCAGCCACGCTCTTTCTTCCCATTGAAGCAAAACTCACCGACTTTTCAGCTTCGAAAACGACCATCCAGTATTATTTCTTTTATGTCGCCCGTGCTTTTGTTGATGGACGTAAACAGAAATGGAGCACCATTCTGCTTAAAATATTATACGCCGTTAAAATATTGTACACCATTAAAATATTGTAAGCGATATCTGATGGAAATCTACCGTTGTTACCGCCATCTTGTTTATGACGTAGGGCACCGAAGAACCCCATTGGCTGGAATTTCAAGCAACTTTTTCAGCTCACTGGCAAAAAGTTGTTCGAAAGCTGTTGCTATGGCAACGGAGTAAAAATTGCACGAATTGGACCAAAAATTGCTCCTAATGCGTACGCGTGATAAGGCCTTTAGTCGTAAGGCAACAAGCTCATGTAGAACACAATTTCTAAATCAGAAAATAATAACATGATGGAAAAACTTTTAGCATGGGACCAATCTTGGATAGTTATTGACTGGAAAATGGTGATTTTCAGTGATGAAACACATTTATTTGTGCAGGGATACAAACCAAGTACAATAAGACAAAGTGATGGTGAAACTCTGTTATCAGATCATATCCCCTCCCCCCAACACACACTGTAAAACACTCTTCTGAAGAGATTTTTCGGGGGTTTTCACAACAAATGGCACTGGAAATTTAGTTCCTCTTAAAGATATGGTTAATTATGTCATATATCTAGAAATATATTACGTAGTAGGATTGTTCAATTCATAACATTTGACGGGACATTTTAACAGGATTGGCTCTTTGTCACAATTCGATATCAATCCAGATTTTCAGCGGAAAAATAAAATAAAAGTGCTTGTTTGGCCTGGTAATTCACCAGACCTAAATCCTATAGAGAACTTATGGAGTATTCTCAAGAATCGCTTAGCTGAGATGAATTGTACGACAACAGAACTGATGATGAAAATTGCTATACAAGTATAGTTCCTCGATGATAAAGTCAAGAACATGTGCGATACACTAGCGGAGTTTATGCCAAAACGTGTTCAAGAGGTCATTTCTGCTAAAAGAAGACATACTTCATAATAATATAGAGATTTTTCAGTCTAAAGATGTGTAATGATTAAAAGCTAAGGTCTTATTTTTTTCTCGTTTTCACAATTAATTCGAACAGTATAGTAGTTTATAGTAAAAAATGTGCCATTGGCGGCATCAATTTTCCATATTGTCAATTTTGTCTATCAGCAAAATAGGAAGCGAAAACTAGACACGGAATAACCCTTGTCCCAGTTCATGTAACGACCTTGCAGAAGAACTTAAAACAGCAGAGAATGCCTACTAAGGTATTTTCAAATATCCTGCATTGGATTCAAGTCTGGAGATTAAACTGGAAATGCCATTCACTCCAAACCGTGATCTTCAAGATAATTCCCAGCATGGGCAACTTGGAGAGTTGCGTATTACAATCTATAAGAATAAATTTATGTATTGTCAAAAGCAGGGGCATATGGGTCAACATATCGATCAAGGATCATGTCCCGATATCTCACCCAAATAAAAGATTATCTATGGAACACATGTGATCATCAAGAGACTTCCTTGCCCAAGTCATGATTCCATCACCTCTGTAAATATGTCTTTCAACAGTGTTGGATTGGTGTCCTCTAGACGCTCTGGATTACACTCTTGTGGGAATCTGGATTCGTATGTGAAAAATATAAAACTCTTTACTGTCTACGTGTATAATACAAGAAACGTGTTCTATTGCCTAACATAAACATGTTCATCTGTGGCATCGGTTCAAGGAGGGTACACGCAACTGGTCGTTTTGCATAAAGACCTGCACTGTGGAGGTGTCTTTGCACCTTGGTAGAAAAGATTCATGTCTCTGAAAGGAAAAGACAATCTTCAATTACATAAGCACAACAGTATTCCTCCTTTAGGATGAAAAAGCTATAAAACGGTTCCCCGCAGGTTTTAATTCATGGTCGACCTGGAACACGTCTTTTAGGTACAAACTCCTCAAACTGATGCCATAGTCGTTGTACCCCCTAAGAGACCCATTGAGGCATCAACTTATGGCGAGCTTTGAAAGCACATTGTACCATATCTTTACGAGTCCAGTGTAGGATCTGTTTGTTGTGTTAAAAATAAGGTGCCTGGCTGTGAGACCTGGGCATACGCCTGATATACCAAATTTACGTCTGATTGCTGAAGTTACTCTGTTGAAAATAAGTTAATAAATTACCCTTTTATATCTTTTATTTGTATCTGAACTTACATGAATTGACCATCTTGGACGAGGAAATTAGATTATTACTTCACCTTCCAGGCACACATTTCTTTTATAGTGCGTACTTTCTCTATCTTTCTCTTTGTTTTACTTTTGAAATGTGTATGATCTCAGATGTGTGATTAATTGAGAAATAATTGATATGATATTCATTTTCGGAAAATGTCTCAGAAGACAACAAAGAATTAATACATTAATAATCTGTAATCTATTAATAATCTGTATTATAAGGTATAAAATTTACGGTTGTTGGCTGATATTAGCTTAAAAGATTTAAATTTATGGCACTGAACAAGAAATACAAAACAAACTTATTTGAATAATTTCAATCCTGATCCAGGTAATCTAATTAAGGTATCCAACTACCCTAGAATTGTAAATTTTGCCAAAAATTGACAATTTTTGTTATGGTTTTATTTTATACATCATCTTATTAGCTTTATAAAAAATACCAAACTTATTATTTTCCGTTCAAAAGAACAAAAACTACAAGTGTTTTAGTAAAAGCAGCTGCCATTGCTTTAAGCAAGATGTCCCATACTACTTTAAAACGCGTTTTATTCGAAATGTGTTTTTTTGAAAATGCTCAAACGGGGACAGCGATTGCTCAAACAGTTTGGAAAATAATTAACTGGAATTTTTTGGGTATGTTCTGTATAATAGTAGAAGTATTTTAATTTTCAGATTTATCAATCACTGTTTTATTACAAAATTAACAGTCCCTTATGTTAATATAATCACTGCTATCTTAAACAATTTCATGTAATAGCTAAGATAAAGTACTCTAGTTTTTGTAAGAATTAAAATATCTCTTATCCTGAAGGTCATTTAAAAAATGAATAACATAGAAACACATCAGAATTGAACAATTGAAAATTTGTTCATAAACTTTTCGTACAAAATGGGCCACGTTGATGTTATTTTCTTGTAAATTTTTACCAACTTTTTCCCGTTTTAGTAATAATAATTTCTTTTTCTCTTCTTAATTTTAGCATATTTTTCTTAAAATGTACTAAACAAATCTAAAAACCACGAAAAAATCGCCATATCTTCATTTCTGTAAGAAAAAAAAATTGTCGCAAGTAGTCGGATACCTTAAAAAGGACTATTAAATTTCTTCTCGATTTGTGTCTTGCAAGTTTTTTTCAATGACTTGCTTATATAGTTGTATATTTGTTTAGGTTTCCAAACAAAAAAGAAATAGTATTTTTTAAAAGAAGTTAAAATCTTATTTTTAGCTAAAAAATAACCTTAATTTCCTAGAGTGATCTGCATTTAGTCTGTGAGGGATACCATCAAAATATTTCTCCCATAAAAAATGTTATTAAAAATAAACACAAATTTTCTGCTAAATATTTTATTGGTATTTCAAATCCCCACTGATAAAAATGTGTTTTATTTCTTGATAAACCAACTTTGTGTATTTATAAATATTGCAGTGATTTTCTTGGTATCTTATTCAATAGGGATTAGGAAATTCCTTAGAGAGGCAGTTTGACTGCATAATGTAGAAAAATTGCATTAAAGTGAAAAGTCGGTTTATTTCTCATTCATCAATTTAAAATTACGTGCATGTTAACTACTCTCACGTATGAAACAGTTTTCTACCCTGCATCGAATATTTTGGTGAAAGAAATTAAATTTTGATTACAATTTATTTCGTTAAAAAAACTATTAGATATGGGGTAACTGTGTATTATAAAATTTAGTTGTTGATTTTTATTACGGTATCAGTGAATGAGTAATTCATTAATGAACGTATAGAAGTAAGCAAATTTTTCACCTGTTTCTGAAATCACAATTTTTTTTTTAATAATAATAAATAGACAATAGATAATAGAAATAAACTTTTAACAATCTGAAAGGAGTTAAAACCTGTTTTTGGTCTGTAATCTCACCAAATATCTGTTCTACGGAACATCTGTGGGCTCTTATGGGTTGTGAATGATTCTCAACCACTGCGCAGCGGCACTTTTGTGAGCCGCCAAATTCTTCAAATGTGCCTCCAACTTTTTTAAATTTCTTAGTTATACTCTGACTTAATATTATTCCCCAAATTTAGATATAAAAGAAATTGATTGGCCGTATCCATTTGTGATAATGGATACATGAATTAACTTTGAAATCATTTCTTCCTCTTTATTCACTCTATAATAATCGAGATTGAATTTCAAAACATTCAAATGAGTCAATTAATTATTTTCGGATTAAAATTAGAGGCGATTATTCCACAATTAAAAGTATTATTACAATTCTCTTCATCTTATTTGTGCGAATTCGGATTTTCAGCATTAACAAATATGAACATAAAAAAAAGATCGTGCCTTTTAAATGTGGATGACGAAGTGAGAGTAACATTATCATTTTTACGACCCAATAAAAACAAAATCATCAAATATCATCGAGCTCAAATTTCACATCAATTGCATTCTTATAACTAATATGTAATTAATTACTCAATAAACATTTGTTGGCCTTTTCGTACATATTATTATATTTAACATCGAAAATTATAATCATGAACTGTTTTACAAAGTATATTATAGATAAGTAAAATTATTTTTAATTTATTTTATTGCTAGTGTGCTGCCAAATTTTGAAGTTGTTAAAAGAGTTTATCGAAAAAGAAAGAAAAAAAGGTCGAGAATCACTGCCGTAGAGAAAGTGAGATCTGCAGTGGATTCGGGAGAGCAATGAATATCTCTCGATGCCATTAAGGATTTTATTAACAGTATGCTTCACCGTTTGCCCCTGCCCGTAGGAAGAGAGTCATTAAATAGTGAATAAATAGTTCTCTAGCGGATACTTTTGTCTGTTTCTTTAATCACTTGAACATGGCAGTTTCTTGCACCTTTCCTATCATTTTCACAAGACTAAGAGCATTCCATCATGGTGTTGCATTTTTCTTTTTGAGGAGTGGGTATTTTTAAATGTTTTAATTTTAACATGCGGTACAATTACCATAATGGGCATACTAAATGTGTTTGATTTACTGACGACCTTAATTGAGACTTAGTTTGGAGTTAAGTTTTATTTTGTCAAGTAATTCTTGTATGTGAAATATTTGTTGTGAAGTTTCTGCTGCTAACATGAAATAATGTCATTTATTACCATATTCTTCTAAGCTGCAATTGCTATTCCATGCAAATAGTGCATAAATTTTTGCTCAGAACTGGTTGAATTGCCTGTTACGTATTTTTCAAATATCTTTTAAGCATTCCTAGCATAATGAATATTGTTTTTTTTAAAGGTTAAAATCATTCAAAGTGAACTTTAAATACTAAAATTTATGCATTTATGATTCCAATATTAATATATTCAGTATATTTATTTCTGATAAAGAAAAATTTTAAGAAGACTTCCACAAGCATTTCGTTTTTTAAATTAAGCAAAGTAAATGAGTTATACATTTCCTTTGAAGAAGACTAATTTTTTTAAATAGGTAAAAATCAATTTGAAGTGCTATTGTAAATTTGAAAAAGTAAAAGTAAATGTTTAAATGAGAAGAAAGATATATAGAATATTATAACGAATTAGTTAACTTATAAATAAGAAATATTTCACATTATTTTGTTTATTTTATTCAACTAAGTGTAAAATTAAATTTTACCCTACATTTCTATTTCGCATAATGGGTTTAAGTATTTAGAACCATCTTTTATTTTTCAAATTTGATTTACTAGCAGCAAGGATTCTTAATTCTTGTGATTTCTATGTTTGCTGAAAATGTTAAATACTATATATGCATTGGTGTTAATATTTAAATTTGCTTAGAAAAAAATAGATATTTGTACAGGAAACTAATTTTCTGACGCTACAAACAATTTTAGAAATGAAAGTTAACTTCGTTCCCCATCTTTGGTTCTTTTATTCACATAATGACTGTAGTATTTTATTAAATTATGTATAAATATTTTGAATATAAAATACTCTGTACGTGATGGTTAAAGAAATAAATTCAGTTACTTATAATTAATAACCTTTATATTATTACTTTATATTACCAAAAGGTTATTAATAACCTTTTGGTAAATGCGATAAATAATTTAATTATGTATAGTTGATTGAAACTTGAACTGTATAACATAATTTTTATATATCTATCCATCTATCTACCTATATATATATATGGTAATAAACCTATACCGTCGGCCTAATTATCAAAATGTGTAACTCCTTCTGGGGTGCAAGTTTGATATAGGAATGCTATGCGCCAAATTGTTGTTTGTGTTCGTCAAGATGAGAGATAACATTACAATAGGGTTACTTTGATATTTTAATCGTGTGGTAATGTGGTTGTGCCAAGAAGATAACGTATATTAGAGTAATTTTTATTGGTTTTTTCCCCGAGGCAACCCTATTAATTTTAGATGATTTTAATTCGATTTCTTTAAAGAATAAACCATTTCCATTCCATTTGTTCTTTAAGTTACTACATTGGTATCAAAATATCAGGATATTTTTTTGTAAAGAATGAGTGTTGTGCTTTTAATCATAGCTATAAATCGCACATTATTTTACCTTTTAGTAATGTTTTTTTGAACGTTCCTTGTTCGATGAAATTCTTTGAAGTAACACGCAGTTTTTGGAATATTGCAAGTTATTAGCACTTATTAATTGATATTCCTTACTAATTTTATATATATTATGTAATTAATTTATTTATAATAATTATTATATATGATAATTGTTTTTTTTGTTAAATTTAAAATACAATCGAACCTCCATATTACGAGCCCCTATAATGCGAATTTTTTCTTGGAACCAAGAACATTTAACAATTTCTTCGTCAAATAACCTCCAATAGCGAAGTGCATTTTCTATATAACGAACTTTTTCTCTCGTGATTCAAATTTTTTCTCCCTATTTTTGAAGTATTTTTGGACATTTCAAGTTGTTCTCTCTTTTAACACATTTTATGGTGGTCATAAATCTTGAACTAGTTTTATTAGGTGCTTAACTCGCCGAGAGCAATAGAATTTTGGGCGTTTCATCCAAGAGGTGCAACCTTTAACCCCCATTGTCCAGTTGACTAGAAACATCTTCCATATCCCCTTTCACCCTCAGTGGAGTTGTCTCGTGTCCTTGAACAAGTCTCCGTTCGTTTGTAGTGTTGATCAGTTGTACTGGTAACTTCGTTTCTGGTAGCTCGAAAATGTCAAAATGTAAGTGCTTGAGCATCAAAGAAACATTTTTTAATTCTCCAGGAAGTGGATAAAGGAGTCAAGAAACTTTCCTTGCAGTTTTTCTTTGATAGGAATATGAAATAAATACATATGTATTTAATTCTATGTGAATTAAATACATATTAATTTACAAAAAGGTGTGAATAAATACTTTTTTAATATATAGTGTTTATGAATTTAAAATTTGATTTATGTGGTTTATTAAGAAAATTGAAAGGAGCCTCTATGTAGCGAATTTTCCATGCAACGAACTGTTTTTCGGGATTTAGCGACTTCGTTATGTAGAAGTCCGACTGTAAATATTCTTTTATTTTACTTTTTTATAAATATTACAAATGTTATTTATTTAAAATTATTATTATGTTATTTATAATCATTATTATTACATAAAAATTTATGTATATTACCATAAATCATAATTATTATTAAATTATATTATATTGATATTAATTATTGATTGATATTTATTACTTTTAATCTATTCCTATATTCTTCGTTTGAGATATATTTCAAAACAGTTCTTTACAATTTTTTCCTGACGATTTGTTACCACTAGGCTACCATCTTGGATTCCACGAAACTCGACAATAACCGATGCTTGGCGCGATTAAGGAATCGCACCAAACAGAGCTTGGCGCCAAGCACTCCTACATCAAATTTAGTTCCTTTATGGAGTTACGCATTCTGATAATTAGGCCGACGATACGCATCTCTTGTAAAGATCAGTAGAGTTGAAAAAGCATGTATTAAATAAGAGATACGGATTTTTATGTATACATTTAAATTAAAATAGCAGTTCTCGAAATTCATTTTTTGTACTTCGTGCCCTCACGAATGATAATTTTTAAAATATTGACGAATTTACGAATGCATGAGTGATGGGAATCTCTCGAGAAACGCTTTGAGAGTTGTTTTTTCAACTACACTTTATTAATTACAAAACTGGTCACATTTATGATAAATTGTCCTACATTACTCATTTATTCATCTTAATCTGCTTATTTTTGGTTATTATAATTAATAATCCGGTTATTATTAACAATGACCGATTAAAATTACATTAGTCATAATGTATACATTTTAATTAAAGATGAAGAAAATATTTAAAAATGTGGAAGAGTGTTGGGTATATGTTGCGAAAACTTTTGAACCACGGGATCATCTTTATATGAAAATGGAGTGAAATCAACGACACAAAGAACCATTATGACAAAAACCTTTATTGAATGATGGTAGTAGCAAAACTATACACTTTTTATGAACATCAAGTATCACTATCAAATGCACCGGAAGTTGATCTTAAGCTCACGTCTCAACCGTCGTCTCCGAGGGCATTTCTGCGGAGAGTGAGGGGGGCTCCTCCCCGGGGAAATGCACGGGGAGAGTGGGTTAGGTGGGTAAGGTCTCCGTCGATTCCCCCAGGTTAGCTGCCTTTAATGAAGAGTTACAAAAAAGTTGGGAGGGAGGAGGACGATGGAACCTTTGAGGCAGTGTGAGCCGCGTCTTGGAACACACAAGACAGATTAAAACATAAATAGCTGCCTGAGAACGACCTTGAGACAAGAGACAACAAATGTTATAAAATCGATTGAAGAAAATATACAAATGCAAAAGCATGTTATCAGCACGTTATCGTTATAAATAAAAAAAAGAGACAACTAATAGAAACATATATTGGAATCAAATGTGGTTTGAGAGTAATTTCATACGTAAAAATCCACAAAAACAACATACAGTTAAAATTTTGATTCTTCTTTTTCTATGCGTCGGCTCGCCGACTGGGAATCACAAGATAAAATAAGTTACAAAAAGTTATAAAAATATCACAAAGTTTTAGACATTTCAACCAGTCATCAAACTGACAGAAATGCCGCTTTGGGTTTTCGCTGGGCGCACTCAGAAACGCCAAAGAAGTAAAAAGGTTTGCCCGATTATCGAATGGATAATCGAGCAAAAGCATTCAATAAATAAAAAGAATACAAGTGCAAAACGTTCTACATGTTTCTATAAAATAAAATTGACACAGTCAAAAACTTAATCTCGTAACATTTTTAAATTAACAAATTAAAATTTGGAAAAAAAGTACCACGTAGTGCATTTTGCATCCTGTACGTCCAGAACGTTTCCGAGCGTTCCAGCGAACCCCTTTACTCCCAGACCACATTTGAGAACACGTTGGTAACAAAAAAAAGTTTTCCCAAGCACCTTAACCTGGCTACGTTAATTTTTTCCCTGTTCCTTAAAAACAAAATATACAACAAAAGCCCACGATGGCAGCAAATAGCTCATTTTCCGACAGGTCTCCCCAGCAAAGCAGAGAACTTGCGCTTGGTCACTCCTGTGGGACGGTCAAACAGTTTGGCACATTGGACACTATACCAGCTAGTCAGAAAGAGGAAGGACATTCATTCTCCGGAACCCACAGGAAAGCGAGCTATTTCTGTCGGTCGGCTTCACACACAGTTCGGGCCACTCTGCGGCTTCTGAGGAACTAGGAGTGGGAGAGTTTGAGCCTCTTGGGGGAGGCCGGACCATAAATAAGTAAGCAGGACACAATCATCCCATCCCTCAGAGACTGTTATTGGATGAGGGATAATAGTCGGGTGATGGTTCAGCCACAGGTTCTGGCGTTGTGTACAGTGGGTTAGGGAAGTCCGGAGGATGGGGCAAGGGGCCGGCGGCCTTCGGACGCCGCCTGTATGCCATGAGCCAGCACGAAATGGCTACTGCCACTGCTACTAGAGCAAGCAGCGTCGTTATAATCAATGAGATGATCAGTCCAAGCTTGGGCAGACACACATTGTCGATTTCTTCGATGGAAGGACCTGCGGATAGATAACGATAATCGTTAGTATTCATTGGAATTTCGAGAAACGCTATTGTTGTAATTTAAGGCACATGATTGTTTTAGAACAGGAATCGTGAATTAAGTTAATGTAAAGTCAAAACTTTTTTAATATTTTAATTCCTCGAATAAATTTGCATTATATATAAAACATAATTGTTCAATATAAATATGTTAATTATATATATCTTACGTCACCCAGTGTGGAAATATTCTTGACGAGAGTGTTGCAATTATTTCAACTGTGCTCCTAGGAGACTTTATTGGACGGATCATGAATAAAAAGTTTTGTACTTATTCTCCTGCTAAATTCCTTCCAATTAGAATGAATAACATTTCTTAAGGAATAGCTATAGATTGAAAAAAAATCTCTGTAGCTATTTATACATATTGTTAAATATTAATGACAGGAAAACCCACTGATTTCTTTTTCTTTCTATTGCTAGACGATGATAGTGTCGGGGAAAAAAAGAAAATATGTACCTTCTGTGGGCAATGCCACTTGGTTCTCCTTCCTCTCAAATGTGAGGATGGCATTGGACTGTACCATGATCTCCTCCCTGAGGGCTCCCTCCTGGAATCCTTCCAATGCAAGTCCGTTGGGGTCTGGAGCCTGACGTTTCCTTCTGCCGAATGCATCCACACCGTCACAGTTCACCTGAAAAAAGATTCCTCTTAATGTCACTGGTTTTGCAACACATATGAGACATGTGATAGTTTAATTAAAACTATCCGCTCTACATGCTTCACTATTCTCGACGTAAGCCGAGAATAAAACTCGGCGAAGAAACATTCATAACGACAGCGCTAAGATTACTTTGATCTGAAATCCTTTTGAAAGAACTGTAGTTTGAAAGCAGAGAAATGTACATACCGGTGGGCATGATCCGAAGCACACCCTGATGTTGCATTGGAACCTCAGGTTGTTGCTAGTTGGGAACTTGAAGGCATTGAATCGGGCCACCAGAATTTTTCGGTCTGGGTCCAGTTGCCAGTTGCCGAAAATACTGGGATCCGTGGCACAGCCGTTTGAATCTGTCACTTCATACTGAATCTCTTCATTGTCCTCAATTGTTTTGGCGACGCAACTTCGAGCGAAGCCACCGTAAATAACTGCAAAAGAAAATAAATGCTACTTTGAAACCTTTCTTAGTTAATGTTTCTTTGTGTCTTTTTTTTTTTTTCGTAATTTTTCTGAACAAAAATTTACAATTGCTCATTTAATAAGTTAAGAGAAATTAAAAAGAGAAGATCATGTTTTTAAAAAAAAATTTTTTTTCAACTAATGGATGAAATTTTAACAGTAATACAGAATAACATGATTTATTGATCTTTTATCTTTGAAAGAAAAGGTGCTACTTACAGTCCGGTTGAACGTCCACTCTGAGAAGCAGATCATCTCCGATCTCAGCGCTGTTCACTTCTCGTCCATCAGCATTGGAGATGGTCATGATGCAAGTGGGTGGAGGACCCGTGTTGGCAATTGTACCGGATGTTGTTATCATGCTGAAAAAGCAAAAGAATCGTGTTTAAATACGACCACAAAATGATTCTCTTAGGACGTATTTAAAATAGTTAAGTGGATTCTTAATGAAAGAGGAGACTCGATACTCACCTGACATTGAAGCCCAATGTAATGGTCTTTTCTCCTGTGTTGTACACACACTTGATGTGATAGGCTTTGGCACGATACGTCATCAATTTTGGATGTTTCTGAATGACTAAAATAAAGGATGCGTCGCCCTGAAAGAGAGAAAAAAAAGGGGTTTTAGAACTGTCTGAAATGATTAACAGTAAAGGAATAATAAAAATATAAAATTATATTCACATAATTCTTTTCGATCGTGTATGCATAGTATGAATGTCAATTTTTAAGTATTTTCGATGTATTTCATACTGATTATATAAAAAAAATTCATTACGTTGAATTTTCTGATGAAAAAATGAAAAAAAAAAAGAAGTTTTAAACATGTTAGAGCAAAAGTTATAGTAATTGAGAATTTAATAACAGAGATAACGTTGAATAAACGGGATGAAATAAGGAAAGTATACGGTTTTTCTCTTATATTTGAATAATTTTATGCTTTATACCTCGATAATTTTAAGGAAATGTAATTTTCCCCTGACAAAAATTATTCTTCATTGTTTACTTTAAACAGGTTAGTTTTTATAATTTTACTTTGGTAAAATTTTCTTCCTATTTTCTTTTTTATTTTTTCTTAAATTCAGAGAAATTTATTTATTTGTATTAAAATTTTAAAAGAAGTTATATGGAAGGAATTAAAACAAAACAATGGCTTTCAAGATCTTTTAACTTGAAAACGTCTTGTCTTTGTGCATAAATAATGTTCAATTCAAATCTTTAATGAAACCCTTTAACTGCTAATTTTTCTACATTGAGTTCATAATGATTTTATATACACTTTATTAGATTGGACTCATAGAATGAATACCAGATAAAATGCTTACATTGGTATGTAGGAGACCACACGTGTTGAAGATCACCTTGAAATCTATGATGTCTCTCTCCCTGTTCCTTACCACTCTTCGGCATTCGTGATCTTGGCTGTGGCCCTTCACGTAGAGCACACCGTCAAAAGGCTCGAGGTCCACCGATACCTGAATGCCGTCCGCCAGACACACCACTGAGGAAAACAAAAAGACATGAGATGAGGCCTTTCAAAAATCATACAAGTATTCGAAATAACATTGCAGTGAACGTATTTCTTACCTGATAATTCTGTTAGTGGAGGAACTGTTCTGGGCAAATCTTCTCCTGAAATGACGATGTTCATATTGTTATTTACGATTAACAACATTTTCATAAAAAATGCTCAAAACGCAATGAATTGTTGATTACTTTACTTAAAATATATTTTATCGTTTTCAATAGATATTCATGGAGTAGTCGATGGTTATAAATATCGTAGAGCAAAGGAATGGAAATAAAGATCGAATAGACTTACCCATTTCGTAGCATCCTCTGCTATGATCGTAAGGATCTCCCACGTACAGCGGTGGACAGCTGCAAATGGCTTCGTGGTCTCTGGCTGTACACACTGCTTTCTCGCCACAGATGTAACAGGGACCTGTGCAAAAAAGTCTTTATTTAGGACTCATTTCTAATGTAAAAACTCTTATTTTACCTGTAATTAGCCTTGAATAGTTAGTAGCTTCATAGAAATGGGAATATATAATTCTGTTTATTTTATTAAGGAGCAATAAAAACACAAATATTCCTGAACATTTGAATTTTTTCCTTCCGATGAGCTTTAGAAAACTAGAATTAAGTAATGACATAAAAACATTCATATTGAGATGAGATGCTTTGATTTTATTTCACATGTAACAGAGGAAAAAAACTTACTGATACACTGGTTGGTATTCAAATCACATTCTTCAGCTGATGGACAGTTGCTGTTGGACTTGCAGTCCTTTTCAATAGCGATACCTGGGGAAAAGTATCAAGTGATAAGTATATAAATAAACGAAGATAAATCAAATTTGATAGTGACTATTAAAAAAATGTGAAGTAAATTCTCTGGGAACAACCGTTAATTACTTACATCCTCTTATAATTGGATCTCCAATGGTATCAGGTTTACACTCGCAATTGTAGCCGCCATGGAAATTGGTGCAAATAGCGTTTCGTGCACAAGGATTTTCCTTGCATTCGTCAATATCTGTAAAGGAATAGAAAATAGTTGTATTAATTTTCGATAACTTTGTTTTTTATCGATTTTAAATTTTTTAAATTTTATTTTGATAATTACAAACTAAGTTCAGAAGTAGTTAAAATGCATACGAAAACTGAAAAAAGAAAAAAAACCAGTAAAGCTATCTGTAAAAAAAATTGAAATTAGTCCAACGAATTCAACGAGAAATTTATTCCTATTGTAGGTATGCTAAAATGCTAGTTAAATTCTGTTAAAAATTATTACGAGAATAGAGTGATAATTGCAAGACATAAATCTCGCATGAGTCACGTTGGATATGTAGCAACATGCAAATATTAAATTTTATCTAAAATTAAATTCCTTGGATCAAAGTACTTCCGATAATACATCAAACTTATTGAGATACCTCATGAATGGATTGGTTAGATTATGGTTTCAGCACAAGAGTTGGAAAATCTTTCCGGTTATAAGTTAAAAATCGGACTTTTGTCTCGTATTGTTTATGTGTTAAAAATCATATCTTTCCAATGCCAATCGCATCCTTACCTCTGCAGAATCCGTTGGACATGAGTTCAAATCCTCTTGGGCAGACGCAGAAACCGTCTTGATGGCCTGTATAAAGACACTCTTCGTTGGTGGGGCAGGGATTTGTGGTCGTGCAGTTGCGACTCGTCTTCCGGCAATAGTCACCAGTTCTATCATAGTTAGGTGGACAACCGCACTCCTTCGAATTCAGACAGATTAGATTACCAGGGCATGTGAAGTCCACGCCACACTCCTGCACGTAGAAACAGTTGACACGTGGATCGCCCTTGTACCTCGGCGGGCAAGTACACGTGGGGCGGTGGTTTTCTCCCCTACAGATGGCGTTTATACCACAGGGTTGACCTCGTGTGCAAACATCATAGCACTGTCCACTGAATAGGTCGCAAGCTTCGTTGTAGAGGCAATCACGGTCGCCCTTGCAGCCAGGTGGTTCCTCTCGCTCGCATCTCCCTCCATAAGGCTCGCCACGGAATCCTGATGGACACTGGCATTCGTAAGAGCCTGGAGTGTTCACACACTCTGCCTCTTCACCGCACAAGGAGTGTCCGTGTTCTTTACACTCGTCGATATCTGGAAAAGTCCCAGGTACAATAATTAAGACACACACATATATACTTAACTCTTTTTTTTTTTTTTTTACTTGGTAGAAACGTTCCGCGAAAAACCGTGCAAAAAAGACAATTTGTATTTGTAAAAAGGGAGATATGTTTGTTATAAAAGAAACGTTTAATATGAATAACATTATTTAATATGAACATTCAAACTTTTAATAGCTTTTAGTGAATTTCTTTTAATTAAAAATGTCCTAAGTGAAAACGAGACTTTAAATATTCGCAAAAAAGTAGACCCAAGCTCTTTCAATCGAAAGTGTTTTAAAAGCTTATGGAATGGGAAATAAAATTATTTGACAATAGTATTGAATGAATATCAAATACTAAAAGCGTCCAGAGTTCCTTTTACTTGTGTAAGGAAATAAATTACTCTACATCTTATAATCATCACAATTCTTTGTCTTCAAAGAATCCTAGAATTGTTAAGATATTATGCTGCAGATCAAGATCTATAAATATTGAATGAATAATACATTACATTTTGAATAAGTTTCATGAAAGTCTGATAGCAATTTTAAAACCTTTTATAAGTTTAAACTCGACTTAATTGAAAATTCAGAAGGAGGCATGCTCACCTATGCAAACGCCACTGACAAGTAGCTTGAAGCCTCGTGGACAGATGCAGTAGCCGTTCTCGCGTCCCGTGTACACGCAGCGTTGGTTGTCGGGACAAGGATTGGTGGTTGTGCAGTTGATGCTCGTCACTAAATGGAGAGGGAGAAGGAAAAGTAGAAAGAGATGAGTTAAAGAGGAAAACTCTTGTACAATTTTAAGAGAAAATATATTCAAATGTTTCAATAAAATCTATTACAATTGTCTTAGCAAGAACGATATTGATACATAATTCAAAAAAATTGAATTTTGTTCGTACCTAGTTATTATTAACATAGCATAGCTTTTTTTAAAAGAAAAATTTATAACAGTATCATTATTTAATGAGATTGATTTCAGGTATGCATAACCATGAAAACGGAAATATATTTTAAACTTTTTTCTTTACTAAACGATTACTTTAATGACATCTTCTTAATATATATCTGGAAAATTGAGCTTTGGATAATTGTGGTAAATGAAAGAAGAAAGGGCTTACGTATGCAGAAATCTGAGACCCTCTTGAAATCTCCCGGACATCCGCACGTGCCATCGTTCAGGCAGAACAAGTTGCCGGGACAGCTCAGATCGTTCTGGCAACCAGGTCCCACTGCAAAAAGAAACTGTTTCAGAAGAGATCACGGAAAAATAAATGAGACCATGTTAAACTGAATGATTATAAGCCTGTTTTAATTTGGGATGACCCGTTTCAGGTTTTACAGAAAAAAATTTTCATCAGTTAGAACTCTATTTTAGGTCAAATATTTGATGCGGTAGTTGAAAATGTCATAACATTCTTGAGAATCCTTCTTCTTCGCTTATTTTGCAGTTTGTTAATTTATTCATAATTTTTTTGTGTATAGCCATGCTCTGCAATATTTATTTCACTCAGTATAAAATTTTCAATAACATAACAGTCTGAAAAATAATATCAAAACAGCAGACTGAAATCTTTAAAACGAATTACCTTTTTTTCAGTCTACTATATTTTGTCTATCCATTTGGAAAAAGTTTCATTTTGTCACAGAAAATTAAATTTTAAATATCTTTGAAAAAGGAAGAACCATATATATTTCTTGTTTTTTTAAATACCACAAAAACTATCATATAGCTACCAATAGTCATAAATTTTCAGTTTTATTTATATTACCATTCACACACACCTGCTTTTGTAATAGCAAATCTCAAGTTACAAATATTTCATACTTAAAATAAGTTTCTTTTCTTTTTTTATTTATTTCGAAGCACTTTTTTATAGTATTTAGCTGTTTGGTGGCTAAAATTTTCCTTTGTAAAATTTTGCGTAAAAAAATTAAATATGTTTTATAAGGGATTTGTATGTACCGAGAGTACAACAATTTGATTTACGGTAACTTTGCCAATTAAGTTAATTTAAAAAAAATTAAACTACGATATATTATTATTATTATAATTTTGAATCGCATTTACAAACAATATATTCGAATAAATGCAAAGGGAAGAAATTCAATGCAAAATATTAATTAAACCAGGAAAAGAATGTAATGGTTGTGTTCGCATAAGAAATATCGGCATTCCTTTCTCTTTAGCGGGACAACACCCAACCATCGACTTGTCAAACAACTGGAATCGAGAGACTCACCTGGGTAACAATATTCGAGCGGGTTTCCTCTGAATCCCGGTATGCACTCGCACTGCGGGCTGTGGTCGACGACGCTGCACTTGGAATTGCGACCGCACGGGTTGCTCACAATGCAAGGATCTGCACAAAGTTAGAACTATTATTAGTAAAGTACTGCTTCTCTCTCTCACAAAATGCCCTTACTGCAGATATCCATTACACCTCGCAAGACACATTGCTTGGTTTTTTTTTTAAAAAAAAGTATATAATGGATATTTACATTTATATTTAAACTATAATAAATAAATATACATATAAGGAGAAAATTTGAAGAAATTTTCGGAATAAAGCTAGAAACAATTTACCGTAACACTGCTCAGCTTCAATGTCACACGCCAGGTGGTTGGGACATTCCAAGTCCGACTGACAGTATCCCTCGCGTCGCTGACCTGTACCAAAACAAAATAATAACGTTTAGTCTTGATACAATCCCACAATAACACAACAAGTAGGTGAAATGACAGAAAAGGTTCTACTTACATCCCGAATAGAAAGGTTCTCCGATAGTTCCCGGCGGGCAACGGCACTGGTAACTGCCAATGGTGTTGAAGCACTGAGCTCCCGTGCCGCAAGGGAACGGGCTCTGGTCACATTCGTTGATATCTGTGAAAGAGAAGTTTTTAATACATCTGAATCACTATCTGATTATTTTAGCATATTTTGCAATAAAAATGAACAGAATTTCTACAGATATGCTGTCTTTAAAGTGTTTCACAAAATTCAGCTTTTTTGAAGTATTTAGTTTTTTTATTATTTTATGAAAAATGTGAGAGAATGCATCAAACCTTTCCAGCCGTATTATTAATTTATGCATATGAATCAGGAATTTCCAAATGGGATTCATTTTTTTTTAAACAGAAGAAATTTAAAGCTAAATTTTTTTTTGAGAATTTGATTTTGAAACACTTTGGTCTATGGAATTCGGTTTAAAGAGCTGAATTGCTCTAAATTTGTATTTTAAACATCTAAACTTCATTTGTCTATTCTTGAGATGCAAACAATTACAAAGTGATCGAACAAAAATTTATGTATTATATTTTTATAGGCATGGCAAACAATATAAAGCAGCGTATACATATAAGATTAATAATTCATCAAGAAAAACGCACCTCTGCAAATTCCATTGGACATGAGAACGAATCCTTTTGGACAGACGCACACGCCAGATGGGTATTCGGCCGACAGACACTCCTCGTTGTCGGGACAAGGATTAGATGTACTGCAGTTGCGACTCGTTTTCGAAACTGTACGAAACAAACACATTCGTTGAGAATTAAAATACAAATACATGCAAGAAAACTCAATAATTCTAGACGATTCAAACTTTTAATAAAAAATGCTTTTTTTACAATTCCAGAAAAATTAAATGGAATATGAAAGAACCATTATAGAATAAATATGTAGCACACAGAATATAATATAAAATGAAAGTACTACCACACATTTACATTTCTGTGCATTAATAATTAAATGCTCAGAAATGTGAATGGTAGCACTTTCATTTTCAGTATTTTTGACATGAATGTCTCAAAAATACTTTAACACTTGAAATATTCTTCATATTATAAAAGTATTCTGCTAAGAAAAAGAAAGATCATAACGATTTGTAACATAAGAGATTTTAACTTACTTATACAGAAAAAGCCTCTCTGTTCGAAAGGCGCAGGACATCCACAGCGAGTACCGTCCAAACATACGAGATTACCAGAGCATGGATTATGGCTTCCACAGGTTTCCACTGCAAAATAAAAGTACCGAGTTATATATATAAAATACAACATTACACTTATAACACACGTTTCCTTTATTCTGCAAGTAGTGTGTTCACATTCTGACAAATTTTATGACTCATATTTATAGCGCTTATTTCGCAAGAAAATAATAAGTGTGTAATAAAATAAATTCACTTACAAATGCTACATTCGATGTAAGGATTTCCAGTAAGTCCTGGTGGACAATAGCATTCGTGGTGATGGTTGACAGCACTGCACAACGCTCGTCTACCGCAGATGCCTGGACGATCGCACACCTCTGTAAACGAATAAGGAACTACGTTACTGACTGGAGTCTTTTAAGAAATGAACTTACAAAAACATTGAAAAAATAAATATTTTTTTCGTATTACTTAGGAAATTTTCCATTCAGTTGTTTGGGTAAGTTAATAATGTGTATGAAGTTTAAAGAATAAGAGAAAGCCATTTTCTTACCGTAACATTCACCCGTCAGTCTGTTGCAAGCCTCTGTAGACTTGCAGTCCTCGTCTCTGCGACATACCTTAGGCATCTGGCGACCTGTGAAAGATAATAAGCTTCTTTAGAAAACACGAAGGGTTGATTAATTGAAATAGATGAATTACGATCTACAACGATCGCATTGCAGGTTGGTAAGAGTATGACAAGCATTGAAACAAATTTAATATGTATACTTACATCCTTGTTTGTATGGATCTCCATCCAGTCCGACTGGACAACTGCATTTATATCCACCTGGCAAGTTGTTGCAGATGGCACCAAGTGCACATGGACCTCTGCCTTGCAAGCATTCGTTGATATCTGCAAATATTGAGAAAAGGCCATTATGTAATACATCCTGTATAAATAAATAATTAAGTTCTGTGTTTAACTATACCTTTTTATAATAGAAATATATATATATAAGAAAATTAAATACCTTTGCACTTGTTATTAACACATACGTAGTTCCTTCCACAATGGCTGTCTGTTTCACATTCATAATGAACTGAAAAGTAAGATTTCTTATTAGCAAAGAGACATTTTTAATACTGATGCTTATAAACCAATCTTAAAATACAGTACACGTATAATGCGTAAAACAAAAACTAAATAAAGAATAATAAAAACCTACTTAAAACTCATTTAAACTTAAAAAAATGATGAGTTATTTTTCATAACTTCAAGGAACTAATTGATGCGAAAAAAAGATTCACTTACTTCTTGAGCATTGCCTGAGAGGATCGCCCGTGTACGTCGGAATGCAAGAGCAGATGGCTTTGTGGTCCGATGCATGGCACTGAGTGTTCACTCCACAGATGCCACCAATCGTGCAAGGATCCTGGCAGATTCTGTTCACGCAGGCCTTATCGAATGGACAATTGCTGTGAGAACGGCACCCAGCTATGCAAAAAAAAATCATTTTAGCTGCATGATATTTAATATTTCATATTATTAAACCTGGTAGTCTTATACCTCTCACATTTCGAAAATTTCGAGAAAATGATTGGTAACAACATAAAAAATCAATCAAAATGCATATAATTATTAATTTTTTTTAAAAAAATGAATAAATTAGAAAATTATATAAAAGTAACCAATAAAATTTAAATTTTACTGAATCAAATCATACAAAAAGTTTTATAATTGAGAAATGTAACAATATTTATTCCTTAAGTATCCAATTTTGAGACAATTACATTTTATTTTTAAAAATATGTCAAGGGACATTAAAATAAACTAACACAAGAATAAATTTAAATTTTAAGTTTGAACTTCTCATAAAGAGAAATATTGAAAAAAAAATAGAAAATAAGTACTTACGAACACACTCGGACTTGACACATATTTGGCTGACAGCACAATCGCTATCTCTACGACAACCAGGCTCAGGAATGGGTTGACACAATACCAGTGGATCTCCCGTTAGATCGGCTGGACAACTGCAGTGCGGCTGATGATCTACCGGAGTGCAATGAGCGTTCTGTCCACAGGCTCCACTGAGCAGACATACAGGTTGGCAATGACCGTGCAGGCAAGTTTCATCGTATGGACAATTAGCGTTGGAACGACATCCTATAACACATCTCTGATTCTGACATATCTGGCCTAAAGAGCAGTTTCGGTCCATAATACATTCTGGAAGCACAGGTATTCTGCTACATAGAGTATGCGGATTACCACTGTAGCCAGGAGCGCAAGCACATACTCTGTCATGATTGATGGCCTTACAAATGGCATTTTGTCCACAAGCGCCGTAAATAGAACATGGATTCTGACATACTTGGTTGATGCAGGTTTCTTCGAATCTGCAATTTGCATCGCTTCGGCATCCCTTAACACATCGTGTGTTCTCACAGATCTTATCAACTGAGCAGTCCAAATCGTGCTCACACTCAACATCTGGTTGAGCGATCCTACATTCAATGTAAGCATCCCCACGGAAGTTGCTTGGGCACGTACATATTGGGCGATGGTTGTCGGCGTGACATTCGGCGTTCACCCCACAGCTGTTGGGCAGCAAGCATGGATCTTGGCACTGGCGGTTGACGCAAGCCAAGTGTCGTGGGCAATTATTGTCGTGACGGCAGCCAGTGACACAGCGAGTATTTTCACATATTTTTCCAACATTGCATTCCTGATCAATCTCACATTCTGGTTTGACCTTTTCTTGTTCGCAAACCACATTTGGATTTCCTCGGAAGTTAGGTGGACATGTGCATTCCGGCTTGTGATTGATAGGTCTGCAATTGGCGTTTCTTCCGCAAGCTCCAAAAATACTGCAAGGGTTTTGGCAAATCTTGTTGATACATGCCTCATCTGCCCCACAGTTCTCATCCGAGTGACAACCAATGATGCACCTCTCGTACACGCATATGTGACGGAAGGGGCACTGGCTGTCCGTTCGGCACTCTGGCTCTTCGACGATTCTGCATTCCACTCGGGCGTCTCCCACGTATCCGGGATTGCAAGAGCAGATGGGCCTGTGATTATCAGCCATGCAGTGAGCATTGATTCCACACACTCCTGGTTGGTTGCACACTTTCTCGCAGCGTCTTCGAATGCAAGCAGAATCTGGCGAGCACTGATAGTCACTTCGACAACCTTCGTAACATTCTCCAGACTCACAGATGAAACCAGAACCACACTCAGCATCATCAAGACAGCCAGTGGTCGGTTGTCGATCTAAAATGAAAATTTAAAACAAATTAATAAATAAGATTATTTGATTAATTGTGGTGCAATACAACAAATCCGAATTATAATAGGGGGTTATTTGAAGCTTCTTTAAAACTAGAACATTAATTAAAAATAAAAAGGTGCACAACATTAAGATTAAAAAACAATATTTTAAAAGAAAAAAAGATCGGGTCTTTTAAGACAATATGAAAAATGGGCACGCCTAAGCATGGCTTTATTCAAAATGTTCAATCTATCGTGCATATTTATGTTAATACGCACAAACACATGTAATAAGATCAATCTTGTAGACAGAAATAGTCAGCAGAAGAAAGAAAGAAAAAAATGTTTAACTTTGATTTTAAAGAATTTTATTATCTTCAAGTTAACCCATTATTATATGTGAATTTTTCCGAACTAAATAAAAAACATTTTCTTACCCAGCACACAACTTTTTGTAGGGTCACCCGTGTATCCAGGTTCACATGTGCAAATGGCTTTGTGATCGTTGGTGTGGCAGATAGCATTTGTTCCACATGCCCCAAAGAAACTGCATGGATCCTGGCACCGCTTGTTGATGCAGTCCTTGTCGTAGGGACACGAATGATAAGTGCGGCAGGCGTCAATACAGCGATTGTTCTCACAAATGTGGCCAGCACCACAGCCGTCGTCAGTGTAACAGTGATCTGGTGGCACTGTGAAAAGAAAGTCATGATAAATTAAATGTTCCATACTGACCCTCAAAAATACTCCTGTCACATCTAGAATTTTATTAATACGTCACAGAAAGTCATGGCAATAAGGCACTAGATATTATTCAAACAATCGGCCTTCTTATAAAAGTTCAAAACTTTATTCTGAAGAATAAGACCAAATGCACACAGAGTAGTATGCAAACTATATAAATAATTAAAATAATGTGGTTAGACATAATTATGAGTAATGCACTCATTAATGCGCAACATCAATATTCGTGAGCATTGAAAACTGCAATTTTATTTGCATTTCCTTAGACCTGTATAGAACATATAAATCTAAGATCCAGTAGATACGTCATTGATTGAGGTTGATATATATAACAAATTGAAACCCGAAAAAATTTCTATTCTTATCTAAATATTCTAAATTATTCAATGCAGTTCAAAGGTATGTTAATGCTCCAGAAGAAAAAAAACACTGTGTTACCTGGGAAGCATTGAATGTTGGGATCTCCCGTAAGTGCTGATGGGCAAGTACAGATCGGATGGTGGTTGTCGACGAGACATCTGGCTCCGATACCACAGACATCTGGATATGTGCAAGGATTTGAACATTGGCGGTTGACACATGCCTCGTTGTACTGGCAGTCATCGTTCTTTCTGCAACCGACTGAAAGTGCAAGGTGAACATGAGACACAATTCTATTAGGTCAATTAAAAACAGAAAGAAAGAATGCGTTCAAAACGACGCGTTCTCTCTTACCCAAACATTTTCTACTTTCACAAATTTGTGAAGATCGGCAGTCTGAATCCTTCAGGCATTCTACCAACTGGCTTGGTACTGAAAGATAAAATAGGTTTTAATTAGTTTATGAGAACTATTATATTTAAGGAACTATTTAAAACTATCAAAAAAGAAGATGATAGAGAGAGAGAGGAGAGCTGTGTACTTACTTTCTTTACAATAATCGTTGGGGTTTCCTTCAAAACCTTGTTTGCACGTGCAGTAAGGTCTATGTACGATAGGTCTACATTCCGCATTTCGACCGCAAGAGTCTTGAGCGTTGCAAGGATTGACGCATCGGCTGTTGACGCATGCCTTGTCGAAAGTACAATCTGAATCTGTTCTGCATCCCACTGCATAAGCAGAAAGAAAATGTTAGTCAATCTAAAAATTGACAAGTTCTACACATCAGAGTTTAAGACATTGTATTGAAGCCAAAACTGCAAAGACAACTTACGTATGCATTTGGTGTTTTCGCAGATCTCTCCAGTGTGACAGAAAGAATCTGATCGACATCCGGTCACCACTATTAGAAAAAAAGTCACTTAATTTTCAAAATATAAACCATAAAAATAATTTTCACTCAATATTTTGTAAATATGGTATGTTATGTACACAAATATGAAATGTTTCCTTCAATCTGATGCGGATCAAAATTGAAGTACATAAATTCGTTTTAAAATAGTTATTCACTATATAAAACATTTTCTATGTATTTTAAAAATAAAAGTGTTTTTTTTAAACTTACGGAGGATGGAACTTACCTATGCAATGGTTGTTATCGCATATCTCACTAGGAGCACAATCCGAATTGAATTGGCATTCGGCCCTAACCTCGGGGTTGCACTGTACTCGAGCGTCACCCTTGTGCTTCTGAGGACATATACATTCTGCCTGGTGATTGGCGGCTCTGCAGAGGGCCTTCAGACCACAAGCTCCGGGACGACAAGGAGTGTCACAGCGTCCCTGGATGCACGCCTGATCGTCCGGACAATGCTCATTGTAACGACAACCCTCTGAAATAGACAATGAGTAGACCAATGAAAGTGTGTATTGGCACAGATTTTCTAACAAGGGAGGCACATGAAGGCACATTTATTTGGGAGATTGATTGTACAGAAACAATTGGCATTTTTAAAGGAATTATTATTCCTCAACTCATTATCTCAAATCAAAAATGCATTCGTATAATTCGTTTTAAAGATGGAATAAAAAATATATGTAGACTGCAATTTAATGAATAGATCTTCAAATATATAATTAAATAAAATGAGAAAGAAAATATTTTTAGTTTTACTAATAAATATTAAAATGAAATCTGCTTGTTCAATTTTTGAAAAATAATACAAATTTTCATTTCAAAACTCAGGAGAAGATACCTGTACTTGTAGGTTTAATATGATATACTATACAGTAAGCCACTAAATAACTTTTTAACATTTTTGCTTAAGATCCCAGAGTAGGAATGAAGTTAATTTAAATTAATTAAGGCAATAGGAATCGGTGATTAAATACTACTGAATGAAAATATTTGTTTTCTGATTTAATAGAATAATTTAAAAATTAATTCACAATTCCTACTTACCCATGCACCTTGTGCTGACACAAATTTTTCCAAGTTCACAATCAGGATCCACATGACATTCAACTCGTACTATAAAAAAAGGCACGATTTATAAATAATTAAAAATTTTAAGGAAATACTGAATTATAAGCATGCCATGGATTCGAAAAAGAAATAAGGTACTTTGACTCACCTGCCCTGCAAAGAACTTTGGGATCTCCCGTGTGGTCCGGTGGGCATCTGCACAGAGCCGCATGGTTGATGGCTCTGCATTCTGCACCGATGCCGCACTTGCTCGGCTTGCAAGGATTCTGGCACTGGTTCTCGAAGCACTCCTGAGTGAAGCCGCAATCACTGTGGCTGCGACAACCGTCTGCAGAGAAAAGGAGTAGGATGACCAAGGGTGAAGAGAATGAATGAAAGAAGGGTGGATGAGTCTCAAAAAAGAAGTTAAAAGTTTTTGCATTCTGTCCACATTAAATGCTCAACACCAGATCTTTGCTGTGTATAGATTATGAAAAATATGAATTAAAGCTAAAAATTACTCTGAACGAAAGTATATTACATAATGATGTCAGTCGAGCTGTTAAAATAATGCAGAGGTATGCCTTTAATACCGACTTAAATATTTTATAATCATAATTCAATCCTTAAAAAATTTTATGTAGCTGAAATCCTTTTCTCAAAGTACTATAGCCATTTTTAAAAGATATAAATAAAATGATTTGGAATATAAGGATGATTTAGGAAAGGCCACAAAATCAAATAAATAAAATTAAAAAAATATCCGAGCTTAATTTTTCTAATTTTTGTTTCTAGAAGAACTATACACTTTTTTATGCTTTAACTTCTAAATACAGCTATTACAGCACAACTAAAATGGCATAAAAGTTACACTTACATAAGCATTTTGTATTTTCACAAATCTGTCCGGTACTACAATCATTGTCAGAAGTACAACCGGGAACAACTGCAATTGAAACGAAAATACATGTAGACTAGCAAGTAACACGGATAAGGAGCTAAAAATTGATTATCAGAAAACAAAACCGTGTTTTTTTATAGACAACACAGTTTACATTACCTGTGCATTTGCCTCCGAGACATACTTGACCAGCACTGCAATCACCATCTCTTCTGCATTCCGGTCCAACTACAGGAGGGAAAAAATATTTCTAAATTTAACGTACGCTGCTTACAACCTCATAACTTTTGCAAATAAGTATTATTTCAAAATGAAAATAAAAATATTCTTTTAATTTTATACTTTAATTAAAAATGAAGAAAGTGAAACAATATTCCAAAGAGAATTTAAGAGAGTCGTGGAAGTGGAAATTTAGAAATATCGTACTTGTCCTGCACTCGATTTGAGGGTTGCCCGTGTATCCTGGCAGGCAGGAGCACTGGGGTCTGTGGCTGATGGGTTCACATCGTGCGTTGGGGCCGCAAGCCCTAGGCAGAGAGCAGACGCGTTGACACTGAGAGTTGTAGCAGCCCTCGTCCAAGGCGCAGTTCTCGTCACCGCGACAACCCACTGCAAAGGAAAATATATCCGATTGAAGACGAGGAAGATGTTTTTGGATACAAGAAACAGATTGCAAAATTGTATATACAAGGTCAAGCTTGTATATACAATTGATGTATACAAGGTTTTCAAATTAGTTGAATAACCCTTACCGAAACATTTGTTCCTTTGACAGATATGTCCCAAATGACAATCTTCATCTTTGCGGCATTCAACGTCGTCTGAAATAACAATCAAAACCGAATTAAAGGATATGCAACTTTCAAAATTTTTATGTTAATTGCATAATGGACATATTTAAGAATATGCAAAGATGCTAAAATAAGTTCAAAAAGAGAAATGAGAACAATTACTCTAATAAGAAGGTGCATTTAAATATAGTTGTAAACAACATTACACCAAGACTGTTGAGAAGGAAGTTATTTTACACAAGAAATCAGCAGAACTTATGGATACATCATAACATATGCATGAACTTACCTTCACAGCGTTTATTAACACACACTTTTCCAGGCAGACAATCTGCATTGGTTTCACATAAGCCTTCAACTGTAATGAAAAGGAGGGTTTATTTAATTAGAGATCACAATCTTATTTTAGTTTTATGCCAGGCAAAAGAAAAAAAACCCACTCAATAATTCGAGTTACAAATACTTACTCTTTCTGCACTCTATGATGGGATTTCCTGTATAACCAGGTGGACATGAGCACTGTGCTCTGTGAGAGCTGGCTGTGCAGATAGATTTGAGGCCGCACGTGTTACTGAACATGCACAATTTCTGGCACTGCCTGCTGATGCAAACCTCATCGCTCAAACAGCCCTGGTCAGAGCGGCAGCCGACTGCAAAAAGGTTTTCGATTAGAATGCATGAAATGATGTGAGAAAAGAAAAACTATTTCAGATATCTCTGATTGAAAATTATGTACCTTTTGATATATATTATCCTCATTTTTAACAGCAAATAAGTTTATGGAAAATTTTAAAAAATGAATGATATTATAACTCGTATTTTATAACAGAAAATTGAGTTTCAAGAAAACCTAAAGGTATTATATTAAGGTACATCAGTACTCTTTCCAGGGCACCTTCGCTCAGTTATACAAAAAAATCAAATTTACTGCTTTTAAAATGTGACAAAAGTTTTAACTATAAATTTCAGAATATATGCCTAAGGCACAGCCTTAAGATTGTTAACAGCAGTTTTTTTTAATCCTTGTTTTCTTTCAAGCATGTACCATCAATTGAAGAAAATGATCAGACACTCTTTTCCGGGGCCCCTCATTTAGTTAAATACACCTTAAATATTTAAAGAAAAAATGTTTTTGTCTTAGAAATTCATTTTTGAAAGCCATTATTCAAATTCTAAAAACTGTTACCAATTTATTACGAAACGTTTTATAAAACATTCTGTCTGTTGAATTATTACAGGTCCACCTTTATTTTTTCCATGAAATGGAAAAATTCTATATTTTTTACTTTCTACAGTCAAACAAAACAGATTTCTACAGATTCTCAAAAATGAGAGTTTTTTCCCCACCAATGCTACATTTATTATGGAATTTCTAAATATTCAGAAAAACAGCCTGCTATACTAGTATAATTGAAAGCAAATTTTTTTCATACACAAATTAAGAAAAAAAAAGAATGTACAGATTAGCCACTTTACCCAGACATCTGTAGTTCTGACAGATCTTTCCGTTTCCACAATCTGCATCGATGATGCATTCCACTTTGGAGCACTCCACTCGTGGGTCTCCAGTGTGCTCCGGTAGACATGAGCACAGAGGTCGGTGGTTGACTGGCTGACAGCGGGCCTTGGTGCCACAGGCCGTTGGACTGGCACAAGGGTCCAGGCACTGGTTGTTGATGCAGGCCTCTGTGAGCGGGCACTCAGCGTCTCGTCTGCAGCCGGCTACACATTGTCCGTATTCACAGATGAATCCCGTGGGGCAGCTTCGGTCGTTTGTGCAGAAGACACTGCAACGTCGTTCGACACACTTCTCGTTGTCTAGACACTCATTGTCACTGCTGCACGTCACACGACAGATGGTGTCTTCGCAGTAGCGTCCCAGACCGCATCGGTCGTCCGCTTCGCAACGCTGGATCTGGCGGTCGCATTTACTGTACGCGTCTCCGCTCAGTCCTGGTGGGCAAGTGCAGTGGATCGAATGGTTGATGACGTCGCAATTGGCGTTGGTACCGCATGCAGTGGGGCTGTCGCAAGGGACTGCAGAAGTGAAAGAATGTTGTAAAAAGTAGTCTGATAATGCTAGACTTTGTACATAAATTAAATAATTTGAGCTGCATTTCGATAATATTTAAGATAAGCTTCAAAAAGGAATGCTCTTAATTTTCCATTATGTCGAGGTCTAGTAAAAATTTGACTTAAAATATTTCTTAAATCATTATCAACATGAGTTTGGGATTTAAAACGCAACACTTGAACGGTAAAGCCGACTCAAATGAAGGAGAGAATGGAAATTTACACATATATTTTAAGAGACCGGACTATGAAATACATCCGAAAAATAAGACCTCCAAAAAATGAGAAATTATAATTAGCATTCATATATTTATAAGTGTAATTTTCTATGAGGGATAAATTTAAATTCCAGAATTATTAAAACAAAATGTGAAGAAAATATTAAAAGATCGCCAAAATTAAAAAATTCTTAATTCCTCAGTTCTTATTTTAAAAACGGTATAAAATGACTAGCCTTAGAGCAGTTACTTTATTTTCTAAAAAAATTTCTACTTACGATTTTTTTCTTATTAAAAATGTTTAATAACTGAGTTATTTCGTTAATATATCATTTGTGGCATTCGATCGAAAAAAAAACTAAAGCAAATAGCTTTTTAGATAGCACATCAAAGTAGAAAATGCAGGTGAAATATTTTCTTTGCCAAATATATGCACCCTCAATTGCATTACTACTTACATATACATTGGTTGTTAACACAAGCCTCATGGAAGGCACAGTCAGTATCTGCGCGGCATCCCACTGTAAAAAAGAATGGCACGATTTTTGTTATAACATTCTCTATACAAAAAAAAAAAATTCGAGAGATTATATATATTTTTAATTTATAGGCAATTGAAAAATCAATATTCAATAGCCAATGAGTACTTACCTCTACAGAAGTTCTGTTCACATATTTCTCCAGAATAACAGTCTCTGTCCCTTATACATTGCACGTGACATCGACTGTCAATGCACTTTTCGTTGGCTGCGCAATCTCTTACACTGCTACAAGGCACTGAGGAAAAATAAAAGATTTGTTTATTTGAATGTGACTTTGCAAATAAAAGTTTTTAATTTTACACAATTAAAATTTAGACTGGCTAGAACATAAAGGAAATATTAGCAAGTCAAACACTAGACAGAGAACCGAAACTTTCAATTTAAAAACGCCGTACGCTAATTGAGAAAACAGTCACTTTTAACTCAATTTTTAAATGAATGGAAAAAAACATCACGGTTATTTAAAGTTAGGAATCTAAAATATCTAATTTCTTTATTTTATATGAGATCCATTCCTTAAGAAAAGAGAGAAAGCGAGATAACTCACTTCTGCACTGTCCGTTGTGGCACGTGAGTCCAGGTGGACATGGCTCGTTGCCGCATATTATCTGAGGTCTAATGCATCCCACGTTAGCATTGGGGCGTCCCACGAAGCCCTCTCTGCAACTGCATACTGACCGATGGTCACTGACACGGCACTCGGCGTTGGGGCCGCACGTCGCGCTGCCCTCGCACGGATCTGAGAGAGAAAACAGAGTAAGAAATAAGTAAAAATCCCTTTCAAATGGATCAGAAATGTAATCCAGCTGCAGTGTTTTAACAAACTGTGTGGATTATTACTCACCTCTACATTGATTACTAACACATGCCAAGTGATCTGGACACTGATCGTTCGTGCGACATCCAACTAGAAAAAAAAAAACGTAGAATTAAGACTTCAGTCAAACATAAAATAGTTCCTAAGCAAAACCAATGAAAAATTTTCAACCGATTCAGGAACAAAAACTAAACATCTCACTTAAACTAAAATAATGTTTAAAGCAATTTTGCTTACCTTGACAATGATTTCTGATACAAATTTCTCCATTTTGACAGTCTTGGTCACGGCGGCAAAGTACTAAAAGATAAATTGAATTAGCTATTTATTTATACTTTTTTAACTATGCATTATTTTGGTACTATTTTTTAAAAAAATATTTTGATTAGTTTTTTTTACTGGATTATATACATGTTAAATTGTCAATTTACATTCAGCTATTTGAAATCAGTTCAATTAAATATTTGATAATGAACTTACCTAAGCAATGGTTGTTTACACATTTTTCTCCAGAAGTACAATCATTGTCCGCATTACATTCAACTGAAAAGAATACATAATTTTCAATTTTAAGACAATTTAGACATAAAATATTCAGAAGTTATTATTCAAGTTCGGAAGTTCTTGTATCAAGAAAACTCGAGAAATTTTGTTCTAGCCGACTTACCTCTACATTTTCCATCCAAGCAATAGTGATTCAGTGGACAATCGGCTTCAGATACACATGAAGGTAAAACTGCAATAAAAAAATATGAGATCAGAGAGGATATACAGCAAGATCCACAAAGTTAAGAAGAACTGCTTGGTCAAAAATATCAAAAGGAAAATAAAAAAATTTGTTTCTTAATATCAGATGCACAAAAGAATTTTCCTGCACATAAGAGTGATTTTTTACTATTTTGAAAACAATCCAATGGATCGGGTCGATATACTTATTTTTCCCAGTGTGAAAATGCGCCTTTCTTTGCATCAAAGAAAGAACAAGAGCAGTACTATAGGCAGATACGTTTTTAAATAATTTAATTTTGCTACTTTTTCTCTCTTTTTTTAAAAGGGTACTTATTTTAAATAAATTCTCAACTTTCACAATTTCATTTTTTATTCAAATTTTATTTTTTGCTTCAGTTTTATTTTTTATTTAAATTTTGTTTTTCATATTTAGTTTCTTCTTTTTAACTTTAAATTTATCCTTTACTATAACTCAAAAATTTCAGATCATTTTTAAATTGTTCGTTTTTAACATTTTGAATTCTTATTTACTCTTTGTATAATTTTTCAAACAGTTTTTTCAACAAAAAATAGTAAATAAAAATAAATTAGGAACAATTAATAAAGAATGAATCCAAGCTCTTACTATTTCATTTGTTTATGATATTGACAGTCTTGCACAATCTTTTTACGTATTATTAAAATTTAATTATTTAAAAAATTTGAATAATTAAATTTATATAATAAGATAAAAATCTACACACAAATACACATATTCATTCATCGTTAATTTCTAAAAGTGAAAAACTAAAGCGAGACAGGGTAATTTTCAAAGTAAAAGCAAAAAATCTTACTTCTTTGACAGGCAATGTTGGGATTTCCTGTGAATCCAGGAGCACAAGTACATTGCTGCCTGTGCAGTTGAATTTTGCACAGTGTGTTCGTTCCACAAGCTGTCGAGCTTTCACATGGATCTAGGAAACAAAAACGAATTTATTTTTCATCATTGATCAAATATTATCAGCATAAGAGTCAGACTAATATGTTTCTACTATCCCAAAATTAAAAAATCAAAATGACGCATTCGACTTCTACCACATAAAAAGTAATATTTCCGGATTCATAAAATTAATGGGGAGAGGTAATCATTCTTACTTGTGCAAAAGTTCTGGATGCAAGCTTCTGATGATGAGCAATCACTGTCGACTCTGCAGCCAACTGTTGGAATAAGATTATATTAGTTCTCTTATAGAGCTAAATATATTAAATGCCAGGAAACTCTTACCATTCAATTAAGTGTTAGATTTTCAAATAAACAAATAAAAAATGAATTGAAATTGTAAAATCAATTGGTTAATTTATTATGTAAGCTGAATTAAATTTTATTAGAATACTGTATTCTTTTTAATATCATTTAAAAAAAAATTTCTCTTTTAATTTTAATTTTTTAAAAATATATCCCTTTAAATATTAATCACATCCCTAATGTGATAGAATTCTTAGTATTTCTGAAGTGCTTTTTGAAAATAGGACAACTCACCAATGCACTTATTTGCTGCACATATTTCCCTGTTGAGACATTCACTGTCTTCTCTGCAGCCCAACACGCACTGACCCAGGTTACACAACTCTCGAGTGGCACAATCATCATCAGCTCGACAACGCACTACAAATAGAGAGCGCACATGTTAGATAGAAGCAAACATTTCTGACATTCTACTCTTAATTGTTAATTTTCTATTTATTACTTCTGCTTGAGCAGAATAATTTATCGTACTCAAATTAATTTACATATTTGAGGCATATTTTGTCAGAATAAGCTTTATATCGAAATTTAGCTTTCCTGAGTTTTGCGATTATAGGTAAATCGTTTTTGATTAAAGGATTTAACGGAACGAAAATTTAATGTTATTAATATAAGTTTTAATTTTATTACATTATTTTCTACAAATAACTTACGTTTGCATCGTTTATTCACACACATGTAACCAGAAGTACATTCTAAATCACTTGAACAGTCCACAGTCACTAGGGGGGAAAAGTAATATTAGTGTTGTGTTTCCAGCATTATTAAGTTTATAAAAGATAGATTAATTATTAGACATGTGAAAAGCATTTACAATTTCCCTATTGCACTGTAAATAGAATATTTCCTGTACGTTTGATATAATTAATCAAGTCTCAAAATAAAAAGAAAGAATAAAATTAGAAAAAGAAGTTAATCAAGGCCTATAGTAATTTCATTATTCCTGTTGAGTCTTCCTTAAACTATGTAATAATGAAGATTAGCAAGGGCGAAATACCTCTAGTACACCCTCGTACGGTGTCCCTGGGATTTCCAGAGAATCCCGGCAGACAGTAGCAGGCTGCGCGGTGGTTTTCGACACGGCACAGAGCATTTACACCGCATACATCGGGTGCTTGGCAAGGATCTAAGAAAAGTAAAGAAGTTCGTCAGCTCATTAGTAAACAGCTTGATTGGAATAGTTGTTAGTTTATTTTAAGAAGTCAGCTACAGTTAAATATGGTAAAAACTTTGTCTTACTCACTTTTGCACATCGGTGGTATTGTTGTGCGATCACAGAAGGCTGTAAACGGACAATCACTGTCGCCTTGCGGACATTCATTTTCGCCACGACCTAGAAGAGGAAGAAACGTTAAATATAACACAAAAAATACAATTTCCGTTATTTCGAACGATGAATAAGATGAATCCAGCAATAATAGTTTTTCTAAAAATGTGCCAGTGCAAATTGAGAATTTATTTTTGTTCTTTTCCTATGGATACATTTAACTTCTTTAACTCATTGATCGAACCCCGGATGGTATGAAAGGCTGAGTTGACCTTGCCCAGCCCGGGATTTGAAACCCGCACCTGTAGTGTAGAAGCGCGAAACACTAACATTCAACCACTGGGCTTCAAACTCCTTCTTAACAAGAAGAAATATACTGAGTTGCCTTTTCTCTATAGCCATTTGCTGCACCATCAAAAAGGTAGATAATATGGTGACTTGTAAAACATTCTCTAATAATATTTTTCCCTAACTAGATTGTAACCACAGTTATGTTAAAAAAGTTGGCATGTTCTTTTATACCTTCTAAGTAATATCGTGAAAGAAAATGAGTTGCAAGTTATCAGATTCAAAATTGACTATGTCTAATCTGAAACATTACGGAACATTTTTTCTTTGAAGTGTATTTTTTATAATGTACTCTAGACACAAATTTTAAAAAAATAATTAAATTAAGAAACGAGTAAGCTAACTCACATCCAGGATCCAGGTATGGGTTTCCAATACTCCTCTCCGGCGGACAGAAGCACTCGTATCCTCCGAACTTGTTCTTACAGATGGAGGTGTGGTGGCAAGGGCGGCTGGCACAGTAATCTGAGGGACGGCACCCGACTAGGGCGTCCCCTTCGTAGCCCTCGTAACATCGACAGATGGGAGCA
Organism: Trichonephila clavata; assembly: GCA_019973975.1. NCBI lineage: Eukaryota > Metazoa > Arthropoda > Arachnida > Araneae > Nephilidae > Trichonephila > Trichonephila clavata. The sequence goes on from BMAO01030301.1 coordinate 1,079,695, forward strand.
TGATTCCTAGATTCACAGAAGGCGTTGGCTCCGCAGATGTTTTGTAGCTTGCACGGATCTGAAACAACCAAAAGTTTTCAGAGGTTTTGCTAGAATTCAAGCACGTCAAGTAGTAAAAACTTATTCTCAGATAATTGAAATGAGAGAAAGTAAAGCAATAACTTACCAACGCATTCGTGATTCTCACAAACTTCTGAGCTTGGACAATCTTCGTTTCGCAAACATTCCACTAAAACGGAAATTGAATCGTATTTATATAATAAATAAAATAACTAGAAAAAGTTAGTCAGGAGTATTTACATCAAATATGTTATAGTATGTGATAAATTTAATAACAGAATACAATATGACATTTTAAAATTTTCTATCATTGCATTCGCATTTAATGAAGATATCAAATTTAATTGGAAGGGAATCGTTTGTAATTTCTTTTTGGTAAGTAGACCTATTTTTAAATTAGAAGTAAATTACACGGTCTTTTTTCCTTTGTGAAAATTTAGGTTAAACTTAAAAAAATAGCTAAACTTCATGAAAACATTGACTGAAATACATTTTTACTGTTGGGAACTACTATTAAAATCTGTTATCTGAATGTCCAGTGTAAATCAGTTTTTTTCGTATTTTAGTATCAGAAAATAAATTAATTTACAGAAAAATGAAATTCAGATTTTTTGTAAAGATCCTTACAAACACATGTACTGTAATAAGATTAAAGGGGCATTTCATTGTTGATCTTTGCATAGCATTTTAACAGTTAATCATCAAATTCATATGATTCATATCTAGAATAATTGCACGTTTTAACACAAAACACACGATGTGCCATCATTTTCACAATTTGATTGCTTGGATGAATCGACAGAAATGCTTACCAGGTTCGCATCCTCGGTCAATGGGGTCGCCGATGTAGCCTTCCTCGCATCGACAGATGGCAGAGTGACCTCTGGAATGGCAATACGCGTGCGGAGCACAAAGGGCCAAATCACAAGGATCTAAAAGACAAAAAACATCGCATTCAATATCTTATTCCAAGCTGTTTCAATCTGAATGGAAATTGTTTTCGAATACGTCAAGCAAAAGAGACAAATTCCTTAATGATGAGAACTCTTTTTCTTAATTGCAGTGTATGCTCACAGTAGTAAAACCACACTCACCAACACAATCATTGTATCCCTTGATGCTGGCTCTGCACACATGATTGTCATTGCACTCATTATCTCGGTTACAACGATGATCTGCAAGAACAAGCGATTGAATATTTATAACTACACCATCTCATCTCTAAATAATTACTTAAATAAAACTTATCCAATACTAACAACTATGGTTTTAAATAATAATCATTGGAAATCGCAAATTAAAAGGATACACTTACCGGTAATACATTTTCCAGCACTGCACACTTGGTGTTCAGGGCAGTCACTTTCTGACAGACAGATCGCTGTAAGAAAAATCGAGATTATTTAGTTAAAAAAAAAGGGAGGGGAAACAAATAAAAATTTCTATAAGTGCGTTATACTATTACAATAATAAATGGCAGCAAATTTAAAAAACAACTTACATATGCAACGTCCCAAGTCACAACGCTCTTTAATACCACAATCTCGGTCACTATTACAAGGAACTGGGGAAAAAAACAAATTATTTATAACTCATTCAAAGGAATAATAAAAACTTTTATTTAAAATAACTATTACTCTAATTATTTATATGGATTAATTCTATAATGTAATAGTTAAATTTGATACGTCAATTTATACAGTAGTATTAATATCTAATATTTGTAGATTTCAGTTAATTCATGTCCTTACTTTAAAACAAAACAGTAAGAATAAAAAAAAATTACCATTGCAAACTCCCTTTTGACATAGTTCACCAGCAGGGCAATTGATATCAGTGTCGCAAGGAATAATTTCTAAGGGAAAAAAATTGGATCATTAAATGTCTTGAACTTTAAAAGAACGTGTACCCAACCAAATACCCCGTAAATGAATTTGCACTCACTCCTGCATCCAGCAATGGGATCTCCGTAAAATCCATCGCGGCATCGACAAATAGCGCCATGATTCTTGGCCTGACACACGGTGTTCTGTCCACAGTTTGCTTGACTCGAGCAGGCATCTGAGTGCAAAGAGAAAATAGATTTAAAAAAAAATTACTACTGGACATGACATTTTTTGGCTATCATATTAACCGATATCGATAATCAGATTAATTTATAAAATCTTTTTAATTAATATAATTCTAAACAATAGATCAATAAAAAATGGCAAACTCACCAATGCAATTATTCTTTTCACATACTTGATTGTCTTTACATTCATCGTTAATTGTACACTCAACTGGAAAAAAGGATGAAAGTTAACATTGTTGATTAAATGGAACTAAATAAGACGTTTAAAGCAAGAGAAAAATACATTAAAACAAACCATAATTGTTATAAGGAGAGATTTCATAAAACATACATGTCATTTTAAAACAAATATATTAATGAGAATTTTATGCACAGTAATTTTTACCTTTCGTGCAGCGGTAGCTCGGATCTCCTGTATATCCAGGTGGGCACGTACATTGTATTTGATGGTTAAAAGTCCTGCAGTCAGCATTAACACCACATGCTGTAGGTGCTTCACATGGATCTGAACCAAATATAATTAAAATACAATGTTTTATGTTGTACAGACTAGTCTTTAAACTATGGGACTAGTTTTTAAACTTAAAAATTCTCAAAAAAATAATAAAATTCAAAAATAAATCAAAATATATTCTTATTTTCTTTAAAATATTTTTTTAAAACAGAAAAGATCATTAATAGATCTAAGAAGATAATCAGTAAAATATGTAAATCTCAAATATTTCATTGATTTATATTACATCTCTTAGATTCGTTATATTTTTAGTAAAAAATACATTAACTTGAAATTTGAAGTTGCAAGACATGTCCATCAATAAAGTTAACATTTAAGTTAAGCAAATTTAAAAAATAAGTTGCGAAATAGATTGTGAACAAAAAAATAAATAAACGCACCTCTGCAAAAAGGTTCTCCCTTGACGCGCACACAAGCTGCGGAATCAGCACAGTCTGAATCTCCATTGAAACACATGTTGGGATCGTGGCCTACAAGAAAGAGGGAAATACATTGTATGATAGCAAAATAATAAATTAATGATGATTCCTAAAACTATTCATACCATCTTAGATTCCGAAAATGCTGTGATTAAAAGGACTTGAATCATACTATGTATTTTAACCCCCATTTTAGTTCATTCTCAGACAGTCTAAATTTCCCTTATTCGAAATAGCTCATGACTGTTTGAGTACTACATTTAGGCAAAGTATTACATTAAAAAAATTATAATTTAAAATGAATAAGTGAGCCGGCTGGGTGGCGTGGTTGGTTTGTTGCTGGCCTTCTGCACCCAAGGTTGCGGGTTCCACTCCGGCCCAAGTCGGTGGATTTTCATGATGTAGAAAAATCGACGGTGGCCATGTCGTATGAATATACGGCATGTAAAAGATCCCTAGAGTGTCTGTTTGGCATGGGTGCTGTCGACAAAATTAAAAATCCTAGTACAAGTTCGCCTCGTCAAAAGTTCAGATGCCTCCCTCTGGTGAGTGAGTGATACAAATAATAAATATAAATGATACAAAATGTAACGTTTGGTTATTAAACAGATGCCACTTCGTTAATGTAAATGGAGCATCCACACTCATGCGTAGATTCATACATTGGAGACTTTCCTATTAGTAACAATGGTCGATCTTGAAAAGGATATCATTAGATTTAAAAAAGATAATAAGTACTATATTATTATATTTTATAACAAATACATTTGGTGGAGCTTTGCTTTGGTTTTCCCTCATCATCACAAAAAGGGCTACTTCTTCAATGCATTTAACACGATATTCCGTTATGAAACTTAAACACGTAGTCAGTTTCGAGACTTTTTTCGGAAAAAAAAAAGGTACCGTTATATTTTTTAAAACGAAACTCTTTCACATCAGCGATTTTTTAATGAATTTTACAATAAGTAAAGAAACGGGTTGTAAAATGTATTGGAAAAACACGAGTAGAGAAAAAGCGGACACTTACAACCAGGGTGGATCAGTGGATTTCCAGTCAAACCAGTGGGGCAGCGACACGAGAAACTTCCAGGAGTGTTCTCGCATACTGCTGTGGCGTGGCAAGGATGCTGTCGGCACTCATCGATGTCTGAAAAGAAAGAACCATTTCAATATTTATATCATTGATTCCTGTTGGATAATCGAATACAGAATTATACTCTAAGGTGTCAGATTCTGAAATTGATGTTTTTTTTATAAGTTTTAATTTTCCATCACATTTTTTATATCCTTTTCTTAATTTTTTTAAAAAAAGAACGATCTACGTCGTCAACATGTTAGTTGTTATAATGCGATATCAATGTTAAACTTTTGAAGAAAAAGGCATAAGATAATGAAAGTAGAAGATAAATATTCTTACCAGTGCAAGTCAAGCGACCATTGTTCTCATAGCCAGGTTCGCATCGACAAGAAGCCTGTCTGTTTCGTACAACGCATGTGCCGTACGGTCCACAGTTCACTTGCACGCACGGACCTGACAAACAAATAATCAATTACTGAAACAAACTGCAGTAAAAATTTATTTATTTATTTGCCAACTTAAAATCCTGGGAAACTATTTAAATTCTATAAAGTAAATGTATTAAAAGCAAAATAGTGAGAATTATATCAGAAGTATATTTTGGAGAATTTTCTTCCTTAATAATATAAGTTTTATGAATAAAAAACAATAAAAATACTTACTTTCACAAACAAAATTGATACACTGGCGATCAAAGCTGCAGTCTGTATCTTGTAAGCAGTCCACTGAAAAAACAAAGATAAATTAGTTAATTATTCAGGTAAAATATATACCATGCAATTAAAAGACTCCTGTCTTCATAACCAAAAGCATCAGAAATTGTAATTGAAACAAACCTTTAACACATCCTCTGGATTGTTCATAAGGATCTCCAGTGAATAAACCGAATTTCGGACAGAAACATTGAGGTACATGATTCGATACACTGCATTCGGCATTTGGACCACAAGGTTTGGTATCACAAGGATCTGAAATGGAGAGGGAGGATTTTGTTATGAAAACATTTCTATAAATATGCACATGCAAAAAAATTTCTCCTGTCTAGTTCTAGTTGTATAAACTGCAGGAGGATAACTTTTTTCTTTCTGATTTTTCAAAACAATATGAAACAATTTTGATCAAAGAAAAAAGTGGTTTAATGAAAAAAATAAAATTTTTGAAAATAATTTAAAACAACAAATAATTAAAATTTTTCATAATCTTTTTTTTTGTGGGGGAAAATTTATCTTTTCCAATTTTCGTCTGTGAAATCCAGAACTTGAGATATTTTGTTTCAAACATACGCCAAAAAATGTAATAAACCACCTAATAGTTATTGTAGAATTTTTACTCATACTCTCAATTAATATGATTAACTGTCGTACATTGAACTTTTCAATATTGCGCTGCCTTTATTTCTACTGAAAAGGGATTTTTTTTTTTTACTTACTGATGCATTTTGGTACTCCTTGCTCATCAACACCACATGCTGCGGTTGTTGGGCAGTCTCGGTCCCCATTGGGGCATTCGCCTTGAGGTCGACCTAAAAAAAGAAATCGAGGATTTAAGTTGAAGTTTGTATTAGTTCATATAACTGACAATTTAGGAATCAACTAATATCAACGATTTTGATTACTATATAAAGGGTTTAATTAAAATCATTAGTTATAATTATAAATTTTTTAAGAACTATTTGTTAGTTAAATGGCTGCCTACAGAGAACATTTTAACATGTAAAGGAAAAAAAAGCATTTCTTTACCAATTTTAAGTTACACAAACGAATAATATGCATAGATATAGAAGGTAAAAATTTTTAAATTGAAAATTGAAGTAATACTTGAGATAAATTATTTATTACAAAATTTTAAAGACGATAAGATGAACTTACATCCAGTGTATCCATCTCCGATGTCCCCTTCTCGGCACTGACAGTAATAGCTTCCAGGTGAATTCACACACAATGCTGTGGGATGGCAAGGATTGGACTGGCACTCATCGTTATCTGAAATGACACGAATAACAATTTAATTATTGTTATTTTAAAATAGATCAAATATATATACATATATAAAACACAAGAAAAATTTATTCCAAGTTTTCTACAATTTAGACCAATGAATTTACCTTCGCAACCTGATGGTCCTGGGTTGAAACCAGGTCTGCATGTACATCTGTTAGCTCCACAAACCTCGTTCAGACGGCAATCACCATCTGCTCTGCAGCCCACTGAAAGAGATGAGAGGAATTTATAAGCACAAGAAATTTCAACGAAACTGAGAGATTTTGTTTGCATATCAAAGGTACATACCTTGACAATGCTGATTGATACATATTTCGCTCACTGGGCAGTTGTTATCAGTGGAACACACAACTGAAAAGCAAAAACATTCATTATCATATTTTTATTCCATTGTGAACTTTTTAATTATTCTCAATATATCATTACTTCATTTACCAAAGTATTTCGTCACAAAACTTACGTCATTTTTTTTTAAAAAAAAGACCCTATGTCTATTTTGTTACTTTTTTCTTAATTATTGAATCCCCAATTAGTTATAATAATCGTTTATACAAAAAAAAATTTCAAACAAATTTATAAATTCATGCATTGACAAAACTATATTTAAAAAATTTATAAATAATAATTTACATGATTAATATATTTTTTGTAAGCTAAACAATAATGTGTTAAAAATTTACTCACCTAAGCAAACGCCATTCACGCAGACTTCTCCATCAACACAATTACTACAAGGAGCTCTGCAGCGATCTCCCACACAATTCAATCCAGATGGACAGTACACATTCGGTGAACATTTCTGGTACACCCGTTTGCAGCCCAAGACAGGCGATGGCGATCCTTCAAATCCAGTTGGACACTCACATGTTGCTTTATGGTCAATAACAGTACATATAGCATTAGGTCCACAAACACCTTTAATTTCACATGGATTCTGGCACCTATTCTGTATACAGGCTTCTTTGTAAGAACAATCGTTGTTATCCCGACATCCCACTTGGCAATAGCCACTAGGAATACAGGCTTCTTTGGCTGGACAACCTGAGTGAGCAAAGCAGGGCAACACACAACGCTTGTTAATACACTTTTCTCCTGTGGCACATTCGTTGTCAAAGCTACAGAATAATCTACATTGTCCATCCACACAGGCCTGGTTGTCTCTGCAATCCTTGGCGCTCTCGCAGAACACTGAAACTCGCAAGCAGGCACTGTCTGGATCGGGATCGCCACGGAAACCAGATGGGCAAGTGCATCGAGGGCGATGATTGACAACCTCACAGAAAGCATTCGGTCCACAGTTGATGGTGTCGCAAGGGTTCTTGCACATGTTCTCGCCACTGACATCTGGCAGGCAGGCGGCATCTGGTCTACAGTCTCTATCTCCTGCCGGACACGAATTGGGATGGCGACAGCCCTCCCTATAAGGATCTCCGATATAATCATTTGGACATTGACACTTGTAGCTTCCCTTTGTGTCCACGCACTTGGCTGTCGGGTGGCAAGGGTGACTCTCGCAGAATCGTATGGACTTGCAGCCCCTTCCGTAAGCATCACCTGTCATTCCTGCTGGACAACTGCATGTTTTATGATGGTTCTCGGCCAAACAGATGGCGTTTTTGCCACAGCCGTTGACACATGGATCTATAATTGACAGTGAAAAATGAGACTTTTAATATTTGCCATTAAAAAATTCGTGGAGTAATTAAATTGCAAAACTAAAATAGCTGCTTTTTAAAGAACCATGCTTTCAAAAGTATATTAGAATTAGAATAATGTAGTATGTAATTTTTTTTATTTCAGCTTTATGTATTATTTTAACTTCTGAAGCTGGATTCTAGTCGTGAATTTAATTATGTGCAATTTTAGTTAATTTCTTAATAGATTAATATTTAATATTTTTATAATTGCTTGTCTTTACGACTTAATTACACATTGTGGCAAATACAATTATGAGAAATACTCAATTTTGAAACATATATTTTGTGCAGTTTATTTCTTTTGACAAAATGATTCTTTTCATCAACCAGTTGATACATTATGTTCATAAACACACATTTCATACAGTATTACGAATTAAAAGTATTCGAAATTTTACTTACTCAAGCAATAATTTTCTGGCGCACAACTCTTATCTGGTGTGCAGTGTTCATCTGTTATACACTCAACTAGAAAGAAATAGTAAAATATTTTTAGTTAAGAAATTTTTTCCTTAACCCATCAATAACCTCATAAAAATACAAAAAGTACAAATGAATCAGTATTTAGTATATAGTTTGACACAAGCACACAGAATTCTTATTCATATTTATGAAATTTCAAATGTTAATTATTATCAGACACTTTTGCTTACCTTGTTGACAACCCCTGACAAGATCGTAAGGGTCACCCACATAAAGTCCCTGCGGACACTGGCAATGAGCAACGTGACCCACAGCAATACAGACAGCGTTGGGTCCGCAATGAACATTTGTGCATACATCTAAAATAGGAAAATGAAAGTAATATAACATCTTAATTTTTTATATTAATTCATTTTTAAGTTCTACTATAATCATTTACAGTTCAATAACGATTAAGAGTCAATACTACTGAAGCAAACTGAGGCGGTAATTTGGGGATTTAGTGATTCTTCCTCATTATAAAGGAATTGAATGAAATTCAAAATGGATTCGCTTCAGTGATGCAAAGAAGGTTTTAAGATTGATTCTCTCGTTATTTGTAGTGGTAAGATTGTTACAGAAAACAAAAAGCTATTGAGTAACTAATTGCAATCGTGCTTGTTAAATAAACAGCAGTTGAGTCAGCTGATGAAGGGAAGTGAACTCACCAATGCATTTCAAGATTCCATCGTTGTCCGAGCGGCGGCATTCCGATGCAGATGAGCAATGCTCGCTTTGCTTACATTCGTCTCGATCGATTGCTGAAAAGGAAACGAAACATAAATTCGAGAAATAAATGCTTCAGTGGAATTTTCATAGGAAATCGATGATTCCTAAAGAGACTAAATTTGGAAATCTCAAATACTGTTTTATAATATTATTACTTTTAAAAAATAGTGATTCCTTAAGTTATAGAAAAATAGCTACTCTTCTTTGATTCACAAATAAAATGTTTTGAGAAACCAAATCAAGACTCGTAAGACAAGCAAGTCAAATTGGCTGTTAAGGCAGAAGAGAAGGCAGAAATGTGCTCCATTAATAATGTGTTCTCTAAAATAAAATTTTGAATCTTTTTTTTCGATAAATTACCATGTATTAAGTTTATTTTCATTTGCATGAATTTTTTTTTGTATATATATTGCAGCTCTTTAATGAGAAGGCCGACGAGAAAAATCAAAATGCAAACTATAGAAATGGATTAACTATAACTAAATAAAAATTTATGGACAAAAGTAGAAATAAATAACTAAGAAGGTAAAAAAAATTGATATCACTTACGTATGCACCCTCCTCGTTTATTGGGATCTCCGGTGAAACCTTCTTCACAGGTACATTGGCCTTTGTGATTAATTGCCACACAATCAGCGTTAGGCGAACAAGAGAAATCCAGGCAAATTTCTAAAACACAAAACCATGTTTGAATCGAAACTATATTGGAGAAATTATTTTAAAAAACACAAATAATTTAAAATACATTTTCATTACATAATTTTATTTCCCATAATAGAGCCTTTTAACATTTTTTCCTAGAAATTTCTGACTTTTTCACGTCATTTACTTTACTTTATATTTAAATACCCATTCTCTTTACAATAAAATATAATAAAAAATATGAAAAAAGAAACTTGTAAAAACAAAAAAAATTTAAATAATAATTTTACTTATTTAAAATTTTACTCAAACCTTATTTTACGTAAAAAAAGATGATTTTATCAACTTTTTTATTCATTACTCAGTAATGCCACATAATAGCAACAAGAAGATAAAAACGAAGAAAAAAAGACCTACCTGCACATTTCAAAATTCCAAAATCGTTTGCCTTGCACGTTCCGAATGAAGGGCATTGAACATCTTCCTTACACTCATCAGGTTCCCTCGCTGAAATGAAATAAATATAGAATATTTTAACAGAAAAAAAGATGCCTAATTACATAGATGAGTTATTTGTTAGGCTAGTATGATAAGATGCAATTGATTCCTAGCAGAATTAATAAATAATAATATAACAAAAAATAAATTTAAAATTTAAAAAAAAGTTATACGAAAATTTTATGGAGGACACTTTTAACCACCAAAGGGATTATTCATGGCAAGAACCAATCTTACCTTGACTTTTTGAAAAATGAATTCAATTTGTAGTAAAACGATAAATAAAGTATCTTATACGTCAAAAGATCGAATTTATTTTTCTTGTTTTGATTACAACTGTCAACACACTACGATTATGATCCTATTACACGGTTATTTCGTATAATGAAAATGTTGGTAAATTATTTTTGACAAGTTCAAATGCAACAATTATCGTGATAAACATGGCATACTCGCCTTGGTTGTAAAATTCTGAATAATTTGATTCTATCTCTGTTCTCCTTCTCTAACATCTGATTGCATACAGATTGTTTTAATACATCAATGAGTTCTTAAAATATTGCTTAATTTTTATATGTGTTTTACTTTAACCCAAATAACGAACCACAGAAGGAATACAGCATATTTTTGCAAAACACGCTCTTAATAGAACCAGGACATCATATACTTTCAAAAAATCGGTTTTTCAATTTTAGTTCTAAAAATAGTGCATATTTTTCTGAACCTAAAAATGTATAATACTAATATGTTTGTTGATAAAATAGACCTAAAATATGAAAAATAAAAATGTAAACAAATGACCACGTCCCTTTTGACCCTTAGTTCTTTCACTTTTTCTCAAAAGCATATTTTTTTTTGCATTTAGGTACATTTAAAAAAAACTATTGCCCTATAAGATTCCAGATTTTTTATATTTCTATATAAGATGCCTATGCATATAGTGAACCTAATTTTTTTCCTATTAAAATAGTGCCTAAATTTTTAAAAATGGTTTTATGCATAAAAAAAGCAGAAAATAAAAATTTTCCAAATTTCAAAGTTTCATAATTTTTTTTAAAGAAACTATACTAAATTTTCACTAAAAAAATAGGTTCACACACTGTCTTTTGTGCATTGTTTTATATATGTGTAAAAAATAGTTTGCATAAAAAAAAAGATACTTTTTTAAAAAATGGTACCTAAACATAAGTATGTATTATGAGTTCTCAAAAATTATGTATTATTTAAATTAAGTAGAAAAAAAAACTTTTGAAGTAAAAAGTTATTTTTGTAGTTCTACAGAATAATTAAATTATCTTTACTAAGAACGTAAAATATCTAAGCTCTACTGAAAATTTTAAAAGATATATGTCTTATAAACAAAGGGTCTTAATTTTGGCATTTTACACTTCCGAGCATGTCCTGGTTCCCTTAAGGAGTGGAAACGGGAATTAGGAAAGATGAGAGGTGCGACAGTTTATTAGCAACCGAAGCAATAGCCCTTTGGTAGCTAAAAAAGAAGATCAACGAGTAGAGACTTACGAATGCAAGCGGTCTCGCTGCCTGGGTCCCTCACGAATCCGTCCCTACATCTACACTCGTACTGATGATTGACTGCGAAACAGTCCGTATTCTGACCACAAGGATTGAAAGTGCAAGGATCTGCAGACAGAAATCAGTTGAGTCAAACGCAAATCAAATAAATAGGTATTGGGTGAATCTTAAATAAAAAAAGGATGCGAATCTCTTTACCTATGCAATGCTTCACTCCAAAGTTGTCAGGTTTGCAGACATCAGTGTTACGCCTGCAGTCGTAGTCCACTTGGCATTCGTCCCGAACAGGTGCTGCAAGAGAGTTCTCGGTGAATAGAGAAGCAAAAAGATTCAAAAAAATATCGCTACTTAACCCTAGAGGTGCACCAACAATTGGAATACTTTTTAAAACCAACTTTTTAAAAAGTTTTCGCTTATTTTTAAATTAATTTTATGAAAAACAAAATTTGATCTTTCTAAGAAAGACTTTATACGAATTTCTGATACTCGGATCAAATGGATTTATTCTCATATAAAGAGGAACGATGTTTGAGAAAGGAACTTACGTTTACATCCGTTGAGCAAGTTGTAAGGATCTCCGGTGTGCTCCGGCAAGCACTCGCACCGAGTCTGGTGATTTCGGGCGGAACACACTGCATTGGGACCACACTGAACGTACTCACACGCATCTGAAGAGAGATCAGCCATAATTAGGAATGAAACAATCACATATCGGATAAGAATAAGTGAATTTAAAAAAATTTAATTAAATAAACAAAAGCAAAAAATGAGTTAACTTAAATTCATGAACCCCTCAAAGGATAAGCGAATTACATAGCGATATATAATTGAACAAAATTATAAACATATCAAAGCAAGTAAAAAAAATTAATCTTTTATATTATATAAATAGTACGGTATCTCCTATGTTTATAAATTATCTAGTGTGTTTATATTTTTTGATTACATTAATATTTGAAAGTTTTCATACATTATTTATTCTTAGTACTTCAGTCTGTATTTATTATAATGATTTTTACACCTGAGACCACAATTTCTTTTGACGTCAAATGCATGAAAATTTCTTTAAAAACAATGAGCTTCTTTACACTTTACAAAAGAAAATATTTTATCGTCATTACTCGAACCTTCTCATACTTGTAGACTTGTTGTGTTCATTAAGCATAGAAACTAAAAATAAAAGTTATCCTTACCCTTGCAATCTAAGTATCCATCGTTCACTGGCTGGCAGATCTGCTGAGATCCACAATCCCGATCTTGTTCACACACGTTAGGACTTCGAGCTGCAATAACATGGACACAAGTTTTTAAAAAAACAGCCAAGTAAGAGGTGAAACAATGCTTTTAAAAAATTTAAGGGCACGGTCTGATAAAGAAAATTCTAAATAAGACCAATAAATATCGATTGAAATATTGAATGAATTTAACGAAAAAAATCTTTCACCTTTTAGATAAAATCATTTTTACATTCATTATATTCTTCCTTGAGATATTAAAATTTAAAAAGTCTTCAAATATATGTGCAGGACTTACGTATGCATCCCACATGTGGGTCAATTGGATTTCCTTCATAACCGGCTGGACATCGGCAAACGGCCAAGTGGTTTTCTCCGAAGCATTCGGCATTGGGACCACATCGATCGAATAAGCACACGTCTGCAAAAACAAAAGAGGTAAGCTGTGGTCTAAATAATGAGCAAAGTCTATTTGTGGCCAAACAATGGAATTAATACTCACGGACACACTTTCGAATGGAATCCGTGTGCTTGCGACACACTTCATCGGAGTTGCAATCCTGGTCAGTGTTACAGTCGTGAGGCACTGCGGAAGCAAATAGTTGCATTAGGAGAATTCTCAAAGACTAAGTATTATATTTATTCTTACGATAATTTCTAATAAATAGTTTAAGAATAAAAACAAACTTTCGAAAGAGGGGTAGTTACAAATAACCCATAAAAAATTATTTCAATTCCATATTGCAATTTTGATACTAGATAATAAAGTATTAATATAATACGACAAAAATATCTCTTTGTAGTAATCAGAAATTAAAATTAATACTTTGAATTGTTTATATATTCCATTTAAAATAAATGAAATTTAAATTAATTTATTAAAACGCAAAAATTATAGACTAATTTCTATTAACTCGCATTAAAAGTCTGGCAATAGGTTTCGAAAACAATTTCAAACAAAATAAAGTATCTGAAGACGAATATTCTTAAATAAAGATGTTTAAAGAGTTAAAAACCTTGCTGAATTAATTTCTTCATGGAAAATTAAAAACGAAACTGCACTAAAATTACCGAACACTTACATTGGCATCCTTTTATTTCGTCGTATGGATTTCCCTCATAGTTAGGCAAGCATTCGCACTGAGCGATGTGGCTTTTCGAAATGCAAGTAGCGTGAGGTCCACAACGCACATCTTCGCATGCATCTGTTGAAGAGAAAAAGCAATATTAATCATACGATTATGAGAGTTCATACTGTTATTACACCACACTTTTAAGAGAAGACCTCTGTAAATGCGAGGCATGAAAAGGGACATTACCGAGACAATTTCTCAATCCTGAGTAGTCAGGTCGGCACACCGCATTGTTTGGACACTCGGCGTCACTGTGGCAGAGATCAGCCGCTGCAAAAACATCGATTTGTTTCAGATTTAATCGAATCTCAACACAAGACAAAACAATATTCAGTATAAAAGCATCTGCAACAGCATAGAACAGCCGAAATGTGTACTTACGTCTCGGTTCACATCCCACATTTCTGTCATAAGGATCTCCAATGAAATCGGGTGGGCAGTTGCACACCACGATGTGAGATGAAACTGAGCACAATGCATTCCTTCCGCACAGAGCATCCGAACAACCATCTAGAATTAAAAAGAAATGGAAGGTGTCATTGGTTAATAGTAGCAATTTTATTTTTCTGCATGAGTTTCTGAAGAGCTTAGATAGATGACGATTCTCTTATTATGCCTCCTTTAAAAATAAACCTAAATTTATCTATCGTAAGAAATGAATACAATGTCTTGTTCGACATTTGTAACTACACTAGGAGGGAAATTATAATTAATCTAATATTTATATAAATGGGAAAAAATTTTCACTTTAAAATGTATACAAATTATATAATTTAATTAAATAGAACAAATTAAAAAAATACAGCTGAAGAGCTTTCTTTCGTGCAATCTCCACCTACCAATGCAATCTTTGACACCTTCCACATTCAAACGGCAAATCTCTCGGTCGCTACAATCGCTGTCAGTTTTACATTTATCACGAGCTGCAAGAAAAATGAGCAAATCAATACGCATGACAGATTCTGTGGTTTTCATATGGATGGAAAATGTACAATTTTATAATTTTTGGCGTAAAAAAATGTGGAAGCAATAAAAAAAGAACACTCACGTCTGCATCCTCTCTGCATGTCCTCTCCATTGCCCACAAATCCGTCTCTGCATTCACAGAAAGCGGAGTGTCCAGTCGCAATGCACTGAGCGTTGGGACCACATCGGCGGCCCTCGCATGGATCTAAAAAAGAAATAAAGTTCTCACACTCTTCGCAAGAATAAAAATAGATGCAATATCGCAATACATGACATAAATCCTTAAATGAATGGGTATTTTGTAATAACTATTCAAGTTAAAAATTGAGAATACGAAAAAAAGTCTTAACCATAATTAAATTAATTATGAATTTTAATTGCTTCCGAAACACTCTTATTACTGAATTATAGATTTTCTTCAGTCTATTCTTAAGTATATATTTTTCAAAAAGATGCTAAAAAATGTATCCTTATTATAATTAGAACGTATAACTCTTAATTATAACAGTCTTTTTTTATATAAAACAAAAAAAAACCCGTTGTGCTAATAATAAAACTAAAAAAGTCGTTAAGTGAAATAATTCTTGCCTTACGACATAATACCTACAATTGTTCGTATAATGATTCTTATACAGTGAGAAATACCTTCAATGAATTTTGCCCCAAATGATTTATTTCATTTCTCAGAGGTGAGCAGATGTTTGATAGTAATTTAAATCGGAATTCTTTAAAAAAAATATTAAGGCAAGAAAGAGATTTTTCTTATCTAAAAAAACGTACTTAGACAATCTCTGATGCCATCTCTGGTCAATTGACAAATCCTGCTGTCTGGACAATCTTGATCCTTACTACAATGGTCAGCTGGAAAAAAGAAAATAATTTTATGAGTTTTACAGGTAGAAAAAGAAAAAAACTTATAATTGTTATATTTATATTAAGATCTGGAAGTGTTAGCCAACTTGATATTCCGAACCAAGAGCAAGCAAGATTAAACTTAAAAGGAACGCAAGTTTATTGCAAGATAAATCAACATCTTTCAGTGGAAACATATTTTTTTTTATGTAAAAGTATTAAACAGTTGCTCTCCTAATCAGTTTCTCCGAAGAATGAAACTGTGACTGAGTGAAATTATTGAAAAATCTAGCAAATATATATAAAATCTTCTCACCTTGGCAGCCTCTGTTGGGATCTCCGGAGAAGCCGTCTGGGCATTCGCACAGCGCCTTGTGGTTCTGGGCGAAGCAAACAGCGTTCGTTCCACATCGCTTTGTTTGACAAACGTCTGTAAAGAAAGGAAATTTACTCAAAAACACAATAAAAAAAGAACGATATTAGAATTTAAAAACAATGAGAATGTAATATGTCAGAAAATTTTTAAAAGAATAAATTTAAAAAAATTTTTTTAATTATTTTTATATTATTTACTTATACTAATATACAGATATAATGACAGATTTAATTTTATTGATACTAAGAAATTTAATTTTATTGTTGCTAAGTGTTACTTAGAAGTATAATGTATAGAAACTTTTTAACACAGTGTTGGGTGAATATCGACAAGAATTTCATCTAAGTGTTGTTTCTCTCTTAGCATACCGTTTTTGTTTTGTTATTATAATGCAAATTAATTGTCATTTCTAAGCATATTTTATATTACTTCTAAAGAAAAAAAAGTGAAGAATTTTCTTTGAATCTATTTAACCTAGTAAGATTTTTTAATAAATATTAACTCTATTCTTTTATAGAAAGTTTTTTTTCAATATAACTGATTCTAATTATATTGAGAATATATATAATTGATTTTCATAATATTTTAGAGCGTCAGAGCTTGGAGCTAGTGTATTTACATAAAGTTATAAATAATCTTGTAATTTTTCTAAACCATGTTTCAAAAACTTTCCAATGCTGAGACTTACCAATACAATCTTTGATTCCTGCAGGCGTCGGTCGACATATTCGATCGTCTGGGCAATTGCTGTTGGTCTTGCACTTGTCCTTGGGCACTGGTTGACAACCGATGCCAAAGTCGGCCGGGTTTCCGGAGAATCCGGGTCTGCACTCGCAAGTGGGCTGGTGGTCTCGGCCTCTGCACAAGGCATTCAATCCGCAATGAGTGGTTTCACACACATCTGAAAAGAGATAGCGAAATTCAAAATATACTACTTGAAGTCATTTTCAAGAACTATATTATTAGATATAAATGGCCTCTCTTCCAAGTGTACTAAGAAATTTTTAATTCAGTGATATTCTAATGTTATTCTAGAGAGCTAAGTTGGCACAGACTAATCTTTTAAAATAGAAAATACTTAGAACTTCAAGTTCCCAAAACAGGGCAGATCTTCATAATTATTGACCTAATGTTTTTGATGTTACTGAATGACATTAATGTTAAGGATAATAATATGCGACCTAGAGAGTTTATCATAATTTTTTCATATTTAAAAGTGAAAAATGAAGGATAATTTTTAAGTTTTTTTACTCGTTTATAGAAAGTAGAAGAATTCCTTACCAAAACATTCCCTGTATCCCTTGTCTCCAATCCTGCAAACCTGGTTGTCGGCACAAGATGAACTGTCCTGACATAAATCCAATGGAGGAGCTGCAAAGAACAAAAAGAAAAAATATGTTTTTATTGAAGAAAAAATATTTTTAAAAATCGAAGTGGAATGATTTTTGAAATTATTGCAAGAGTCAATACTTACGCTGACATCCTCTCTGAATGTCGTAAGCATCACCCGTGAAGCCTTGACGACATTCACAGACGGCGATGTGACGCCTGCCCTCGCAAATAGCATTGGGACCGCACTGCACTCCCTCACATACAACTGTAAGAAAATAAGAAAGTGTTATCATTATATTCAATTGTGTATATGATTTACATAAAGCGCAAGATATAATTTCTTTAAAAATAAATTATGTTAAATTTTTTTAAAGTTTCTTAATGATTTTATAATTTATATGCTTTTCTCAAAATAGGGAAAAAATCGTTTCACTCACCAACACAGTCTCTGATGCCAGTGGTCTCCAACAGTTTACAAATTTCATCTCCCCGACACTCATCATCGTTGGCACATCGATCATTAGGATGAGCTAAATAATACAAACATAATTAAGCGTTTCTAAAAAATGAATAACAATAGAATACTTAAAAAAAATTGTATGAAAAGATCACTTACGATGACAGCTGGCCATCGGGTTTCCGCTGAATCCCTGAGGGCATTCGCATACTGGCCTGTGTCCCTTGCCTTGGCAAGCTGCGTTCTCACCGCACGTCTGCTCCTGACACACGTCTAAAAAAGAAATAGAAAACAAACGTTGACACTTGGCACGGGTCTTTGACAGGGGGCATTTAATTTAGAGAAATGCATCAAGAATTAGCAACTGAGAAGCAGGAGACTTACTTTCACAAATCCTGATACCACTGCTGCCCGTCTTGCAGATGTGAGAATCTGGACAATTGGCGCTCACTTCACATTCGTGAGGAGTCACAGCTGTGAAAAAAAGGAAGCATGAGTATTGCACACTTTGGAATGAATTAAAACATAACGGAGTTTTCAATTTGAGTTTAAAAATAAATAACTGATTTTGACAATTTAATTTGTAAGGATATTAAACAATAAAGGGAAAATGAATTGAAAAAAAATCTTAAATGTGATGCGTTTTGTAATTTTAATAATGTGCTTCGTTGCGAAGAAAACTCTTTCATATAATTTGATTTGCCATAATATCAACAAAAAAAAATTAATCAAGTGAAGGTGAACACACATTTTTAAGAAAATGTATTCAATTGAAGATGTTTTTCAGACAATTTATTTTGCAAGATGTTAGATAATAAATAAAAATAATTAATGTTAGAATTAATGAGACGTCTACATCAAAATTCAAAATAATGTGTATATTCTAGATATGAGAATTGCAATCTGCATGCTGTCATATAACTGTAGATTGTTTCTCTTAAACCCCAGATTAAACTTCTTTTATCGAATTTTTCAATAATTTTTATTTGTTAAATATACTATAGACACCAATTGAAAATAATGTAAGGAAAATTGAAACAGTGTGATGAGAGAGATATCAGATAAAAACAAATCTGATCAATTTCAATAAGATAGGAGCAGTTTATTTTCTAATTTTTAAATTAATTTATTTGTGAGAAACGTACCCTGACATCCTTGAATAAGATCATTTGGATCTCCAACCATGTCTGTTGGACATTCGCAAACGGCCTGGTGGTTCTGGCTCGTGCAAATGGCATTGCGCCCACAGATTATGAATTGTGGATCACAAACATCTGATGAAAAAATAATAAATTAGAACAGGAGATTGATAAAAGTGTTATTGAATTAAAAATAATGATAACTTACAAAAAGAGAATTAAAACAAACTATTCTATTCATTATGAAAATTTCTTACCTCAGTATCCTAATGTTAGATTAAGAAAGATAAAATAAAAAAAAAATGTAACTTATTATTACTTTATCCAACTTACAAACATATTTACATGAATAAATACATGAATAAATCATTATTTTTTACTAGTAGAGATTCAATGTATAGAGCAGAAGTTTTGATCACACGGTCAAAGAAAGAAAGGAGTGCTTACCAATACATTGTCGTATTCCTTCTGAGTTGGCCCCACAGAAAGATCCACTCCCGCAGTTGAAATTTTCTTCACATTCGTTTGCACTCACTTGAGGTGCTTCGGTTGATACTATAAATATTAATAACAAATGAAAAATAAATTTTCAAACAATTAAAATAAATCAGTTTTCAAAATAAAAGCTAAAAATTGTTTTTGCTTAATCCAAGGAAACAATTCTATGATTTACTCTAGTTCTTTTCTTTTAAATATAAATTCAGAAAAATACTATAGCAATTTTTTTCACAGAGTAGGAGCATTCTCTTTAAAGTTTTAATGTGACTGTAATATTCTGAAATCTTAGCAAGCAATGCTCACATTAAATGAGCGTAGTTTTGTATAATTAAGAACAATTTTAAATTTACTGATACATTCAAGAAAATGTTATTAATAATCATAATTTTTCTTTAGGAGGAATGAAAGTATTATGTGTATGTGTGCATTGATAATTAATTTCAATTAATGTGTAAATTAAAAAAATGCATTTTCTCAAAAGCAGGACTGACATTTCCAAATAAATGTAAAGAGAACTCACCGCTGCACCCCACTCCGGGATTGTTAGGTTCTCCCATCATTCCTTGTGGGCACAGACAAGCACCTCTAACACAGTTGGCGTTAGGACCACATACCACACCTTCGCATGGATCTGAGGAATAATTTGTGACATTTTAGACAAGAAAATAACTAATCAGATTAAAGAGTAACTAATTTGGCACGGATCATTTTTACAAGTGAGTAAAACGGGGAAGTCCCTCTCACCTTGGCATGCGCCTCCTGGTCCACAAATTTCTCCTCCTGCGCAGCCAGCGTCGGATGAGCATGCGCAACCTTGGCCAGCCTCACAAGGAGTATTAGCAGGAGCTAGAAAAGGAAACGAATGAATTCAGTAATTCGCACCTTGCACATATTTTACTCGTGTAATAAACTGAGATAAGTTTCATATATAATATTTTGAAGAATGTGTAAAAGATATCAAATAAATGATTTATGCTTCTGATATATTTCTAGTCGTTTTTATTAAGAACACAATAAAATATTCAAAAAATGCGAAATTTTAACATTATATAGCATTTAAGTGTATACCTTTTAGGGCTCTAGAGAAATATCAATCAATAAAGCGAAAGTTAAAAAATTTTCAAATGAGTTTGTCAAAGCTGCTTAAGAACATTTAAAAAAAATGCGTTTTATTTTAAAATAATTATTAAAAATATTATTCATTATTTGGGATAAGAAATTATATATCTCTCTATAAAATGAATTGCAACAATTTTTTAAAACACTCACTGCATGAAAACAAAGGATTTCCTGTCGTTCCCGAAGGGCAAGCGCATAAGAAACTTCCAACGCTGTTAATGCAACTGGCACCTCCTCCGCATGGATTGCTACCCAGACATTCGTTGACATCTGAAAAAATTAATTAAATAATTTTATGCCAAAATAAGTGGATTTATTTGACACACATTGAACTTCTTTACGCGTGTAAGCCAATTCTATTCAAAATCCACTTTTGGAAGTGAAGCATTACCTTGACAGCCAAGGAATGGATTTCCTTGCAGACCAGCTGGGCACACACAATCCACCCTGTTAGGTCCTTCGATGCAGTTGGCATTCGTACCACAACGAGTTTCTTCACATCTTTGACTGGTGCCTATAATCGGAGAAAAAAAATCCATTACTTCAAAAATAATATTATATTCCGAATTTGTGAAACAAAATATAAAATTACTTATTAAAAAGAATATTAAATTTCTAGAGCCTATATAAATATATTAAATGTTAAAATATATCGTTTCCAAATTTGAAAGAGAAAGAGAGGAAGAAGTGAGACTGGTACATACCGCAAACTGAGTAAGGATTTCCAGTGAAACCTGGGTTACATTGACACTGGTTCGGCACTCCATATGTGCAGTGAGCGTTAACTCCGCATCCGGGCACACAGAGTGGAGGAAGCAATGCTGTAAAAAAGAATTTTATTTTAATTTCAATCCTCATACAATAATAATTTAGAAAAAAGAACTCATTATATATAATGCAGGTAAATACGCATCACGATAATAAAATTTTATTTATAATTTATATATTTTTTCCAGAATTATTCAAGGAAATTTAACTGTATATTCTAAGAGTTGTGTTGAATTGAAATGAACATTCTTCTGTTAAAACAATTGAGTCAGAAATAAAGCAAAACTGCATTTAAAATGAGATGCCTTTAAAAATTAAATGCTTAAGAAACTGTGTCCAATTTCAAGAAATGCGAAGTTTTCACAGTAATAAATGAAAGAATATGGAATATAATCTCATACAAAAAAGATTTTCCAAGTCGTTATTTTTCCTTAAAAACTAAATTTTAGAAATTATTGAAGTTCTGTTAAGATTCAGGTACTTACGTGGTACACACAGGAACGAAGGATTTCCAATGAAGTAAGGCAGGCAGACACAATTTCCAGTATTTTCGTCACATCTCGATCCAACTCCACAATTGACGCCTTGACAACGTTCTGAAATAGCACATTGAGGTGTGAGGGGTCAAATAATTCCATATACAATATCGAATAAGGAAAGAAAAATAACATTCTTTTTTGAAACTTACCCACGCATGCTCCATTGGTGCACACTTGAGACTGTCCACAAGGCCTGGATGCACTGCAACCACGTGAATCTGAAAAAATAAATAATTTTACCATAAAGTTTAAACAAATGTTATTTATTTTTTTTTTGCTTTTAAACTGCAGACAAGTTTCGAGACTGTGACGTAATAAAAACTCTTCACTTAATTAAAAAACATGAACTAGATTTCTACTTTTGAAACAAAAAATTTAAGATTACACATAGTTATTCTCCATGTGTATCATTTATAGATTACTAAGAGAGCTTTAGTTTTAATTTTATAATATTGATTAAATTGCATTAAAACAAACATTTAATGTAGAGCAAGAAAATTTGATATGGTTTACTTAAGAACTTATTGATCGTATTTAATTTTACGACACAAATGTGCAAATAAAAATTTGATTATACTACATGGATAACAAGATAAAGGAAATTATCCAACAGGTAGAAAAATTGAATTATATCTCCTATTTAAATAAAACTTTTTAATATTCAATACCCAGAAATCCCCAGCAGAAAAAGTTAATTACCTGGTTGGCATCCTCCTCCTGCCCATGGGTTACCCGAGAATCCTTGCAGACAATGGCATACTCCTTGATTGTTCGAGTTCACTATGCAGTGGGCATTCACGCCACACCATACTCCGGCACATGCTGCAAAAAAATCATTAAAATTAATTTTGTAAGCAAAAAAAAAAAAACTTAAATTGATTAAAATTTGTAACTGCCTTTATATATTGTGTAACATCATATAAAAAAAGGAAAACTTACGCGAAACACAGCCTTTTTCCAAATCATTTGGATTTCCAGTGTAACCAGGCCTGCACCTGCACACAGCCTTGTGATCATCACCAAAGCAATCAGCGTTGGGTCCACACCAAGCAGTCGAGCATGGATCTGAAAGTTAGTAAAAACAAAATTTATGTGGGGAAAATAATTAATTTCTTATTAGATTACTGTATCATTAATCTTTTAAAGTGATCTCGAACAAAAATACTCGGTTTTATAGATCATTTCACATTTTTCTTTCCTTTCTTTCTGATAACGAATTTTGATCAAGCACAAAAAATTAATGAATAATTATTGTTAAGTGCTATCAAAGTTTAATGTATCTAAAAACTATCTTATTGATATTCATGAAACGTTTGAAAAATTATGTATAAATTGGAAAAATTAAATCATAGTGTAAAACCAATATTTCAAAGTGAGGAAAAAAATCATTTAAGTGTTATTTTTCTGGTTGTTACACTAACTTTGAGTGTTGGTCTTGAAAAACATGTTTTCGAACTCTCTCGTAGAAAATATATTCCATAATAAATGCACTATTAATATATTTGACAAAATAATAATGCATTTATCAGAATTAAAAATAATTTTTGTAGCAGCCTAAAACGTAAAAAGAATTACAAATCTGGTTCTTAGCGTGATATCACTTGGTGAAATAAATGTATCAATACTTTTATTTCGATGAGAAGCAACGGTGCAATCACTCCATTGAGAGCATACGTTTTATAAATAAATTAAAAAAAGAATTAAAGTAAAGCTGTACCAGTGTAAAGACACATAAAATATTCTTAGGTACAAAAGCATAATATTTGAATGAATTTCCACAGTTTGGAAATTAGTACTCACCAACGCAAGCACCTCCTCGTGCATCACAAATGGCATTTCGAGGACACTGCCTGTCAGAAGAGCACCCAGTAGCTCCTCGGCCTAAACAAAAAAAAAACCCAGCATGTTAGGCATAAGATGATTTTATTATAGTTATTTATATAAAATACATGCTAAAAGACAGATTTTTGGAAATTTTTAAGTGAATTGATTATTTTTTTACATTTTCGGATAGTAACAAAAAGACCACTTACATCCTCCCTTGTAGGCATCTCCAGTTGTTCCTGGAGGACATTCGCACTGATAGCCCCCGATGATGTTGATACAAGTGGCTCCTACAGAACAAGGGCCATTCGGGTCCATGGGCAAATCAGCCGTGCACTCGTTGATGTCTGAGAAATAAAGAACACCATAAGTTCCATATTACACAGGTACAAAACTCTCTTCCTAACTGCAGTTTTATTAAACAAAGAAAAAAAAATTGTTTACACTAATTTTTTATTACCTTGACAAGCATTATTAGGATCTCCAGTGCAACCAGGAATGCAAACGCATTTTGGTCCCTTAGGCGAGAGTTCACATGTGGCATACTGTCCGCAAGAATACCATTCGCATGGATCTGAAAATAGAAAAAAAAATCGCCACATTAATGTGTTTGCCTATAAAAAATATTCATTATGTGTCGATGAAGATCTTTTGTGGAGAGCTTCACTTTAAGGAAGATAAATGCCTTTCGAAAAAATTTATTTTCAGCATCTGTTTCGCGTTTACTGTTTTTTCTTATTTAATTAAATATATTTTGAAATAATATCATGAAAGATTGTTCAAAAATTTTCAAAAGATTATAAAAAACATTTAAAAGTTTTTTCACTTACGTTTACATTGTTGACCCTCCAGTATGTACGGTGCCAAGCACTGACATTGTCCTTTCGTGCACACCATGTTTTGCGGACAACTGTTGGGTCCTCTACATTCAATTTCTAAAAGAAAAAGAAATTGTAAAAAAAAATCATTTTAAAAAATGTTAAAGTAAAAAATTGAAATGTAATCATTATTAAATAATGATATCTATATGATATATAAATATTCTAAAATTATCGGATTTAAATGAGCATTTATACATAAAAACGTATAGTTATACAAAAAAATTTCCTTTATATGAGTAGTAAATAAAGGCGTAAAGAAGTAATCAAATTTAAAAAGAAACAAAAAAGCCTTACCGATTCTGCTACAAGCTTGTCTTGGATTTCCTGTGTATCCTGAGAGACACAGACATTGGTAAGCTCCCGGAAGATTGACACATTCAGCATAAGCACCACACAGAGACCAATCCTTGATCTCCGTACACTCGTCAATGTCTGAAATGAAAGAGGATAAAATATTTAGTCAATTTTTTTAGCTTAATGTTACATAAAAAGAAACGTAACCATCTGAATCACAAGTAATTTGATTAAGATCTTTTGGCTTTAAACTAGCGCACTTAAAACTACGTTTGGCAACGGTGATTAAAGTAGTATCAATTCTGAAGGTCTATTAAAATTATTTAAAATATGCTACTTTCTTTAAATTAAATCATTCTAAACTGTTATTTATGTAGGGAAAACAATTCATTCTAAAGTCCTGTGCTCACCTCTACAAAATCCTGTTGCATCCATCGTGTATCCTCTAGGACAAATACAGAATCCAAAACCGTTTCCTGTGTAAACGCATTCTTGATTTTCTGGACAAGGATTCGTTGTTGAGCAATTCCTACTGACCACTGTGGGGTAAGAACAATTTTATTTTTAGTTCTGAGTCCTGAATGCAAAATATACATTTCTGAAGATTTCACATTTTCAGGTTAAACATTTTTATATATGCAAAGGAACTTACGAATACAGTATTCCCCATCTTGGACGAATGGTGCTTTGCATCCACAGTGATGTCCTTGACTTCCATCGTCCAAACAAATGGTGTTACCAGGACACTCGTTGTCTCTTTTGCATTCAATATCTACGAATTAAAAAAAAGCATTGCTTTTACGAACGCATTGACAGTTGGAAATGAATAAAGAAAACATCTTAAATAAAAATCAGTAATTAAGCATTTCGTTCAGAATAAATAGAATGATTTTTAAAGAAAATTCCCACAATGTTGTTTTTATTATG
Source organism: Trichonephila clavata (assembly GCA_019973975.1). Classification (NCBI taxonomy): domain Eukaryota; kingdom Metazoa; phylum Arthropoda; class Arachnida; order Araneae; family Nephilidae; genus Trichonephila; species Trichonephila clavata. Next base: position 1,105,741 of record BMAO01030301.1, read on the forward strand.
AGTAAAAAGAAAAAGAAAAGAAATATTATAAAACTATAAATATTAAAATTCTATGACACAAAACCCTTTACTAACTTACTTTATGTTGTAATCGTTCACTTGTTACTTAATATGAAAATAACAATGTATATGTGTAACAAAATAAATCACAAATGAATTACCAAAGCAAAAATGGGTAGTACAAAAAGAATTTTAAAATCTGAAAAACTAATGAGTAATTGACATTTACTATAAGAATGTAACACGGATTTTAATCCCTCTACTAATTCCGAAATTTGAATGAGTATTTTATAAATCAAGGTTACTTAATTTCTAATAAAAAAAAAGTAATTTTGTAAAAGAGAGTAAAATGCATTCTAATGAAATAACTAATTCGTTTCCTGGAGTTCTTATAATGAAAAATTTTGTTGATTACTGTATGACTAACTGCAAATTTCTACCAAGTTTCTTATAGTAACCAGAGGCACTTACTTTCTGGATAGCAGATGCTGTATGGGTTTCCAATGTGACCGGGTGGACAGCGACAGATGTAACTTCCCTCCATGTTGAGACAGAAGGCGTGCTGTCCACAGGGTGATTTGTCGCGCACTTCGGCGCATTCGTTGATGTCTGAGGGGAAGATAAAAGCAAAATTAATAAAGAGGACTGCGAAAATTTTGGAAACATACACTTATTTGACATTAAAGTGTAATTAAAATAAGTTTCATTATAAATATACAAGTTAAAAAAAACTTCATCCATGCAACTTACCTCTACACTTTCCAGAGCTGGCGTCTCTGGTGTATCCTCGCTTGCATACACACTGTGGTGAAGTTCCTGAAGATATACATTCTTCCTTTGGTGGACAAGGTCTCGTTTCGGAGCAAGCAATGATCGATGGTTCTGCAGAGAAAATTGTCACATACATTGAATTAATCGAAATGCAACAACAGTGAATAGATACTTTTAAAGTTGAACCGAAGAAAATTGCGCTGCTATAGGTCTTTATTTAAAAAATGCCTGACATTAAAAATGTATAAAAAAACTTCCTTTAAATGTTTACGATCCGTCTGATTTATTCTTTAAATGTATGGAGACAACAGTTATAAATAACTTTTACTGTATTCATTTGTAAGAATTAACTTTTATTTATTCTAATACAGATAAAAGCAATAAGTTATTTCTTAATGCTGAATTGATTGGATAAGGAATTCCATGAGATATTTTTAGAAAACATTGATTGGTACAAACCGATTTTGATGCATCCTCTGTAAGGATCTCCATTGTAACCATGAGGGCAGATGCACTCGTAGGAGCCAGGACTGTTCCTGCAAATGGCGTCTTGTCCGCAAACGCGAGCACCACTGCCACATTCGTCGATATCTAAAAAAAAGCATTCGGTTAATTTCAACTCCATCTCACAATTATTCTGAGTATTATCTCTATGTTCCATAGAAAATGAAATTTAATCCTTGAGAAATCGGTTTAAATCTATACATTGTAAAAAAAATTTAGTAAGAATTTTTTTATGTGAGTACATATTCACATATTAATAAATGAGTAAAACCCATAAGATTTCAATGAAATATTCATGGAATATTATTCCGCAAGTCAATCATGAGAAGAAAAATTTCATTAAAAATTTCCTCTGAATATTTAAAAAAAATACCTATGCATCCTGGTAAACTGTTGCTGCGTCCAGTATAACCTGGAGCACAGACACAAACTGGTTCCTTGTTCAAGTCTAACTGACATGTTGCATGATCACCACAGAAAATGTCATCACATGGATCTAGAAAAAACAAATAAACTCTTTTTAAATTTTTACTTATGCTTCATACAAGCTTGATTGTATAAAATAGCAATTATAAATTTGTATAATATTCCTTAAAAAATTTTAAAAGAGAAGTGATTAACAAACTTACGTTTGCATTCGTCACCAAAGTAAGGTTCTGGGCAGAAGCATTGATTTCTGCTGCATACAGAGTTTCCTCTGCACGAGCTGTCTTCTCGGCACTGAACAATGGCTGTGCCTGTATAATAAAAAAAATATAGGATCTTAATTTCTATATGTATTATTAAGTGAAATTTTCGGTATAAAATTACGAAATGTGCCCAATTAAAAGCACTTTAAGAGTACTTAAGCTAAATTTGTATTTCTTTCATAAAATATTCCCGTGAGTTTTGCACGTCTTAGAGAGAGAAAATACTTTATTTAAAAGTAACTGAGAGAGAACTAAACTTTAGTTTTAAAAACAATAATATTATGAATAAAATGAAGAGGAGAATCATGTCTTACATCGAACGAAGGGATCTCCCGATGTTCCAGGTGGACAACGACATTCGAAACTGCCCGGCCTGTTCGTGCAGATAGCTGATATTCCACATTTGCCATTGGGTCCAAATGCTTGAGAGCATTCGTTGATATCTAGAAAAACAACATACACCCAATAAGAGGCGAGATTATCATTGGATAACTGAAATCAATGTGCAAGATGGATGGAATTTATTATGAATGATTCGTTATCAAATCAGGGGTGGCCAACCCGAATAATTTTACAGCTCACGAGATTCATTACACCTTTACAAAACGTGACTATATTTTGTACTATATTTTTGTTTTTAGAGTTTTGTTAACAAATAAATTCCATAACCATTTCCATTTAATCACGTTGTTTATGTGACTGCGAATTTTTTTTTCGAAGTTGAAATTGATATAATATAAATCAGGCTCAAACTTAACGGATAAAAACCTGACACATCAATTCGATACGCAAACACACGTATTGAGATCGACTTACAAAAACTAAGTGAGAGAGTTATGAAAAAAAAAATATCTCATTAATTAAATAAATTAAGCATTATTTGATCATTATATTATCTATGTTTGTAAACATGAAAAACAATGAAAACAATAATAATAGTTCATTATGTTTTAAATTTTCACTCCAATAAATATTTGTAATGGTTCCAAATGTAATATAAAGATATATATTTTTATATTCGGACCGAGGAATTATAATGTTTTTCCGAAGTGTCCCGTGAGGTCATTTGGATTGGCCATCCCTGGTCTAAAATATAATTAAATTCAAAGATTTACAAAGAAGTAATGAACTAAAATGATTGAATATTTGAAAAGAGCACTTCAGTTATTTTCGTCAAAATTAGAATACTGTTAAGTAATAGGGGAAATGTATCAGATTGACAGATATGTAATCGTGCAGGTTGTTATTTATTGAAATCTTAATCGACATATTGTATTTTTAAATGGTAAAATAAAATAAAACAAAACAAAATGTCTCATAATTAATATATTTTAAAAGTATAGTTATCTGAAGGTCTTTACCTTGACATTTGACCCTTCCATTTCCAGAAAATCCTGCCGGGCACGTGCAAGTGAAACTTCCCAGAGTGTTGGTACAGGTGGCCCCCTCTCCACACTGACCACTTGGTCCAAATCGCCTGTCACATTCGTTGATGTCTATTAAAGGAAGAAAAACCATTTAGATATCAATTCAGAAAAATTATTTGGACTTTTTAGTCACATTTACTTGAAACACACCTTCGCAATATCTGAAAGGATCGCCCGTGAATCCCGGTGGACAGTAGCAATGATAACTGCCGGGAACGTTTCCACAAATGGCTCCTTGACCGCAAAGTCCAGAAGGTCCGTGAAGGTTGTCACATTCATTGATATCTAATTTAAAATAAAATTAATTCAATGAAATAACAATATTAAAATTGATAACCTAAATTTTGAAGACGAATAGTTAATAATGTGTTTTATTTTAATATTGAGGAAAATTATATGTTTAATGAAGGGAATGTGTGCTAACCAAAACCTTAGAAACATTTCTGTGTTAAGGATGAAAAAGTATAGTTTCAACTATAATTACACATTTTTTGGTTAATGCAAAATTTATTAAAGAAAATTTCTACAATAAAAAATTAAATTAAATATATTATACAAATATATGTAGGAAAATTTCATACAATTTTCCTCCTCTTACAGATACATGCTCAGAACTCTTACCTTGACAACCTGCTGCAATGTTCAGAGGATCAAACGTGTATCCCAAATTACAAATGCAAGCTGCTTCTTTTCCGTTCACCTGGCATGTCGCATGTTCTCCACAATCAACCTCAGAACATGGCGCTAAGGAAGGCAATTACATCATGAGTCATTTGAAACACTGCGATTACATTTACTGCAAATGAGAAGCTCAAAAATCAAAGGGGAGACTTACACTTGCACGCTACTTTGGGATCTCCTATTAAATTGTCAGGACACAAGCATTCGTAGCTGCCATCTGTGTTGATGCATTTCGCATTGGTGCCACAGGGAAAGCGTCCAAATAAGCACTCGTTGATATCTGTGAAAGACGCAAATATTCATTTCAGAAGGATGGTAAATGCTAGGCAGCAGAAGTATTGATTTTTTTTTCTTTAGAAAACCTGATTGCAAGCATCTTTTTTGAAACATTTTGAGAAGTTAAGCAAAATATAAAATGTGTTTATATACGTGTTTCAATACATTTATTTTGCAATTAGTTTAAACTACATGTAGGAAAATAAGTTATAAAGTGTATTTAGAAGGAAAAAAAGTTATTAATACAATTTAAATAAAAAATAACTACTTGTTAATCAGAAATTTTAAGAAGAAAACAAATAAAATGCTAAATCTAATACGTAAAAATTTCAACAATCACTGAAAGATTTCAATGTTTCTTTTGCAGCAGCAAGTAACTATTTCAATTTGAGAATAAGCATTTATAGACATTCCTTTAATGTTTCACTACTTTTTCATTAAAACCAAATCTTGGTCAAAATTTTTTTGGTGAGTATTTCTATGCAAAGTGAAAATTACTTATCGCACGAATTGAAGCACTAAGAACTAAAAGCTTCTGTTATAAAAAACGTTTTTGATGCTATAAATTTTTTTTACCTCTACAATGACTTTCTGGAGCAGATGATATTTTTTCATATCCTTGTTTGCATTCACACTTGTATGCTCCAATAATGTTCTTACATTGGGCACTTCTGCCACAAATGTTGGGAGTTCTACATTCGTCAATATCTAAATAAAAAGTACAGTAAATGAATTAACAGTTCTGTGAAGAAAGATGCTGACAGATAAAATTATACTTGTCAAAAAATGCATATCCTTCTTCAATGATTATTCAGTAGATTTAAATTAAAAGAATACGAATATTGTCACGTAGCATTATGATAATATTTTCACTGGTAATTTTCATAAAAGAATGAAAAGCAAGGAGTCTTACCGACGCATTCTATTCCCGAAACTCTGAATCCAGATTTGCATTGACACCTGTTTCTAATACACTGGGCATTTTCTGTACAGTCGTAGTTTCCTTGGCATCGAACATCCACTTTAACTGTGAGAAAACAAGCAATGCATTAGTTGTGAAATAAGAAACATTGCTAAACAACATAAATATGACAGCAGTTTAGAATGCCTCGGAAAAGCAAAGAGATTTAGAAAGTAAATGTACACACACTCAATATTTCCCTTTAAATAAGTCGTTAAATATTATGTAGTATACTTAGAAAATAGCTTCTTTTTAATGTTTTTGCCTTTCGTTGTTTTCTGGCTTGTGAATGTAAAAAAGATAATCATTCGGAAAATCATATCAGGCCAATAAAGTGAAACGAAAAGTTGTAAAATAGGATAAACCTTCAAGATTAAAATTTGGAATTTCATTACCTATATTGCTTTGATATATATACCACAAATTATGTAATTCAATTTATTTCCAAAAAGCTTAAATATAAATGTTTAATAAACGAAAATTATGTACGGTTCTTGTTTAAAAGAGAAAATCCTGTTTTCAGTTTACGTATTTTAAAATAGACTACTGTTAAAAAAGAAGATAGCAAAAGATATAAATAAATAATTAATGCAGTAGCTATTTTCCAAAACAAAAACAAAAAAAATCAGTGAACATTTACATATTTAACAAAACTTTTTAATAAAAATGTGAAAGTAAATTTTTTGTTAAAAATTGACTTAATAATGTTTTTTTACCTCTTGTACAAGCTTCTCTAGCATTGCCGTCGTATCCTTCGAAGCACTTGCATTCAAAACTTCCCGGAATGTTGCGACAGATGGCGTTGTCTGAGCACGGGTTGTGTAAACATTCATCTATATCTAAAAAGGAAGTATTTAATTAAGTAATCAACGTAAGGTGATTAGTCAAGCATGTCTAAATTTCTGGAAAGATTAGGTGAGTCAATAACTATTTTTAGCTTTTAAAATGTTTGATATTCATGGGTTGTTTGAAACAAACTTTATATAAAACAAGATTGGTTTGTAAAATTTTCACATTGATTTTTTCCCTTACCTGTGCATCCCTGTAGTGCATTTCCTGTATAGCCATCCAGACAGCTGCAGGTGTACGATCCAATGTTGTTGAAGCACTGTGCGTTGCGACCGCAAGCTCCAGGCTTCAAGCACTCATCATCGTCTGAAACGAGAAATGATGTGTTTTATATAACAAGAATAAATAAACATTTTAAAACCAAGCTTTAAATGGTGATTTAAATTGTAACATTTCCGTGAAAAAATTGCAATAAAAAAGAGACCGAGTTATACATTGGAAGTAATAAGTGTTTGTAAACCATCAACAGAGGGATCACTCACCGTGGCATCCAGCCGAGAGATATGGATCTCCAACATGTCCTGCTTTGCAACGGCAAGTGTAGCTTCCAGGAGTATTTGTGCATTCCGCATTGACACTGCACGCGTGTGGACATTCGTTGATGTCTGCAACATAAAAATTGCTTTTATACAAAACAAATCGCGGGAAAATACATATATCTTGCAGTTACAAATAAATTTTAATAAATGCAGCTTCATTAAATAAATAATTATTTCTCTGAACTCAAAGATGCTTTTTAACTTTTATAACACTTACCAAACATTTATACTTTTATAATATCATTTTTATCATTTTGCAAGGCAAACCAATACATTTTGTCATTTTATAGTCAATAGACACTAATATCTAAAAATGGTACAAAATTTTTTCAATACGTTTAGTAATTAAATGATTAAATAACTCGTTCCACACAATCAAAACCCTATCAAAAGCTTTCTGCATAAGAAAATGTCTTTTAAATTTTTTTATCTCTCCATAGCCATATAGTATTGTCAAAAATTTTTAAAACTTCATATGAACAACGGCGGACTTAAATAACTTATTCTAAGCATTTCCACTTTTTAATTTTCAATTGATAATTACAGACATCCTTTTCACTATCTTTATTATAAGGATGTAATTAATTATTATTTAATAAATTTAAGTCTAAATTTGTATAGTGTTTATGCACGTTATATCAGAAGCCTGCACAGTACATGAAATAAGAGAATCGGTATAAATGAAAAGATTAATGTCGATTTATTTAAGAGAAATCCTAAGGCAGTTGAGCTCAGTGATCATTAAGAGCTGTGACTCACCGACGCATCCCGAAGTGGGATTGCCCGTGTATCCTTCAGGACATTGACAGTAGAATCCACCCACGGTGTTCACGCACTCAGCCCCCTTTCCACAAGGCGGCTTGGGGCCCCAGCATTCGTCGATGTCCACACAACCGGCCTCTGGAGTTGGGTTTCCTTGATAGCCTCTGGGGCAACTGCAAGTGTAACCACCCTTAGTGTTCGTGCATTGAGCCCCGGAACCACAAGGGTTCCTTCTGCACTCGTCCAAATCTGAAATGAATTTGATAATCCATGCTTTTATCGGAAATGAAGAATGACATGCGTTAAAAAGATATTTTTAAGAAAAAAAATTATGATAAGAAAATAACTTCATCGTTATTTTATTGATGGTATATTTGAATTAAATAAATTCAGTTTTTAATTGATTAATATTTTAGTTACGAAACAAGCAATAATTAGGGGAAAAAATCGCATTTTTCTTGAGTTGAGGCAGATTTTATTTGATGAATTTTAAATTCCTAAACTGTATATTAACTAAGATTTAGTAATGCATTTAACTGAAACATTTAAGAAATAAAACTTCTTGAGGTAATTTAGATAGCATCGCTTTTCCAGAATCGATATTCATTTAGGAAAGAAAGACTTCCAGAATGTGCATTATGAAGATACTTATTTTAAATTTTTTTATGAGAATTTAATTACCATTAAACATAAAAAAAATTTAGAATATCGTAGCTTGATGTTTTTTTCGGTTAAAATGTTGATTTTTAAACAATCTATGCCTTAGGAAATTAAGTTGTTGCTTACTCATTTGTTTGAAAAAATAAGGTATTTAATTTAGAAAAAATGACTTATTTATATATTTAAGATTTTATTGTATTGAAAAGCATTCGAAATCTTACCGTAACATTCCCTGAAGGGATCCCCGTCGTAACCAAGCGGACAGAAGCATTTATAACTTCCCGGAATGTTTTCACATTGAGCGCCCTGCCCGCAGGCCGTTGGATCCAGACACTCGTTGATATCTGTCACAAACAGAGAGCAGTTCAATCAAAACATTCTTCACACCAACCATTTGTGGCATTTGAGTTGCAACTATTTCTTACTAAGCAATACCTCCCAAATTCAAAAGATCGCTTACCTGTGCACGCAACTGTTGCATTTCCTGTGTATCCTGGACCACACTTGCAGACGTAATGTCCTGGCAAATTACAGCATTCGGCATTTTCGACGCAAATAGCGGCAAGCGACGGAATTTCGCATTCGTTGATATCTGTAAAAACAATAAGACACTGTTAGAAACTCACAAAATGCAGCAAAGAGTCAAACGCTCTGTTTTTGAATGTGGATATTACACATGCATATGTTAATGAGGAATGTGTGTGTGCCTTAGTGGAATGATATTAAACGGTTTTTATATATTCAATAGTTTCATGTAAAATATTCTCATTTTAAGCAAACTTTCTCTTTTAACTTATTTTTGACAACAAAATAAGATAAGTGCATAACAAAATTAATGATGTTACATAGCACGTAAAATGATATGCTTACCGGTAAAAAATCTTATATATATATATATATATATATATATATATATATATATATATATATTGTGCGTTATATTTTTGTATGTCACAAATATATAAAATCTAAATATCCTTTATTAAACAATTTTACAAAAGACTTCTACTTTTTTTGTTGACTATAAAATAAATTTTGAAAGTATTTATACTTTTATTGATTATAGAGTCCTATTTCTTTTTTGTTAAATTAATCCAATTGCTTTGCTGTAAATACCAAGAGATAAAAATAAACAAACAAAACAAAATGAATCCTCTGACTGTTGTGTCGCTTTTGAAAGGAGCCATTTTCATTCGTTTCGTCTAACCGGCCAATTAACTGTTTTTTTTTTTACAGTATAAGCGTTCTTTTAACGGTCATCCCTGACCTCAATATTCTCTAAAATAGGATTTTAAGTGCTATTTATGCTTTTTAAGAGAAAAATAAGTTTCTAAATGCTACAACGATCGTTCGAAATTAAAGAGATGCGAAAGAAAGTGGAGCCTCAAAGCTGTATTTAAATCGGCGAATAAAATAAGGAATGGACATTAAGTTAGCTCGTGCTGTTCTTAACTGGTTCTCTGATAGCAGAACCGGATTATTTCCCATTAAGTACCATATTTGAAAGGAATGCGAGCTCTATCTCTCATCAACTTCCGCTGCTGCTGCGATTGGACCTCTACTCTTTCTCCACTGCCACACCGATTTAAGAACCCCCTACCTCCTGTACGTATAAGACTTTTTCAGATCAAATATTAAATTTTGCAACATCAGAATTAGATAAGGAGTAGTGCATGGAATTTAATTTTGAACATTATTCAGTTACAATTTTCTTGCAGATTTCACCAATTTGGAGTCACTGAAAAAAATGTTTGTTTCGAAATGAGTAACTCAACACGAAAAAATATAATATTTTTTGTGTGAAAAAATTAATTTTTTTTCTTGAAATTAATATAAAATTGCAATTTATTTTCTAGTTTAAATTTGCGAAACTGGTATAAAATTTGAGTTGTATAAACCAGTTTAAATTTGCGAAATCTTAAGTATTGTTTGAATTACATTATTTTTGATAACGTAATCTGATTATACAAAATAGATAAGAAAAATCGATGTGGTGTTTTAATAGTTATTCCATCACTATATGTAAGATTTGAAGATACAATTTACATTCAATTCCAAAAACTCTTCTAATAACAATGCGATATCATAGGATTATCTATTTCCTGTCCTATTATTAAAGTCTCTTAAAAGAGCACAGAGCAATAAGATTTATTTCTTTAAAAAAATCAATACAATTCATTTATTTTTGGCTATTGATATGAAAACAAAGAGATAGTATCCAATGGATTGATTTACGCACATTTTGATCAATTTTCCGCATGAAGTCAGTATTTTTAATTCGACCTCTCCGTCTATTTATGGGGAATTCCGTTTCATTAGAAACCATAAGAGGCCCGAAGTCTGTTCGCTCCTACACAGACAAGTGCATTTGGACCAAGGTCCTTTTCTAATGAGGTCAGGCGGCCAAAGCTTTTCTTTTGCCGATGCAAAGGTAGAAACTCGTTTAACGCGCAAGGTGTGCGATTGCGAGGAAAGATACAATTCACTCACAAAGTTGACTCAAAAGTCATTTCGAAGAAACAATTAACAAGTTTCAAGCTTATGAACCTTCAAACACTTACGTTGATTTCGACAGCATTCTGTTCTTTTTTAGATACGTAATCAAATTTTTTAAAGACAAACATTTGAATAAGGGCATCAAGTCTTAGTCAGATATTAACATTTTAACTATTCATTTCATTAACAATTGCAACTTTGAAGTTCAGAAAAAAGATTTAAGGTTGAAATAAAATTGTTTTAATGCAATAATTTCTTCAAAATTTAGAGTGACTTTTTTCATACTCAGCTGGAAGCTCAAGCGATTGGATATTATTACCTTATTTGATGTATATATATATATATATATATATATATATAACCTTAACAAAAATTTCCGAAGGACAAATATATGCTTAGAAGATTCCATTGCTAATAAAAACTATGCTTTTTCAAATGTTTTATGTTATGGACAAAAAGGTGGGCAAAAAAAAAAAAGTCCGCAAAGCATTTTTTTAAATTTTATTTATTTATTTATTTATTTTTTGTAGAGCATTAAGACAGTCAGGAAATTTAATAGACAGAAAAAACTCTTTCTATAATTATATGAACTTATATTTGTGATTAAAGTTTTTCTTGTATTTTTTTTCTAATGGGGCTGCGTATTGGTATTTTTTACCTTTGCAGACCTAGCTCATTCCCCAAGAGCTGGTATCACTTTTTAGTGCGGCACCGTATAGGCGACACCAATTGCCGAAAGTAATTTTGACACCCAGTCGTTTCTCTTGTATGAAGATCATTAAGAGCTAAAAAGGAACATATTGGCTGCCATTCACTTGCAGGCTGTGATGAGAATTTCAACAAGACATCTCATTCCTGATTTCAAAAAGAATTGTACAAAAGTATGGCAGGTTACATTTGTCTTATTTAACTGATTCGAAAATTAAATGAGCTTGCAGCTTTTAACAATGATAAGCACAATGAATAAATTGAGTAATACTGATTAATAGTAGTTTTGACTAGCTTATATTTAATGATTTCTATGTTAAAATGTCTGCTTTTTCTGAGATGCAACATTTAGAAATGAAAGGTCATCACTTTAAAAAGACGTGGCCCTTCGGTATCCTTTGCTTCCACAATATGGTTGTCGGACCGAAATGATTGCCCCCCCCCCTGCTCTAATATGGTTTTGTCTTAAATGGAAATGAATTTTTATTACCAGCTTTGGTGTGTAGATATATCTAACGACATATAACTGTAGTTTCTTGTTCATTTGCTTATGCTTAAAAACATATTAACATTTCTAGATTTTTTGTAATTTTTTGTTTGAAGTGCCAAGATGTTGCTTTCAATGATTTAAAAAATATTTCTTACAAATAATAGCCGCTGAAGGTTTTAAACAAGTTTGGGTGCAAGAACTTTGCACAGAAGAGTTAAGCCATCATTCGAGAACTTTTCCCGATAAGCACGATTCTTTCTTGAAGAGTCGATTAGATCAATCCTTACTCTTAAACCTAGAGAAAGAATGAAGAGGTCATTTGAAATTTAATCTTACCGTGGCATTCAAAGCCATCGCCTTCGTAGCCAGGAAAACAGGAACAATAAAAACTGCCCATTGTGTTTGTACAGTGTGCAAATACATCGCAGGGTCTGTATTTACATTCGTTTTCGTCTGGAAGAAATGGAAAGAGGGACATGTGAGAATTCTGAAGATGGCTGTTTCAAATAAATACTAAAAAGAAAGAGAAAAATATTTCGATGGTGAAAAAAAGGAGCACTACTCACCAGGCATTTCGCAGCCTTTCCCTCCGAAGCCATCGTTACAATAACAGAGATTGTCGAGACACACTCCGTTAATGCAACGAGGCATCTTTGGATGACAGAAATCTGAAAGGAAATTCAGGGTTTTATCAAACAGCACAAGAATAACTGATTATCAAACAACATTAGAATTATTTGAAGAAATAATTACAGAATATAACACGTAGTATTTGTACATAACATACAAAGAAGCAAAATTATTTTTTTCTGATGAGGCTGCTCATTGGTATTTTAACCTTTGCAGTCCTAGTACATTCCCCAGGAGCTGGTATCCCTTTTTAGCGTGGCACCGTATAGGCGATACCAAGTACCGCAAGTAATTTCGACGCCCATTTTTGCTCCCCAGAGGAAGGTAGGAGCAAAATTATAACTTTATGGAATCCATTCATGAGCATAAAGGATTGCATTTGTTATCGAGATAGCTAAAAAATTCCGGATTAAAAGACAAGTAACATTTTAACAGTTCTTGTTATTCAAGGTATTTTTTTAAGTCGTTTCACTTCTTGTGGGCAGAAAAAAAAAGGTTTAAACGATATATTCTAACAAATGTAGCGCCGTTGTATCCACTGGATGCTTAGGGCGGGTGCCCAGGGGCCTGGATGAGCTAGACTTAACCAGATTTTCTGGTTATAAATTTTGATCCGCCAGCACTAAGGAGGCCAGCAAATCTTCTGCTCCTAGCGAACGAAATGAGCTTAAATCGGCATTGAACTAATGGCAAAGTTTTCGTACATTTAGTGGAACTTGATTGCTGTTAGTAAAAGGAGACAAAACATGAAACCTCTTTTATTTATCTTGATTAAAGTTAACAAGAAAGATAAAATTGCCGTATCGTCTTATGTATGTATACTGTAGGCAACTTAAATTATTAGAACTCAAATAATGAAGTCCAATTATACTAACATTGTTCTCATTAAAAATAAAAGAACTGTTATTGGAAATAAAATAAGATAAAATGATTCTTATGACATTAATAATGAATGCGAGGTATATTGTAAATCCACCAGATGTTCAGTTACCTCGCAAGGTAGCACTCGAAAAGTAAGTTGAGAAAATTTAAGATGATTAAAAGATTGGTACAAGCACGTAAAATACTTCTGCAAATATGTTTTATTTCCTCCCAACAAAATTGCATGAAGATGTATGTTTTCTTTTCTTTTTTTGCATCATTTTATAAGTTCATGTTGAAACTTAAACGAACGTTAGGCAATCAGTGTACACCCCATCCTATTTCTAACGAATTACTTTTCTTTCAAATTTATGGTCTACTGAGAAATGTCCCACTGACTGGAAACAGGCGACATCCTCAGCCCATTCAGGCAAGGCTTGCGGTGGTCCGTACGAAACTGAGTTTTTTATTAACTTTCATTTCCCTTTCGATGTGCATTCCACCACAACCGCAATACAGCCTAAAGATGATGTCCAGCAGGTCCAGACCCGGCGCCTACCAGGCGTCCGGTTTTTTTTTGTTTTTTGGCAGAGGGCACAGTGCGTCGAATGGTGAAGTGGTTGGCACATAATTAAGCGCTGCACGATTCAGAGGAATGACTGCGGGGATTTACCATTGCTTTTTCCCCTCTTCTCTGGGGGCTGTTATTCTTTCCTTCATTCTTTTTTCTCCTCTTGTATCCTGCAACCCGTTCGGTCCCGCAAGATTACAACACGTATCGGACCGTAATAAAACGTTAGCCGTACCGATTACAATCCACGAAAGGCTGGTGCATCACGATTTCTGCAGCACCGAGCGTGCCATTTGGGTACATTCTATCGATACGTGTTTGGAGGACAGCGTGTTTTCAGGCGGAGCCTTGTTCGAAAAGCAATAATAGAGTGTGGAAAACTTTTTTTTTAATGACGGCTCTGAATGTTAACCAAGTGTTTGAAGAACAACCCTAAAATCCGCGCGACCTTCAGTGGTCTTTTGTTCACCAATCCTATAGATTTTTGGAGGTACTACTTAAGAAAATACATTCGCCATTGTAATATCGCCTTTGCTACATGCGTTATAAGACATTTCTTCTCAGTCTATGTAATTTTTATGTACTGTTACGCTACTTTGAGTTAATATCTAATGCCTTGCAATAAGAGAAAAATAGGAAAATTATATAAACGTATAATTTATATTTAAGATTCTTTTAATATAAATTATATTCGAGAAACGGATTCTCTGGAGAGATCTGTTTTGTGATAATAGGTCGAATAATTCAGTGAAGCATTCCAATCTCTTTCCCTATATTTTAAAACAATTATTCCTACAAATAAATATGATTTATATCTTATATTTTATCATTTATTTGGCGATCACTCAAAAAGATAGAAATTTCTACACCTGTCTGCAAAGAATCTAAAAATTAAAGGATTTGTTCATCTACTGTTAGAATCGTGATAAGCAGAAAGATATATAACTTATGCCTTATATATAAAATAAATCTTAAGATTATTTTTAAATACAATTTTAAATAATGTTATATAATACAGTCCTTATTGAGAATACTTAAATCCTTTATATGACTTGAAAACTGCAATTTTTTTAAATAAAAAAAATACTTATTTACTTTTTTTAAAAAAAAATTCTTTTACAAATACGAGAAATGTAACATTTAACAAGATTTCATTGCAATTAAGAGAAAAACAATTTACGTGCAATCTTTAAAACAATTATATAAGTCTTTTTTTTTTTTTTGGTAAACTTTGAAGGAAACTTTTTTCAAAATATTTTTTTTGTTGTGAACGGGAAAAAAAAATTCAACAACAAGTTTGCTTCGACTTCTTAGAGCAAAGAGGATGCAAGGACAGTTAGCTAAGGGAATACAAGAAGAAAAAGAACAGATAAAGCGGACAAAGAGGGCAATTAAGTGGCTGCACAGAATGTCAATTGATCCCCGAACAATGCCGGAAAAAGGGCGATGGAAGCGATCTCAACCCATCACTTATTCAAGACAAAGTTTCCAGAGATAAGACTTACTTCTATCTGTACACTTGAGTTCGTTGGCTACTTCGTCCGAACCCAGGAAGCACTGCGGCACTCCGTCGCAGAGCTTCGACAGTTCGAATAGCTGTAGGATGTCCACTGACTCGTTGACTTGACATCCGAAAAAGCCATCCTCCAAGTTGAGGACGAAGATCTCTCTTTGTAGATAAGGACTCGGGTAATTCGGTTTGTATTGAGCGTGTATCTGGAAGGAGAAACATTTCCATGAAACACACGGAATTTATAGAAAACAAAAGTAGTCAGTCGCAAAAGAATCTTGCCATAATTATTAATATATAAAATTTTTTAAATCAAACACAAAAGAAAAAGAGTAATCTTAAATGTGTTCTACATCAACTGCCTGTAAAAGTCAAAACAATGATTGAAATCATACATGCTTTTTACTTACATGGTTTTAGCTATCGGATTATTTAATTTTGTTTTATAATTTTTGTAATGTAAACAAAATTAACTACAAGCTGTTCACTTTTAAAAAATTACGCGAGATTGCACATATAGCTCTGGATCCTTTTAACAGATAAAAATAACAATTGCGATTTTATTTTGGCTCAAAATTCAATCCAAGGCAACTTTTACTTTTCAACAGCTGTTTTTTAACATCTGCTTTTTCCGACAAATGTAATGTAATACAAAAAATTTCTCACAGATTACCCAAGATATTATATTTAAATCTTAATAAACCTAATTCCAAAGCAAACATAAAAAAATAACTTCTGCGATTGTAAAATTCATATTTTTTGGAACTATTTTCTATTAGTAACTAAATATTTATTCGGATAAAACGTATGAATACTCTCTAAACAATTCAGAAAAAAATACTGAAAACGCTTAAGCTATTTCTTCATTCCCTACGACAATTCTATAAAAAACATCATGATTTTCAATTATTCTCAAAAGGTAAGCGAATAATTTCAAATAAGTGGAATGATATGATTATGCTTGGAAAAAAAATAATGTAATTATGCAAATATGGTACATTGATACAACTTAAAATAAATTCATGAGCTCATATTTTTAAACTACGCGTAAAAAAATTCAACTTTTAATTCGTGACAAAATGTTTAGCTAACGTTGGAGTATGAAATATTGTGTTCTGAAAAATGTTGTTGAGTTTTCTGAAAATTCATCTTTATATCCACCCCCCCCCCAAATAAAATAGAAATAACTACACAAAAATTAAAGGTCACATCAGTCAATTCCTGCTTTTAATTGATTGGTTTCAGTTTCACTTTCGTATTTTATGTAGGCAAATATTTTTATTGTTTGCTTTTTATCCTCGCGTGTTTAAAGTTGGATTGAAAAAGTCTAGGAGAATTTAAAATTGTCGTCTGTTCCATTAAAGTGCTTGGAGATTCATATAAAGAAAGCCACTGGGTTCCATGAAACGTTTAAATTTATTTTCTTTCTGCTTAAAAATGGTTTTAAAATGGTGTTTTTTTCCGACTATGAGTCACAACAATTGTTCTCCTGTGGACGCGAAATGCCGATATGTGTTTTATGTCTATTGTTCTCTGTCAACGCCTCGTTATTACACGGAGACCACACAGGGGCTGCATCCGGCAGCTTGTAATAACGGGTTGGAGCGGTGATCAAATTGCCAGCTTCTAGCACTTTAAATCAATCGCTGAGGGCCTCGGAATCGACCTTGACCACGAGTGACATCCATTATTGGGTTTTCACTTCACGACTTTTTCTTCATTGTTTTTGGCGTGAAATATTTCTTTTCAGATCGTTTGGTTGTTGTTTTTCCTCCAACACCGAAAGCGTATCTGAGCGAATCGAAAGCAACTCTCTAATGATAGCATGGATCGCTGATCACTCCTCTGACGGCTGTGAGAAAAAAAGGGCTCTTGAAGTCTCCATCGAGTGGCGTTAATGACTCGACAAGAGACGACACTGAACGAGCTTTGGATTTTTCTACACGTCGCTCAACTGAGCAATCACATCCGCAAAGGATTGCCATTGGCGCTTCCCAAGCAGTGGCTCTTACTTAATGAAGCTACAAGGAATGATTTTCAATATCTTTTTCAAGAATTACAGCAATATTAGCACGCATAGGGCTCTATGGATGAAGGAAGACATCTCATCATTTATGTTAGAAATTAAAGGGTAGAAAAATTAAATAAAAAATAGACAAGAGGCTAAGATTAAATCTTCCATAGTTTAAGATATTCATCTTCCTATGTATTTTTATACCAAATGGACAATAAAAGTTTTTCAAATTCCACAAACACATTTCAGAAAAATTTTAGTTATTCAAAAACGGAAAACATAAAAAATTCTTAATATAAGCAAATGAGTAAAGATGTATCATCCTTAAATATATTTGGAAAAAAAAAATAGATGAATGATAAATAATAAATAAAAATATCTTTTATTTTAAATAACATCTTCCAAGGAAGCATTTTTTTTTAAAGATCAATCAAGACTAAAAAAAATATATTGCTGTCTCTTGCAAAGAAACATACATTTCAGCAATAAAATGTAAAGTTGGAAAAAAAGGTAATTTAATCATTGATTGAATTTTTTATCGGCAGATAACCAACCCTTGTACTTAAGGTCAAGAGGGTGATACTAATAAAATTTCTGGGAAATTAAAACTATTCAAAATTTTGCTTTTTTATGGAATGGGGAATGAATAAAGTCCCTAAATCGAACAGATAAATTGAAATTTTAACTTTCAAGGATAGCGACAATAA
The DNA here is from genome assembly GCA_019973975.1 of Trichonephila clavata. Taxonomy (NCBI): domain Eukaryota; kingdom Metazoa; phylum Arthropoda; class Arachnida; order Araneae; family Nephilidae; genus Trichonephila; species Trichonephila clavata. The sequence goes on from BMAO01030301.1 coordinate 1,123,847, forward strand.
AATGAAAGTAACCGAAAACTGTTTGATCATCCGCCAGCAATATCGCTACCTCTTAAAAAAAAAAAGGAAAAAAAGTTTTTCAGGTCTATATCGCGCTCGGATAATTACTTCCCTAAAACAGAGGGGGGGGGGGAATGAAAGTTTTGAACAAAATCCTGTTTTATGAAATTCATTTTTGAAAAATGCTTCACCCGAAATAAAAAAAAAATGTAGAGCCTTCATTTTCCAATTAAACATCATAATCCCTTCGACATGGAACATGAAGAGAAAAGGAACTGCTTAAATGCGGGTACATTGAGCCGTCAATCTTATTTTTCTCTCGAAGGGCTGCTTGGCTGCTGGAGGCTGAAATCCAATATTTTTTAGGAAGGGATGCAAGGATGAGATATAAAAAAAGAACTTTCACTTTCCCCCTCCCAGGTGTATGTGACGCAACACCGATCACCCTTGACTCGTGCATTTCGGGGACGCGCTCATGCACGTCTCTACTCGCGAATCACTGCTGCTTTTCGCCACTAGATGCTCATCCTGGGGTATCTGGGGTAATGAACCAGTGAATTCGATGACGTCCCCATTCATTCCACAAGAAACAAATGAAACCCCGCGAGAGATTTCCAACCAAAAATGCAGACACTTATTTAAAACAAAAATGAAAGTACTGGGAAGAAATATTAATAAAGTGGCGAATAAGGTTTTAGAAATCACGAACGATGTTCGAATGGGGATTGAATGGCAATTGCGCATAAATCAGGTTCTCTTTCATTCCTAGGGACCCACTTATTCGCCATATGTACGAAAGAGTGAACTTGACGCGCTGAGCACATTTTCAAACAGAAAAAAATACCTCAATTTTTATAAAAATTCGTTACATTGTATAACTTATGCATTTGTTTATAATATAGCGTTTTTAAAATTTCAAAATATTTCATAAATAATTGTTTTTTTTTTCCTTTTAACATGTAAGGGGGTAGCTCATTTAGCATTATGATATAGGAGAAAAATGCTATAAACACATTTAATAGAAGAAAAATGTGTCAACTCGGATAAAAATGAGTAGTATGATAAACTAAGTGATTCTCTACAGGTTAGTGAAGCCAGGATACAATATTAATGTTGGGGTACTTTTATATCAGAAAAAAAATATCCCGAATTTGGTCCTTATATTTTAACATTAGCCGAAGACAGCCTTAATGATGCGAAGATAGTTGGCTGTATCACCTATTTTGATTTTCTTGTTCAGCGCATCTATTTATTATTATGCTATGCGCTTTTTTCAGTATTCCTTAAGATATTTTTTTATGTTAACTAATCAAAGATGCGTAGGAAATGCTGCAGTTTTTAGATTATAATTGAATTATATCTAAATCTATTTTCCATCTGATAAGTTGTTTATCTATTTGCTAGGTAAATTGCAGGTTCTTCAACATACATACCGTTCATTTCTATGAAAAAATAAATAAACATTTTGGAAAGAAAAATGCTAAGGTGTTTGTTGTGACCATTAATAATTTGTCAAAAATATAATTTGTTAATTTCAGCAGCTTCATATGAGTTCCTTAAAAATTTCACTTGCCTTAAGTTTTAATTGAGTTTTATCTGTATTTATTTTAAGAAACAAATCTCTGAAACAATGGAGGAGAAAAGTCAAAAAAGATAGAATAACATAGAATTTTTTTTTAATAAAATTTGAAGTTTCAAACTTTAAGGCAAGTGTTATTTGTATTACAGAATTTTTAAAACTTCGAAATGGCCTGTTAGCCGGAGGGCAATTAAATGTGCAAAGTGTTCACTCAAATATGGATCTAAGAATGCGAGATCATCCGATACATCCCCCGTAATCTGAAAATCTCGAGTTACACGAAAGTTGCATTTGATGCGAGTCTAAATTCAAAAATATCGTTGGGTATTTGAATGAATGCTGAACGTATTTAGTTTTCTTTTGAAATATAATTCTTCATTTCAAAATCTTCTTATTGTATTTTCATTTAAAATACGTCTTTGCCATTTCAACATGAGTTACAAATTTAAAATGAATTATTATGACCTCACATATAATCTACCTTAACATAGAATTGAAAACTTGCACATTATGTATATTGCATAAAACAAAAAATAATAATCTTTTGTTGTTTTTTCCACATCCTTCATCTATAATTTCTTGACTTCCTTAAAATTGATTCATTTTATACATATTCTACGTCAGAAATAAAAAAAGACATTTCATGAAAAAAACCGGTTAACTATCACAGCACTAGAATAAAACAATTATTTACCTTGAAAGATAAAAAACGGAGAAAAAATACCCGAAAAGCAAATAATAACTAGTAGGAGGAAATCAGTAACCATTAAGAGTTTTTCCTTACTGAAAGAATAAAAAATTCAATTTAGAATAGTTTTAGCGCTTTTTTGCAGAGAGATAACATAATCTAAAAAGCTATCATTAGTGAAAAAGCTCTTGTTGCCCTTCTCTCTTTAATGCTCCGCTCTCTTGTAAAACTCCGGTTAATTGAAGAAGAATTTATTTCAAAGAATAAGCATGTAACAGGAAAGTGTTTGTATTCATTGTATAAATTTTTCTTCAAACTTTTTCCATTGTAAGAAAGCTTGATGATTCCAATTTTCTAAGGCTTTCGTGACTCAACGCTCCACAGGTGATTGATCACAGAACTTAGAAAATGGAAAAAATCTCCAGAAAGATTGTCTTGAACACGCACTTGACACAAAATACATTAACTAAAGAAGGAAATAAGGTGGATTAATTTCGTGTAACAAATTGCATTCCAAGAAAATGATTTATTTACTTTTGTTTTATTTCAAAACATAGTTGGGATAATTTTTCAGTCTAAAGTATTCCTACTTTTATTATAAATAACATTTTAATAAGCAATTCAACACTTATAATAATTTTGAAACTCAATAAATAATGTCCACTTTAATGATTTTTCCTTTAATCATGAAAACATGAAGTGAAATTTTTTTATTTATTTACCGTGTATATCCTATGTATATACCGTGTATATCTACCGTGTATATTTATTTATTTTTATATTCAGAATAACAACCCGATATAAACATTAATTTAGATTATTTACTTAAGCGAAATCCTTTGTATATTGCGTGACGTAGAAATAGCGGAATATCGTCAAAATCCTTATGCTCTTTGTTCTAATTTTTTGAAAAGTGATACATTTTCTTTAACCTCGAAATATATGATAAATAGGTAAAGTTATAGTTTTTGAATAAATAAATTCATAACTTTTTAAATAACAGGATGCTGCCGTTCTTCAAATACTTGCTCTTAGCGAAATCTTCTGCTTTTTTTTATGCATGTATGCACAGATTGCAATCTTATACATAAAACTTCATGAGTGTGGAATTCTGAAGTTTCAACGCACCAGGAGACATTCGACCTTGAAGGTATTACATTAAAAGCGCTTTCATCTACAAATGATGGCCTTGGGAAGCTTTTTTTGCCAACTTTTCCAAGAATTCAATCAATGCTTTCCTCCGCCTTGTTTATGATTCTTAGACAACATGATCAGATAATAAGACGTCTCGTTTGCTTTCCTTCAGCTACTGTTTATACATTTTTTTCTTCATTTGGTAGAGTAAACATCGTGTTAAAAGCGTCTCCTGAAGATCGTAAGGGATGAACCGTTTCTAGGAAGAGGGAAAATATATACAGAAAACGGAAACCCTTTATTATTTCCTTTTCACTCCAGTGATTATTGCAAAGATGCAAGTCCAGTGGATCCGGATTAAACCGTATACTTAAGAATCTGTTTTTTTAAAAACAAATTTTAAGTATAAATTTATTTTTCAACTTATTACAAGTTGAGTAGGACGATAAGGTTATCAAAAGCCTACTCACAAATCCCGCGAGTCAAGAAAAAGAACTGCAACTGTTTGAATCAAAAAAGAGTTGAAAGAAGAAAGCTATAAATATACTCACTTATAACGGTATATAGCTTTTGATTTTGTTAAATTTAGTAAAAAGTAGAATCTTTTATATTTACCAGAATACTAAGTTTCTTCGAGGTTATAACGATTATCATATAACGTGGAGAAGTTTTCTGAATTGCTGATGCTGGAGTTAGCGTCGAGCTTGTGATTTCCGTATATTTCCTCAGCTTTTGGAAAATTTGAAATTTCTGATTTTTAATTTGCTTTTCAATTTAATGTTTAAAAGAGAATCTGCATTATTCTCTTAATTCTTAGTGGAAAAAGAAAATAATAAAATCAAACTCATTTAGTGAAATGGGTTGAAAGATTTAGAAATGGTGAGATTTTTACTAAAAACGAATTTTTTTTGGAAGAACAAACTGATAAGTTTTTTTTCTTCTGATAACGATTTTTTTTTTTTTATGATGAAAGAAAAGACCATTATTTCACATAAAGAATTGCAAAATATTTATTAGATTATCGTTTTCATTTCTGAAAGTTAATCGAAGTATTTTTTAATTCAGATAAAGACTGGTCGAAATCTCTATCTGAAGTCGGAGTACTGGTCAGTTTGAGTCACGTTACATTTGAATAAGTATTTCACAATGACAAAAGTTCAAGGGATTCTACGGCTTCATTGTATTGAATGCAGCCCCATTAATCTATGCAACAAATTTCAATAGAATCCCTCTGAACTTTCAGTGACATATCCTGATTCCTATCTGGATATAGTTGATGAGTAATTATCGACATTATTTTAGTTGAATTTGGAATCGAATTTTAATTTCACTAAATCTACCATGTTGTGGGATTTGATTTGTTTTGATTTACGTCTTTCTCTGAGGCAGCATCAAGGGGACGGACCACGTAATTTCAACCCTAGATAAAGCGACGAGAACGACACCAGCTGGCATCCTACTCTTCAAACTCTCTCCACTTCAACGAGGACTTAGAGCCTCGAAAGAGATGTGTTGTGAGGATGATGATTTGTCATATTTTCTTGTCCTCAAGGTGGCTTGGTGGGAAACTTGGGAACGAGGGGTGCCAGAGTTCAGATGTCCTCCTTGTCACTTGGCAGTGGATAAAAGTTACAACGTCTGTCACCAGCAACCATTGTGTTGCTTCGAAATTCAACGTTAATAAAAAATAAACCCGAAGCCTACCATTGTATTTCAACAAAACGACATATTCTAAATGATTAACTTACCCTTGATATCAGCTGAAGGAATCTACACAAAATACATTTTTATTTTGCAATAATTATATTCCGCGATACTCACAGTTAAAATAAAACAAATGAATGCGGTGCCATTTAGAGTAACCTTATTCTGGCCAACGTTATCACTACTGCCACGTGCAATAAACCCGATTGAGACTTGTGATTCATCTTTTGAATAATAACGCTTCGGTAGCGCTTTGCGGTAATGCATTGAACTTTCAAAATATTTCGGCGAACGCAGCGTTGGGGACTAGATGAGGTAATTCACTCAAACTATGCGGAGGAGGGGCTTCGAGAAAGCGTGGGTGGAGAACTGACGGAAGCAATCTCTTTAGAAGAGGAATGAAGTAGCCTACGCCGACAGAGGCGTGCTCTAAAATTAAAATAAGCTGGCTGGTTAGAATGAAAGGTATTCGTATTTATTTAAATTATTTTCACCATCCAAATTTAATAGGATTTCGATATTTTCATTAAAAGTGTCCAATTTAATGAAATAACAGTTGTGAAATTTATATTTCAGTTATTGCACCGATTTGTGTGGAAAATGTACCATTATATGAAACTTAAGAAAAAACTCATTTGTGTGCTAACCTAGAGAGTAGAATAGGAAAATAATTCAAGAGAGTTTTGTGTTGTGTTGCATTATACATATTTTTCGATTCAATGAGCATTTTTGAGAGCAACAGTTATTCGAATTATGGTGGGAATGATTGGGATTCGCTGTAGATTAACTGACTTCGGAGTGATGTCTGGAAAGTTTTAACTTCTTCTCGTGAACGTGGTTGCGAAAGACGCTCACTGCCAATTCCTCTGATTTTGAAGATTTGCCATAGTTTAAAATTGATTAAATTAAACTAAAAAATTTAGACAATAACCACGAATTTTTACTCAAATAGGAAGGTTCAAACGACTGATAGGAATTAATAAAATAGAAGATACTGGTCCAGCAATTTTCCAAGTGTAATAATGAAAGCTCTCTCTTTTTTTTTTTTTTTTTTTTTTTGCATGGTATGAAAATAATTTTCAAAAGAGAAAAGACTAATTCAAGACACGAGACAGAATTTTAGAATTGCATTAGAATGTTTGGAGTTCCAACAACACACGTAATAACGCTACAGATAAATTTTAGTATGAATACTTGATTAACACTTGTAAACTGCTTCGAATTTTGAATGGGAGGGAAGGGAAAATTGTGCAAATCGTACGTTATAGAAGTGGAGAAATATAATTCTGTGTAAAATCTATCCATCGGAAAGAGTATCATTATTAACATTTTTTATTCGGGGAACATATCATTAAATACAAGTAAGAGATCGAATAACTATAAACCTAAAACGTATAGCATTGCCTAGAATTTGTTAAAATAAAATAAAGCTTGAACAGCAGTCATACAATACTGAAAATGTTTTCTTCAGGGACGATAAGGCTGAGTTTCTTGTTAAGCATGCATATCCTTCTCAAATAGAGGACTAACCTTCATTGATAGAAAAAGTTTAAACAAATGAGCTTGGTGATTCATAATGAAGCAGCAGCAGTAGGATATACTTGTAGGTTTCTTTCATCCCACTAAGTTAAATACTATATTTATACCCCCAACTAAGACAGTGACTTAGTCTAATAAACTATTACATTTGTATTGTTTTTCTCGTTATTGGGTTATTTTTTTAAATGAATTAAAAAAAAACTTTTCAAAGAATATTGCTGAAAATAAAAAACTTGTCTTTCCAAACTTTGATACTTTGTCTCTCCAAACGTGATAGCTCAACTTCAAAACAAGTCTGTAGTGTTTCATTTAACTGCTATAGGTGAATTCTAAGGCGCAAGAATCTATTCATATATTAATATTGCTGTTATTAGACAGCAAAGATCGCTCGTCTTGCAGATCAGCAGGTAACCGAGGTGTGAGTCAGCGGCTTCCGCCCATTCGGAGACCTGGCCTCGCTCCACCAACACACACCAGGCATCTCGCTTCCTGGTTGAGGGCCTCTCTCGGCCCGACGACGCCCTCCTCGCGGCGTGGGCCCGGGCCGGGTGGGACGAACGTGGGAAGGGATGTGGGCTCTCCTGTTGACGAAACGACTCTGGGGCCTGTGAACTGCGTGCGAAGAACCTGTAGCCAAAGCTCGCCAGAGGCGCTCCGTCGTGAATACTTTAGTGACGTTTTCATGCCGAGGTTGATGTAACCTTTTAGACACCCGCTAAGGCACGTACACGGGTTCTTTACCGTCATTTGCAGTCCGAACGCGTGGTCCGAAGACAAACATCGCATTCTTTCCAATGACACCGAGGTCCTCTGGGAAGAAAGTGGTCGACGGGGTAAAATATTGGAAATGACTGGAGCTGAATTTGAATCTAATCTTCTATTTGATTCTCTTTGCTCTACAACTTAATTATTCAGAATTAAATAGCGGTGGGGGGAAAACAGGGAACTAATTATTCAATTAACAAGCCTTTGTGGGTTGAAGTTGCCCTCACCTATCTGGGAATATGTGTACAAAAGTTCACACATTTCTTATGCATCGTCAGTAGGCACATTTGTTGTGTTTATGAAAGGCAATTTTAAATTTTACCCCACTTTAAAAGAAAAATAGAAGGAATTGTAGCTGAAGCATGCAAAGGTTTTATGATACAATTCTAACAAGGAAAAGACTGTTAATTTATTAAATATGTAACCTGAAATTTAAGATTATACATAACTTTAAAGTACAATTTTTCGATCCTTAATTGCTAATTTTTTACTTTTTAGCGGGGAGTTTTATTTTATGATAGCTTTTTGACTGTACGGAAATGAATAACAGGATTTCGCAAATGTAATTTTCATTAAAAAAAGATTTATGGTTTGAATACGGTAAAATATCTTAATGATCAAATGCTTTTCTTTAACTTCACTTAAAAACTCATTATAGCTTAAAAAAAATCACAGTATGTCAAATTTTAAGCAAAAAAATAAATAAATAAATAATAAAATAAAAAAATGTTAAGCTAAAAGAATTACTTGATTTTAAACTTATTTCCTTTATTATTACTTTTCTATACTTATAAAAATGTGGAGTCCATAATGTTTTTAAATATTAATAAAAACACAAAAATGATAATGTTACTTCAAAATTTATAGATTTTATGATAATAAAATTTGTGAAAATGAAATAATTGTTAAGCATCTCCAATTTTAACACTGCAAGAAAGATAAGACATTGCAACTTAAATACTACTTTATTTTAATGTTAATTCTCTTTACAATTTCACACATACTACAAGATAAGCATCGTCGGGGGGGGGGGGATATTAGGATTTTCTACTCCAGTACCACGAAGTATACGCTAGAAACTTAAACTTTGAAAACTAAGGAGTTTTTGTGTTACCAGCGAAAAAGGTTATTTAAGATAACTGTAGATGTATTTAAGTTTAATTTTTTTGTAAGAAATATAGAGAAAAAGTAGAATTGGTTTACTTTTCCAAATTAGGAAAATGCATGCTATCAGCATATTTTGATGTAACCGAAACATGTCCCAAAAATATATTCTAAAGCTTGAAATATCCTGGTTTGATTTAATATATATATATGTATTGTCTAAAAATATATATACTTATATTAAAAATGTATAATTTTGTATACTTATTTATGTGTGTGTATCTTATGTAAACCGATAAATATTTATAATATTATTATTTCGGGATATTTTCTTTTAATTTTAATGAAATAGTGTGATTTATTTGTTGAATATTGATCAGTAGTTCTAAGGAAGATATGTTTATTGTATAAAGATTATTTTCTTGCTATTGTTATTATCCTCCTGTTTAACGTAGAAGATGGTTTTAAAATTATTTAATTTAAGGAGGTTAAGTATCGAATTTGATTCTGATGATTTTAAGAATTTTAATCTCCAAATTTAATATTTTATCTATAGTTTTTTCATTTACCAAATAAATCAGAAATGTGCCCAAGAATTTCTCCATGTATTACGCTTTACGTGGTTTTAATAAAAAATGATTGCAAAAAAATGTAGAATGTGGAAAACTTTTTTTCTAATTCGTTACATTTTTCTTCTGAAACGAGCCTCTTGCCTTGAATGGCCTTGGAAGAAGGTTGCATCTTTCTCTGCTGTTATTAAAGTAAGGTATGTTGAGATTAAGAAATAATTTTTTTTTAAAATAGCTTCCTGTGTTTATAATAATAAGCACGTAATTTTCAGGGGGAAAATAACCCCTATCTCTTTGCTCAAAAAGTCAACGACTGGTCTTCAGGCACAGTTCTCGGAACATACTAATTCGTAGAATATTTTCTGTTTCATTTTATTGCACTTTCTTCACTTCTGAGAAACAGAATATTAATCATTACTGTCAAGTATATACAACCCAGTTAATAATTTATGTTTGTTACGTTTCGAGATTTCTGTGTTTTTTTAAATACGTATTTTTCCTTTACCCCTGTACTTCCCATTTCGGATGTACTGAAGAAAGTTTTAGTTATATTATTCTACTCTACCCCAACATATTCTTAAAATTCATGATTACATCAATCGCAGGTTCTCAAAATTGTACTTACCAAAAATTAAACAGAAATAAGGATATTTTTTAGAAATTATTTTGGCAACGAAACATTGGAAGCAAAAAATATTGCAAAACTGAAGCTCATCTCAGTTTCTCTTGTTTTATATTTCATTATAAAGGTTCCAATGTAAAAGACCCGAGAAAAGGCTTCAGACTGGTTTTCAGATACTTGGTTTCATACACGACTAAGCCTACAATGAATTAATTTTTAAATGACCCAACATACGTTAACACGACCCAAAAACATACTCGGGATTTTCCGAATTAAAAGCTTCGAAAATGCAGACGATGTTATCTCTTTGCATCTAGGCCCCTCCCCACCCGCACTTTTTTTAAAAAAAATATTCTATTTGTGGGCGGCTGATTTCACATGTCTGGAAAAACTTGTTAATTTGAGAGTTCCGCACTCGCTGCTCCGAGGTTAAATCGATTGTCTCGTGGCGCGCACTTCCTGAAAGAAACCGTTTTTATTCCCGCGCTTCAGGAAAAGATGAAATGCTTATCTTAATTGTAATCAAAATGATATTATGCTAGAATTTCATTTTGGGGTTTTCGAAAAATTTCAAAGATTAAGCTGATGTGAATTCCATATCTTCTACTCAACAAGTACGAGGGCTGAAATAGATGTAATTTTTCTTGATTAATGTTCATTGCTCAAATTTTTATAGAAGTGTGTCAAGTTTATTTGGAAAATATTAAATTTTATATAAATTTTGAAAATAAGGTCTTAAAGTACTTTATTAATGTAATAGTTAACAAACTTTTTTTAAACCGCAAAACTTTCGTTAAAACCCGCTGTGTAGCAGTAATTAAAAGTTTGAAATAAGCTAAGAATTTCTTTAAGAAAGAATTTTTTTTAACATTTAATGTTTTCCAAAAACAATTGTGTCATCTAAATATTAATGAAAATGTTAATGTATATAAAGTTCATTTTCTCATTTGTAAAAAAGAGAAAAAAGGTAATATTGTAAAGAACATATTTGCCTTAAAGACTTTCTTAAGCTTCTCATTATTTTGGATGTCTTGCTGGGAGGTTGTAAACTATACTTTTTGTTGCTTGTGGTTATTAACGACCATATTTTACAACTTAATTTTAATATATTTATATTTTTCACACACTTCTAAGTACTGTTTTATACTATAGGACCATGCGGATCTATATTTTTAAGAATTAATTTCTGATTTTGTATGAAAATTTTAAAGTTATATTTGTTTATTTAATTTCAACCTAATAATATAAGGAAATAAAGGGGATCTGGTAATCCTGCAATCTGAAGTGCGTGTTAATGTATTACGTGCTAATATATTGCGGTTATATCAAATTTTGTCCTGTGTGTGTGTGTGTGTGTGTATTGTGTTGCAATATTATTACATATTGCTTAGCATTATGTATATAAATACGTATACATACTGCATATATATATATACACATACATGTTGCATGCACTGATACATTTTACATCACTTTTACCCCAAATCTATGAAAACTTTAGAAAACATAATAGCTTTTCACTTCTGATCCACTGATTTTTCTGTTCCTATAATAGGTCTCTAGGTTCTAATATTGAAGAATATTTTATACTGAACAATATTTATTATTTTTATCTTATTAAAATACATATACACATATTATTTGTGGCAGTGTTAAATAATGTATCCAAATATATTTGAACACATTAGAAATAACTTCGTTGTTTTTAAACTAAAAAATGGGAAATGTTCCATTTATTTTTTAAAGACAAATATTCTTTCTTGAAGGAATGGGTTAAGCAAAATTACAACTTGAGTTTTTCATTTTATCCAAGAGAGTGTATCTCTGTTTTTTTTAAAAAGGAGGGATGAAGAAGGATGTTAAATGTGATTTTAAAGTTGCTCAGTGACGTAAAATAGAGGAATTCTTTTATGAACAGTACTATTAACGTTTGAAAGATGCTTTTTTAAATAGAAAGTTCCGAGGACTGTGTTTAACCTTTTTCAAAACCGACACTGTAATAGCTTTCCACGTTTTCTTTTTAAAAACTCGTTTTGTTGTTTTATTGCCACAAAAAAAATAGTTGGCATTCGAAGTGAATGTTGCCGATCCGACATTCACACATTTGAGCTTCTTATCATAGCATTTTCATCTGACATTTTCCCATTAGCATCACGTTTCTCTTAAACACGGTCCTTTGTGCAATTTTCTCACTAACACGTTTGGTTCGAAACCTTTTTTTCTTTACAATGTATGGCCAAGAAAGAAAAGTAAGTTCTCTTTAGTTTTAAGTGGTAAAGAGAAGAAAAAAAAGAAGACATTTTTTTCAAGAGATGAATTTCCATCGGAGGGATAAACTGGTTAACGAACTCTGATGAGGGGTTGTGCGCTGCAGCATCTCAATATCCAGAGGTTCTACCTCCATATCTCTGGGAAGGACGATGTAAGAAATCAAACGATTAAGATATTAAGATAGAGGGCCATGGCACTGTTAATGATAGACACCGCAGAAACAACAACATAATTCCGATCATTCAGAGTAATGATTTGATGTCAGGCGATCGATTGCAAAAACAAAAGCTGTTTTTTGCTTTTAAGCACACAGAAGGCTGTTCTAAACACCTCTTCTTTGTTCCTCTAAATTATTTCTTGGTATTCGAAAAACAGAAATATATAATTGTGAGAAATAATATTTAAAAATATATCATTTATTAAGTATAATATATAAGTATAATGAAAAATACCTGAAGTAATAATAATAATAAATCTCATTTTTTAATTATTTTGAAAAGAGGAAATTCAATACTTTTTCCTTTTGCATTTTATAACAATTATTCATACCATTAAAGATATCAGTTGTTTGAGAGATATAATGAAAAATATATAATGAACCCGTATAAGTTAGCATAGTTGCTTCGGTGAACATACAAACAAATTGGTTGATGTAAGATAACAAAAGAAAAAGGGTACTCACCGTTATTGAAAGACTGAACCATATAAAAGCCCCTAGTAACATCTCCGTGAAAGCTACAAAATAAAAAGCAATTGTTAGAATTTATTAGTAAAATAAATACTTCTGCAATAATTTTCTTGAGATATAAAAGTATTTTTTAAAAAAATTGAAAAGAAGAAATGTCCCTTTATCAAAAGAAATATTTTATCGAATGTTGCCCTAGAGTATTCCCTGTTTTCCTTGAAAGAAAATAAATTTACTTTTTAAGCACCCTTTAGGCCGTGGTAGCTAGTAGGGTCAGGCATAGGATCATGGCTGGCATGTCATGCAGTCGAGTCCAGTACCACTAAAGACCCGCCGTGCTGAGGCATAGTTGCGATTAAATCTGTCAGGGATTCCTCCAGTTGGGTGGCAAGTGTGGTGGTTAGGAGAGGGATGGCAGCTCGGAATATTCCTCGTCACTCGATATATGGTTCAAAATGTAGGAGTCCGTCGTCAAAAGCCCTCGTGTAGCTGAACAGCGCGACGTTAATATTCACTTACTCATTATGCATCATTTAAACGTAACAAACAAAACTGATTTTGAATATTTGTATGTACTATAGCAGTGCTTCACACAATTTACGTAGTTGCGACCCAATTTTCCAATCATAACTTCTATCACCCCCCCCATGTAATAACAATGCATTGAATGTAATCATAATCATATTTTGTGCTTCTAGACACAGCCGACCTTTGTTATAAACAGTACAGGTAAATTATTAATTTTGTTTATGTTGCTTTTACGTATAGATCTATTTTTTATTTATGTATAAAAATATATTTATATTATATATATTACTGTATTAAATTACTAAGTAATATATTATTTTCAAGTAATGGAATAAGTATTATGTTACTTTCCCTTTTTAGTTTTTAAATTACAACAAATCGCAAAATAATTTTAGTCAATTAATAATATAAATTTGGATAGAAAAGAAATTAAATTACCCAATTTCTAATATTAAAACCTCCTTTGAAAAACTTTGCACTGCAAGACAAGCCCATGGGAATCACTAGTAATTATTAAATTTGTTCTTAATTTAGTATTGATAAATTATTTATCAACTGCATTGTGCACTACTGATATATTTATAAGCATATTATACCTGTGTAAATATGTATTTTAATATGTCAGTATGTATTTTGTTTTGCTTCCTTCTGTAAATTAATAATTTTTTTAAAAATAATCTTTTACTTTCGACATTTTGATATTAGTGTCTCCCCATAGGGCTACCAGGTCCTTCTAGGGTCACCTGGCAAAACCACTTATGAATACTCGTTTTTCTCAGCAACAAGAACTATAAAACTTCCACTGATTAAAATTCATTAGATTCTTAGATTCTTTTTGGTGAAAGCTTTTCGTGGGCGTGAAAGCAAAAATACACAAGAAAACGCCATTTTGTGGAGAAACGTCATTATGATAATCTAATTTTATAACGTGTTAAATGATGTTTAGTATGTATTGTTTGCACATATACATACTAAAAAAAGAGTTTGAAAATGATAATGTAAAATAATGGAAATCAGAGCATTATGATAGATTTTCGTCAATTTGCTTCGTCCTCCCATGTAACCAATGTTTTCCACTGATTGTATTAACACGAAGTTGATATTTGAATGAAGCAAACTGTATTATTCTAAATTAATGCAAGTGAATGCATTGTTTTGAATTGTGATTTAAATTTTCTTGAAATCTATCCGCAAGCATGCGCCAGAAAAAGCGCATCCGTGCGTCCGCGCACAGGCAAGCGGGTGAAGGACCCCTTTCCTATAGTTATTAAAAAGAAGGAGGATTAAGGTGTCATTCTAAAGAGGATGACATGGCAAAAACAAATCAGGAGAGATTGGTAGTTAATCTGATTTGGGTCCAGTGGTCTGCCACTGTTTAATGAAAGGAATGGAATAATTTTTAGCTCTGTCGTATTCAATCCGTGATCCAGTAACCTCTTTCAGAGGGACCAGTGTGCATGAAATTGGAGTCCGTTACGAATCCAGAGACAAACCGAGGCGTAGAAGCCGATATCAATCTAGGTCGGACCGTGCTTACAGGACGTGGGGTACACATCAATGACTTTTCCAAATGAAACGATAAATCAGTTTTGAAACAGGACAATCTACGCTGTCTTGTACATCGAAAGTATTTTCGTCCCTCAAACTGAAGCCATTTAGGAGCCTGATATTCAAAGGCTTCATTTCCTTCATTTTCAAACTGACATGTTTTGGGCAGTGATGCATTGGACAATGAAGATTCGTCAAAAGCACAAAGTAAAATCTTGAAAGCAAAAAGTGGATACTTGAAAACCGCAAGAATGAAAAATAATGTTGCTCTAGGCACGCTTTAAGTGAAATTCCTCTTGCGCAAAAATATTTTCATGTATTTACGAAATAAACAAGAAATGTGAGAAGTGAAGCATAACCTTCCTAAAATAAAACTTTAAAAATATGTGAAATGCTTAAGAACTGGTTATAAAAACTACAGAATCCTTAACATAGTTTACGAACAATACTTGAAAGACAGAACTTTTCTTGTTAAAAAAATTTCTCCAACTAACCTCTTATGAAACCGATACGACATTATTTTTACAGTCTTAATTTTCTTTTTCTCGAAATAAAATACTTTTCATGCCTTTTATGTGTCTTGTAGATATTAAGTACTTGTTAGATGGGAGGCATTTGCTTTAAGTTATTTGTTTTCTATCAGCACTTATATCTGATATATTTGATATTTATTTACTGATTGATGGTTGTGTTTTATGCGTGGAGGGTCCGTAACTTGATGAAATGATCTAATCAAATGTTTATTAAAACTAATCAGTTAAAAATACTAAATTAATTTGTAGAATCCGCGCAAAAAGGCAAATTTCTCCTACAGCTTTCCTCCTACTAAAAGTAAAAGTCTAAGAAAATATCTGTCAAGCAAGATTTAAAAAAGATAAGCAAATGAAATTTCTTCCTAAATTAGGTTAATCCCAAAGCATACCTTGAATTGAGTGGATTGTTAAAATAAAGTGAAAATGCTCAAAATAACGGTGGAAAAAAAACTGCCCGAATTATAGATATTAAAGAAATATATATATTCAGCAAAGGAAAAAAAAAGCATCAGACTTTTCTTCTCTAAATCCGGTTTCGGATTTCTCTATGTATAGTAATAATGAAAAATGGCGCAACAACAACATCGCCATCTCTTCTCCGATCAAGTCGTATTTTTTATGTTGTCAACATGACATTTGAATTAAGCAATTCCAGATTTCACAGAGGGGCTGGAGCTCCCTGACCCCTTCGGCGGGGGGTACCCCTGGCCGAAAGCATCGGCGTGCTGTTGTCATAGACGAAATTCCGCATTTAATCGAAAGATCCGTTAACTGTCTCGGAGGAGGTGGGGTCGAGCAACGATTTTGGGCTTTTCTTTGGAAATTAATGCTCGTGTTTCGATTTGAACTTGCCTTGCATTTTTGTCGGTCACGCTTCATTTGAACGTCTCTGAGACGTTCCCTGCTTTTCACAGTGAATTGATAAACGATGAAATACGTTTCATTATTGTGCTCAGTGATTGCTTTCCCCCAGTCTAATACGTTTTATATATATATGAATGGTTATTAGGTAAAAATCGTTTCGAAAAGTTCCGAGGTAATATGATGAAGTTAAAAAATATAAATCACGTGTCTTATTTTGATGCATATCAATGCATCATTAGAGCTGAGGGGGTGGACGTCCCTTACGAGATAACTTGTTTAAAAATATTGCCTCAGTGGCAAAAAATCAATTGTTTTATTTAAAAAATTTTACTCGCCATCAAATTCAATAAACTGTAAATGAAAAGTTGGGGAGGAGAAAATTTAAAAGCACAGTGAGTATGTGCTGGGAGAAATATGCATTACATGAAAGTATAAAACTAGAAATAAGACGAGTAAAATAAAAGCTGATATAATCCCTCACTTTTTTCTTTGGCATTTAATTTATTTTTAACTAAATCATGCATTCTTGATTTTATGGCCTAGTACGCAATATAAAATAAAATAATGACAATATTTATTTTAATGTTATTCATTATTTGCGATTATGAAAAGAAGCAAAATGATACTCAGTTGGAGAGCCAAAGTAAAACTTTTTAGTTTTCAGATCATGTCTTCTGAATAAGATAATAAACGAATTGTTTTCCCTGGCTGTTTCCGGTCTTTAAGAGTTATTGACTGAGAAAAAGTTTTCACACATGCAAATGTCCTTTGCTAAATAAATCGTCAAATGAGCAATAATGTTTCTTGCATTCTTTGCGTAAGACGGATTTGTTTCAGATTTCGAGCGGAACTAATTGCATTCGAATCAAAGGAAGCAGTGGACTATCTTTTGCTTTTTGCAAGTTAAAATATTTTGCGCAGCTATTAACACTTTGCATTTGCAGAATACTGAAATAAGCGACTGATATTGAAAATATTTGTGAATTGCGGTCAAATTATTTATCAACTACTTGACGCTGTGTATTTGCATTGAGCGATTTTAATTAAATTTATGGGAAGCAAAATCGCCAACATTTCTTTCTATAATTTTTAAGTAAAAATGACACATTTTTAATCTAATACCACAAAAAAAAACTTCCGCTCATTTAGAATACAGATGCTTTGAATAAATATTCATCTTGTTGTAGTCCATTCGAAATAAAGTTACGAAGATAAGGATAAGATACGACAGAAAACTGTAACCATGTTTTGAATAGAAATGAATTATTGCTGTCATTTCAAGTTTATTTGATTCCAGTAGTCGTAATCTTCGCCTCTGGCATCGAACGATCGGAAAACGCGAGTCAATCAACAAAGCAAAAAAAAAAAACACGATAAATGTGCTACAACACATTTATGTAATGACTAAATCCACATCAAAATGCGTTCTTCCGAAAAAAGACATCTGTAAACATTTACAAGTATAATTCAGTTAAGTAAGTCGAAAGGCAATAATTTTCTCTGTCGATTTTTTCCTCTACCGATTGTTCCATGTTCCTCGGAAATCGGTTTTAATTAGCGGATAAACTCAGTTGACGGATTATTATTTATAGGCCCTCTGGCGAATTCGATCTCTGCACCATCCCTTTCTAACCAGAATTCTTCGCTCGATCGCGTTGCCATAAATTTATACCCATGAGAATCTGTCGCCGGGATAAGAAAATGAAAGCATCTTCGCTAATGGTTCCATTTACCTTTCGTTCGGCTCACGACGGCGTTGCACTTTTAAGAGCAATAATTGTAGACTTCGCTCCGCTGACGTGCCATTGAGATGTGTCTATTATTCCAGACAAAAAAAGAAACTAATTTCGCGTATTTAGCGAGGGCTGTGTTGTAATCTGAAGGGTACTTAAATCGGATACAATGAGAGAAAATTTACACTGAGCATGATTTAGTTATTACAAGGTATAATGTTTTCTAGTTTTGTTGATGTTGAGTGAAATGAACCTCCAGTTTAAGAATATGATTTTAGAATTATCATTTTCATTTTCTAGCCAAAAATACACATCGATTGCTTATCGGTATCTTTTTCTATATAATGCAGATTATTGCAGAAACGCATTAACTTTTAATAGATAAGATACTGAATCTATTTTTTGTCATTCGAACTCATTTCGTAAAAAATTAACGCTGTATTTTGAATTTACATAATTAAGTATTATATATAAACACATATTTACATAACTAAGTCTAATATAGAAAGCTAAAATAGACTTAAGAGTTCAAAAGGAAATTCGATAAATGTTGTCCAAAAGTTAAGTCATTTTACATAATCATGCATTTTGTTTCAAATTATTCTTCTTTGAATAACAAAATTCTTAAAATGTAAACAGTGAACAAGACAAAGAAAGCTTCTGAATTAAAATAAAGCAGAGTAAAACTGGTTTGAAAAATGTTTTATGGTTAATTTCTCTCTAAGAATGGATTCTCATTGTTCTTTTTTTTCCTTTCTATTTTTTTTTTCTTTTGAAAAGAATAGTATCTCATTCGAGAGCACAAGTGAATGAAATCTCATTATGAAAGAGACAAGCGCTTATTAAACTGTTTAACGAAATAGAAACCTCGTGCCCCAAACGACGTAAATGATATTTTTTTGAAGCTGTTTAGGCAGAATTTGGAGGTTTTAAGACACAATTTGTTGGGTGATATTAGTAAGAGAAAAAGAAAAGATTATACGTGTTTTTTCTTTTGTTTGAAGACGTGTCTGCGATACGAAGTTTTTCTGAATAATTTCCCTGCTTGAATAAATCCGTGGCTGGCTCACGCTAAGTGGAGGTTAACCCTTTGATGACGATTGGCAATTCCGGATGAAAATGATGACTTCGCAATTGAAGGATTTATGGTTTCTTCTGTTTAGAATAAAAATAAGTGTTGTTTTTTCCAAAAGATAACACAATTGACAAGTCATTTGCTTCTTAATGTGAATACTTTTTCCCTCCGTCTTTCAAGGTAAGTGTCCATCTGTTGGATTTTGTCTTTATTTTTTGCATAATTACATTGGATGTCTCAGAGATGTAAATCACAATACTATTATTTTGTTTCGTAACTATTTCCATGGTACCATTAGCATTTCATTACTTTTGTTTTGCTTCATAAAGGAAAGGTCACCGCTTGTATTAAGAGTCAAATTTGCTTCGAATTATTAAATTTTTGGCTTATCACCAAATTTAAAACTGCGCATCTGATTTCAAAAATCCTTTTCACCACGTGTTCTCCTTATCTAAGATAAATCAAACGAATCGATTGGACCTTAATCAGTTTTCCAAGACCAATTTTAATTATTTATTCAGCATTTTATTTTCAACGACCATTAGTGTGAATAATATGTTTTCCTTTTTTACTTATTTATTCTTTTATTCCTTTTAGTTTCAAATTTACTAACACAATAGTTGAGATAACAAATGTCAATATTTACAAAACTAAAGTTTTCTTAAAGAGGGAAATGTTTAATTATAGAATTACTCAGATTAAAATCGAAAAATAATTAAATTCTTACAAAAGAATAGCATTCGCGTTTTATAATCCTTTGGCAAATTGCAAAAAAATTATTACATTTAACCATAAAAAAATGAATATTATTCATGAGTATGCACCGTTACTTTTTCAATTTTAAATATGATTTCAGTTCAATCAGAGCATTAGTTATGTGTGACTTTTGAATAGTGTGTAAATAAATACAACACATGCACTATTCAAGAAATCTTATTTTGACTGAAAAATATTTTTTAAGAACTCTTACGGTTTAATTTTTAATCGAATAACTATATGACCGATTTCTTTTTTCCAGTAAATAAGCAAACAATAATTATATATTTAAATCAAAGCAAATGAGACGAAAGACGGCATATGAGGAAATTATGTCAATATCTCTTCTATGTTCTAACCTTCCGATTATGGTCCTGGAGATAATTTGAATGATAATTTCTACTTGTACGTAATTTTTAAGACTAGAATTCACTCCATGCATTATTAAGTATTCCATCACTTGAAAGTTTCCAAAAATCAAAGTTCTTTAGAGAACTTTATAAACCTGCTTCTAACTTATTCAGACGAGGAAGGGGCGAGAAGAGGCTGATGAAGAAGGCACCCGAACATCGAAAAGACTCGACAAAACGCCCAACATTTTTGTTCTACACAAAAGTTGCGAAATTGTAACGCGATCTCTCAGCTTCCTCCTCATCCGTCTTCACGATGATGACATTCTTTTAAAAACAGCCTCCATTCCCAGAAGAAGATGATCAATTGGATCTGGCTTCTTATCTCTCCGCCATCGGAACAACAATGTAAATCCAAATGCTCTCATCTCCATGGGTCATTCATCACAGAGCCTCACCTTGGGGGCCATTCCCCTTTTTCTACGGGACTCCTCCTCTTGGCATTTGTTTTCGTTTGGCAACACATCATTAATAAGAAATCGAAAGTACATTTGGCCTACGTTTTCATTACGTCCAATCAAAAACTCACCGATGTCCCCCCCCCCTACATTCCTGCTCATCCAAATCAATTAAAAAAAGACGTAAAAACATTTTTCGTATGCGTATAAGCTGGATGCAATAGCAATGTTTATAAACATTTCTGTCCTTGGGTATTGAATTTTAAAAAATGAAAAAAAAATGAGTTAAATAAGCGAATATAAAGCAAAATACTAAGTTGCGGATATTTCAGAAGAAAGACTGGATGTGTTTATAGCAAGCTGTAAAAAAAAAAACAATTTAAAGAAAAATCAGAAATTTTTTTCGGAATAAGGCAAGAGTACTATTAATAATGTCTCTTTATCACCGTTTAGGCATAAATATTGCTTTTATACTATATCTTAAATAAGCGTTCACTCTATTTGGGATTCAATTTCCTTAAACAACTTACTGTCAAACTTTTATTTGTTGCCTAATGTTTTATTGTTCTTTTATTTCCTTACATAGTATTTTAATGGTATTAATTTGGGTATTCTGTAGACTGAGTATCACAGTCTCAAATCTTTCATTGTGAATACATTAAAAACATGTAGTATCACAAAATATTTCTTTTGAATCGATGTAGTTATTTTGAATATCATAAAATTCCCCTCGGCCAGTTTAAATTAAAATGAAAGTCAATCGTTTTGTCGAGAGATAAGTGTGAAGAAATTAGTCGTGTCCACCTCCGCGCATTTGTGAGGGCGGAAGGGTCGCTGTGCTACAATGTAAGCGTGAGAACAATGCCTCGTACAAGATCCGACAGATAGAAGGAGAAAGTCCACTTTGGGAAGACAATGCCTCATGAATACCCTTCCGACGTGCAGTGGGACACTGAAATTTTAACCACAAATTTGCATTTTTAGAGTCTATTTTTCCCCTATCCTTCAATTGAATGCACAGAATTAGAGAAACTTTTCGTTCTTTTTTTGCTCTGAAGAGTGAAAGTTGGATTGTGAACAGAGTGATGTATGCCCAAAACAAACAAACACGTAACGTCGCCGTGTTTCGACAAGTGTCGGCTGCTACGATTGTTACGCGAAAATATCCAAATTGATTTATTTTCTTCGCGCGGAACCTACACGGACTGTTTTACAAGCAAATAAATGTTTGATAGGCTATACAATGCACAATGAGGGCCTTTTTTACGTTAACAACGAGATTTGAATGCGCCAAATTTAAAATACGAAGAATTAAAAATTTCGATTTTCTCCCTTTGAGAGAATTGTTCGCAGCGTTTATTTTGGAGCTCAAGGGAATTTATTTATTTTCCATCAAAACTTCGAATCCATACCCTATACACCAGAGTTTTTAATACATAATTTAGAGCTAATAGTCTAATTTAATTAGTACGCATTCTTTTCCTGGGATAAAAACCTTAGGCCATTCATTATTATGTAAAGTTCGAAGTCATCGTTTTTCAATAGACTTTTAAAACTATAAAATGAAAATGGAAATTTATGATTTACATCATACGAATTAAAACTAAAGTATAATTAATGTGTCCCACATCTTAAATTTTCAAAAATATATTTCTCATTGATGAAATTAGAATAAGATCCTTTCTTACCCACTTATTAAAAAATGGGCACTTAAATGCAATTATTTTATCTTCTCTCGCTAAAATCCTTCCTGGAGTCGAAGGAGGAAGACGATTATTCTTATTCTATTTACACAAGACGGCCCTCACTTTTGCTGCAGTTGTGGCGCAAATAAAGCCCAGGAGGAGCCCTAGCGCTGACATTGGAAATCCGTTAAGCCCCCCAGAGGACAAACAGAGAGGGTAATTAAAAGCAATGGGTGCGCGCTTTCTCAACGAGGGAATCGTCCCGCCGGAATGCAAGAAGCTCTTTTGTTCGTGACAACGGAACCTCTCCAACAATAAGGAATTAACGTCTTACGCTGCACGCAAACACGTCGGGGTTGTCGACTTGGTTTGGGACATGATTTGAATAAATGGTGGGGGGGGGCACTGAACCGAGTAGGGGGCGATGTTACCGGAAGCCCCCGCGCTCAAGGAATTGTTCATTGTCTTAGAGAGATCAGCGGTCTGTAATCTTTTGTTTACTCTTTAAGGGATGGGTGGAATTTTTTGTTTTCTGTGAGCAAGAGGGATAGAGAACGTTAACGAAATCTCAAAAAGGCAGGAATTCATCTCTAAACAATTGTCTGTCGAAGACGAACGTGTTCTTTCTTGATGCTTAAAATCTTGCAGTCTGTATCCTGATAAGTTTAAACAACACACACAGCTCGCTTATTACCACATTTAGAGTATCCGTCGAAATAGAACATAAACATATAACGAATTTTCAAAGTCCTTACACTTGGCTGCCACTGACTTAGGAAATACTGGAATGTTGCAAAAGAGCAAAACCTAACATTTTTTATTCTAGTACCCATCCGAAAAGAATTTTTACGTACCTGTATTTACTTTAGAAATTCATGTAACAGGAAATACTGTTATGTAATTATATTGTTTATAGGATATACATTATAAATATGTAATACCCGTTTATTAAAATATATTTATAATTTCAAATTAGTATAGAAAATAATTGCCTTGGAAAGAAACATTCGCATTCTAAGATTTAAATAACGTTTAAGGTTCGTGGTTATGAGTATTCGAGAAACAAATGGAGTTTTTATGGCAAAAGCATAACAGTTTCTTAAAACTTTTGTTTAAGAGGATGTTTAATAATTGGGACGCAATCCTCAATTGCATTGTTTTTTATTTTTGTCTCTGTAATTTAAACCTGGATGGGTGGATTACATTTTACGCAATAAATGTTAATGAGAGTTATGTAAAAGTAACAAGTTATTTTCAAGTTTTACAACATTTTGCAAAAGGGCTGCACTTAACCTAAATAGTTGAATCAAGCTGTTTCGTCCGCAGACTCCCTCTGATCTGCATTTTTTACGAATGCGGTAGCAAAGAGAAAAAAAAGGAAGAAAAAAATAGCATGTTAGAAGTGAATTTTGATGTGAAATCGAGTTAAATGCTCCATATTTTGTTACAATCTGTGCTAAATCATTACATTTCCTCTCGCACATCCATTTCCTACGGATCGTTGCATCCCTCCTTAGGTTTTTCTGACACTTCTAAAACTAAGTACTTGTCTCAGAAAAACAGGGAGGTAAGGGGAAGAGCAACATTGTGATAAACGAACTGTTTCACTTCAACAGATTTGAAAGAAAAAAAGTTTATTCAAGGACTTTTAGAATGAGTTTTAAATTTGTAAACGGAAATAAAATCAGTCTTTCGAGAAGGTATTTTATAATTTTCTTCAGCGATTTAACACGTTGAAAAGTTGGAAGTAGAAACAATTACCGATAATAATGATACAATAAATTACTGGATAACATATAAAAGCAAGTTTTAATTAAATAAATGCATGAAAGTGTAACAATGCAGAAAATATTTATCAGTACGACCTACCAAGAAAATTAGCTGGTTTCTTTCATCCACATTTTGTTTTTTTTTTTTTTTGTAAACACTTTGTTCAAATTACCTTTCGGGATAACATTGATCACTGTTTCCGGCATGAATCATTTAAACGGGATGGATATAAAAAACATTCAATGAGCACAAGTGTAAGATCTAAGATATATTTATACATTTTCCACAACGTTTATATTATCTTGTTTTAAATGAAAGTACTATAGATTTATATACGTCAGTAGAAAAGAAATTTAAAAAAAAAAAACACTAATAAAAGAAAGAGCAGGGGAAGGAATTTCACTCAATCTTCAAACAGGATAAGTTGGAATATATTCAAAGGGGTTTGGGGAGAGGGAGAATGAAGTATATGCTTTAATCTCTCTCTAAAAATGAACCAAAATTATCTACAACCTGTTCATTTCGTCTCAACAAAACGTATTTTCCACATATGATATATTCAGGGATGCTTCCTTCATCATCATACTTAACTGAGGCTTGTTTTTTAAAAATATATTGATAAGCATCTTGTATTTATGGAAACTGTGAAAATGTTGTTAAGGTTAATAATAATAGATTTAATGAAACAGAAAGAAAAATCAAAAACAAAAATTTAAACCAGCTACGTTTATAATAGAATAGGTTAAAAATTATCCTCTTTTTCAAAGATTTGATCTCTATTTAAACTCGATTTCCGTAGAGTAAAAGGCAAAGAATGTTGCTTTCAATTAGAGGCTTCACTCACCTGTGTTATCGGCTGGATCATGGAGGAGAAATAATAGCGAATTGATTTTATTTTTAGCGTCTCTTCCACAATAGACGTGATTTTAACAACACTCGATAAGCATGTTTCTCTTCGCTCTCTTTAGAGCTCCAATGAGTCCACCTCGCTGTTGACCACATCATTTCAATCCTCTCATCTGGAGGACGACAATGACGTGGTCATTCCCCGGATTATACTTATTGACATGGAAGAGGATTTGCTACTGTGCACGCTTACGCAATTTTTGACTTTCTTTCTCGCGCGTTACGATGTATTAAAATTCACGGTGAGTGCGATTTGTTATCACAATAAAAGTAGTTACTGGCCATTAAATGCCAATTTTTTATCCAGTTTACAAGAAGTGCGTCTTAAGAGCATGGCTATAAATAAGTTATGTGGAAAGATAGTTATTCTTTTCTCTTAAATTACGTTAATAATTTTATACCCTAACAATTTATTTTAAGCTAATATGAAAATAACCTGCTTTTATACATTATTCAATTAAAAAAATTTTTTATACATCTAAAGAAAAAAAAACAATATTCGATACGTGTAATCTCGGAATTTGCATAAAAATGCATTCCCAAACACTTAAGTTGATTTAGAATTATAAAAAAATTTTAATGCATTATGGACATTTGGAGATGGAAGTTATGCATTGTAGGGGGTGGAACAGAATTCTAACAAAGCTTAAACATACTCTTAGAATAACGCTTACCAAACAAATCAGAATAATATTTAAAACATTTTGCTTAAAATTCGAAATACTGCTACTTTTTGTTAACCTTGAACACCACACCCTTTCTTTAATGTTAACTGTGTATTCAAAATGAAATGTCTTCCATTTTCAGTTGCAGGGAAATCCTTATTCGATTGTAACCTTCTACAGAGCGATTTGATGTGATGCAACTGGTATCGGATTAACTTTCACACTTTCAACAAGTGGAGGCGATGAAAAGGGAATAAAAACAGGGGGGGGGGACTGCAATTCTTTTTTTGTAGATTTACAATGTACCAACTGGTGCGAGAATTACGAAATTCCCACTTTCTTCAGCACCATCTCACTTATTTCCAAGGGATGAATGCCTAAGTACTATTTCATTCGACACCGCCTGACCCCAGGTAGAGAGGTTTCAATGCGGGCTTTTGCTTTGTGCAGTTTTTGGAAACTGACACTCCGGTCTGTTGAGATAACGTAACACCGTAATTTATCTCTAAAAAAAAAGGTTTTATTAGAGATACTTTTTTAATAGTGATAATAAAAGAAAAGAGTTGAGTCACTTTTGCCAAACTTGGGATTGTTCGGAACAAAGCATCAAAAAGAGAGAAAAAAATATAACTTTAAAAAAACCCACGAAAAAGGATAAATGAAATGTGAAGGTCACTTGTGGCACTGCAAATACAGACCCAGACACAGCAACTTCATGGAATAGGAGTTTGCCAGGTTAGAGGGAGGGCAGAAGGATGCTCTTACTCGTCGTTGGGGGATGGGCTGCAGAGGATTGAATATTTATTCTTGTTTTTTTTTTTTTGCATTTGTTAAGAATCTATTTCTTATGGAGTATTTCGATTTTTAAAGGATTTGTGATTTTTTTAAAAAAAAGGACTAGTGCAATAAAAAGTTAATTCTCGTAAGTTTTTGAAATTCAATAACCACTGACCGCAATTCAAGAGTCAGAAGAAATTAAATAAGATTAAAAAAAAATGATTTTTATGCATGGAAACATTTTAGGTTTTTATCTATAATACATTTAACGCTCAATAAGTTTTATAGAAGATTCAAATGTAAATAAGTACAAAAAAATATGCCCTTTTTAAAATCCAAATATGTAATAGAAGCTCCATATTTTAATAGAAATTAGTTCAACATTTTATCCTCTTAGTCACAATACATCATCTAGCTGGAACATAAATTCGATGTGGTATGGATAAGATAGTGATAGAGTGTTTAAGTAAAGAATTATGTCTTAGTACAGCGAGATGCATAAAAGAACAAATTCACTTGAAAATTGCACTTTAAATCGCTTAATTAGAATTAATGGATCATAATCATAATTGATAAATTCGATTTAACTATATATTGCGTTAACGATATTTAATAGAACTCAAAGAACTCTGGTAAGAATTTTTCCAATGAATTCGATAAAAGAAATATAGGACTTATATTATGTTATGCAAAATTATTATTCCAGTAATATATAAACATGATTCTCATATATTTCTTTACATTTTCTCTCAGTGACCCACTCATAAAAGTTGAGTATTTTTTTTTTTAAAAAAGAGAAATACACATTTTAATGCTGTTACATTCTACTTCTTAGAAAGCTGCATTGAGTTGTGAAACTGTATTTGGAAACTGTATTGAGAAATAACCAAAACGGGGGAAAACTCATTGAAGTTTCAGATCAAGGAAAGACTGGAGCAACGTTCTTTCAAAAGAAATTCTGTTCCTCAGATCGATGCTACAGAACCGAATTATGTAAGTAGCTGAATCACAGAGGTCAGAGATCGGTGCAAGTGACCAGCGGACAGTTTGAAGTCGTCAGTGGTCATGACAGCTGGATCAAGTGAAACATTGAGATGAGGAATTTTCTGCCGGAAGATGTTGATAAAAAGTTTTCTCCAGTTCAACGAAGCAGCCTTTTTCTGATAGATACCCTTGACGATGCACGCGATATTCTATTCGAATTTTTGACGGACCGTGAACTAGGAAGGAACTATTGAGGAAGTGTGGACGATTAGCAATACAGAAGCAGATTAAAAATATCATTTTTTATTTTGCGTGTTATCTGGTAATGCACAGCCGATGAACGGGAGAAGGTGTTCCTCATGCGTTAACAGTTACGCGGTCATCTATAATATATCTCACGACACTCATACAAAAAATGCAAGATTCGTGCCCACATGTTATAAGTTATATTTATATAGTAAACTTCTTTAAAATTCAAATAAAATTCTCTGAGATAGTTATCTGTAATTATTCTATCAGTTTTTTTAGTCACATTTCAGATTGTCATTGAAACCACGTTTTGCAAACAGTGGTCTAGTATATTCAATCTAACTTCGTTTAACATGCATTTGCAGGGCCGTGGTAGCCAAGGAGTCATTGCTGCGAATTCGTGAGAAGTTTTTGCTTTCTTTTTGTTAATTCGTCGGTAGATCCAGTCTCGATCCACTAAAGATCCGTTTT
Organism: Trichonephila clavata; assembly: GCA_019973975.1. NCBI lineage: Eukaryota > Metazoa > Arthropoda > Arachnida > Araneae > Nephilidae > Trichonephila > Trichonephila clavata. Next base: position 1,151,859 of record BMAO01030301.1, read on the forward strand.
GTAGAGGGACTGGGTACGTTGAATCTGTCTAAGCTCAATATCTTTTTCTTTAAATTGTCCTTCAAATCTAACGTGGAATAGAAATTTGGAGAGGAAGACGCTGGCTCAGATTTCGCGTTCGTTGCTTAACTACGGTTTAAAATGTCGAGGTCCGTCACCAATACCTCTCGTGTAGCTACTAAGTGCGATGCTAAAAAACAATCAGGTATGCTTTTACAGTAAACTGCCTTTAAAAGCTTAAATATTTTTCTAATTTTGAAAGTCAAATGATACTACTACTTTTGATTATAAACGTAGATATTATTCTTATCCAGGATACTTTCGCAGATTTCCAAGGCTTAATGCTGCATTCAAAATTCCTGTTATTAGCTTTATATTTAGGAATTTTATTTTGGATTTGAAACAAAACTATCTCGAAGTATTACACTTTTCAAAACATTATGTTATTTATTAAGGAGGAAAAAACATTACACAGACTATGTATCCAACAAGAACTTTTTCTTCAATCTCTATTATTTTAATCAACATTTGAGTAACAGACAGCAAATATATTTAAGCCAGTTTTCTCCTAGTTACAAAGACATGCACACATCTCAGCGTCAGTGTTTGATTATTTGAGCACTCCTACTCCTTCGAGGGTCGGCCTTGTTGAAGGCACCCAAAGGTTGTCGACAAACAGTGAATCGCGAGGTTAATCCTCCTGGATGCCCAACCCTTTTGCTCAGGCCTGTGTTTGGATAAGGCGTGGGACCCAAGGGTGGGCTCATCATCGTTCCTCGGAGGCAGGATGACTGGCACTGGTTTTGTTTACTTTCAGCCACTTCTATACATCTGGATTAAGTTTGGAATATTTGTCTCAAAAATAAAAGAAAGTTCTAACCTCGCACTTGAATTCAAGGCAAGATTTAGAGTTAAAGCAAATATTGCTTATAAATGCACCAAGAGAAAAATTTGTGGAACTGAATAGAATTCCATTTGCACGATAATTCAAAAAATTACATTTATAATTTTTTTTTATTGATGGTAGAAGAAGAGTTTATAGAAAATTATACAATGAAAATATTCGTAAACTTTCCAACGTTTTCTTCTATAATTTCAGGAACCAGTTTTTTTTTACCTCAAATTTTTTTTAGATGCTAATTTTTCTAGATGCTAATTTTTTTTTCCAGCCAAATTCTTCACACCCCAACAAAATTTCTTTAATGTAATAGGACAAAGCATTCCTAGATAAAATGATTGTTGATACAAAACACTATCATTCAGTCTTTAAAGTCCCTTTTCCCCCTTACATTATTTGGATTCGCTAAAGGCATACCCAAGTAAAAAGTTAACCCTTGCCGAAGGAATATAAATGCTGCCGAAAAATATTTAATTTAAATTTCATCTCCTTGCTCGCGATATGACTCATCGCTCATCCCCTTCTGTTTGCAAAAAAATAATCTTCCAGGACACAAGGCTTTTACATTCAAAACACTGAACAAGGAGTAAATTAGGCGAGTGGAGAGAATGCATCGTTTATTATCTTCGATTAACAAACAAAACAAAAATGGGGGAACAAAAAGAGTTAGAATTCAAACCAGACGGTAGTTTAAATCACTTAAGAACGTGAAAAAAGGAAGGGAAAAAACTTTTAAGAGACCTATCTCACCAGCATTCGCATTGATGTTTATCTTTATCACATCTGAATGATTAGAGAATTTTCTCTTTTTAGTGGTCATAATGAGTGGGCAGAACAGAAACAAGGGAGGGGAGGGCCCAAGGACGACTACTCTTCGCCCACCCCATTGCACGAAGCAAACGATATTGAAAAAAAAAATGGAGGAAAGGAAAGAAAAAGATCTTACTGCTGCTCCCCCTGCATTTACATTCGCTACTGCGGAGCTGTTTGTTTTCAAGATCGATGGCTGTGAAGAGGCCTGAAGGGCGGTCATGACCCCTTGAACACCGCTGATGGACCCCGACGCATCCGAAGCGAGTCCTTCTGCCCACCGAGCTGTGGAGAGAACTTCTTTGTGTCCATTTGTGCTTCGCTGCCTCCAAGATGTCTGAAGAGTAATAATGTGTGATGGAAAAGCATTAACAGTGAGAGAGAGCCCGCTTTTGTTACTTTCTGCAGTCGCTTTAATTTTTATGATTCTTCTTTTTGAAAAACAAGTCGCGACTGAATAGTTCCGATGCAAAGACCGAACGTGTTGGCCGTTCTTTTTTGCTGTGAACAGTAGATTTTATTTAATAATTTATTTTCCATTTCCATCACTGTACTTCATCGGAATGTTTATACCTTCTTTAAAAAGTGTCTCACGCTTTCTGACCAGGAGTAAAATATTGTTAAAGAAAAGGCTATTCATACTTGCTACCCGCTTAGATTTTCAATACCTGAGACATTTCTTTTTCAATTTCGTCCAAGTTTCGATAATTTATAAAAAAATAATTTTTTTTAAAAAAATAAATTTTAAAAAATCTCTTGGGTAACTCTTGATATTATCAACCAAATAATGGAAAAGTAAAATTGCGATTGGTGTGCACTATTTCGAATAAACTATATGTTTTTTTTACAGCTCTTTATTAGACTTAACTTCCTGGTGAAAGGGAACGCGCAAAACAAAGTGTTAATGGAACAAATGTCCGAAACAAAAACAGCTTGTCGGAAAAACACGTCCGCCAGCGCTGCAAATACGTAAGTTTGTTATTGTGCGCGAACAAAAGACATCGGCGATTAAGAACGGGCCAGCATTGTCCTTCTCAGCAAAGGCGTGGACTGACCGTTTTAAATGACCTGAATGTTTTCCTTCAAATGCCATTCTGTTCTCGGAGGACCGCCCACAGAGAGTTACATTGGCTTCATTATCGCTAGAGGAAGACTTTTAAGACAGTTACAAGGATGTTACAATTCCATTGGATGAGGGTTGCCATTCCTCTTTGACTCGCGTTATTGAAAATGCAAAGAATAAGCGAACATTCAAATATGTTAATTTGTACTTATTCTCGAAGGTAAATAAAGTTTGATAAGGGAAGCGATCGAATGATTTGTTAATTATTGTCTTAAGTTATTTCAATTCTAATTTAAAATATTTTGCTTCCATTCTTGCGCGTGTATATGTATTATATATGTATACATATTCTGCCAATTCACACTATATAAAAGCCGACACATTAAATGTTTTATAAAAGAAAATTAATTACATTTTTCTGAGAAATTAACCAGTGGCGAGAAAGTAATGTGATGGGGGATAATATTTTTCACATTTCTGTTTGGCGAAAAATGGGGGGGGGGGGAGAAAAAGTAAAATATATATATATATAAAAAACTGATTCACACACAGGTGATGAACTTCGAAATGCTTCTCGAGAAAATCCAAAGAAAAAGGGTATTCCAGTTAAAGAGCATACTTAACAGATTACTTAGAAACAGGTTAGAGTTTCCAAAAAAATCATACATTTAAAATGATTCTCATTACATAATTTGTCTAGTTTCTGCCAATTAAAAATCGTATTGTATTTCTATGAAATTATCTGAATAAACAGACCATTAGATTCATTAAGTTCCTCTTTTCCTGGAGAATAAGCGCAGTTTTTAATTTCTCAATATGGAAAGAATGCTAATAGTGGCATCAATTAACCACAGATAACATACTATCCAGTTTGCAAGATAACAACGTCCCGCTTCTATTTTTTTAGTTCTTTTTTGTTGCTAAAAGACTCTTAAGCCAGTCCAGTTGTTATAACTCATATTTGCTAGTCTCTCTCAACGCAATTCAACATAATTTCTCAATCTTATATTTAAAAAAAAAATTCTCTCTCTCTCAACACAATTTCTTAATTTTATCATTTAAAAATGAAAACTTTTTTTAACCTTCTAAGTTTTACAGTATGAGCAAGTTTCCCCCGTATTAATGTTACTTGGAACAGAACAGTGAACAGTAGAAGAGCAAATGAGTGTTATCAATGTGGAATGCAATATTCCCCAAACATTAAAGTTATCCCTCTGAACCACTTATTCAAACTTAATACGAAGTTCTCCAAAATCATTTTTTCGGGATCAGTGACTCTATCTTACCACAATGAAAATTTGAGTTCCTTCCGCTTTTACTTAACTATTGTTACAGATCAAAATTTCTTGTCATTTTGAAACTTTGTTAGAAAGATTCTTTTCTAGTTCCTTCATCTCCAAGCTTTCGCTTGACAATATGCAAAGACAATTAAATTTGTTTCTTTATCAGCACAGGACGGTTTTCAATCGATTGTTTTGATTATTATGATGGAGTGAAGTTCGCCCCCTTTCGCCTTATAGGTTTTCGCGTTTTAGTATTCATAATCGAAGGTCCTTCTTAAACTTAGATTTCCCTACATAAATTCGCGAAATCGTTAAATATTTCACAATCATAGCAACACAAATATAGAGAATAATTAAGAAAGTTATTTTTACTTTTCTGGTGTATGAGGTAAAATGTTTTAAAGGAATTGTCACTTTCTGCCAAAATATTGACTGTCCTTTCTCCCCCCTCCCCTATCCGATTCTAAGTGACACATGCTCTAACTAAGCTGAAACCTAAGGGGCTGAAAGGATCAAGAAACCACCGGTTTCATTTATATCCTAATCATTGATTGGTGTTGATGGGACATGAAATAATTAAAGGCTCGAGAGCAATGGATATAACCTGTCATACACCCATCTTACCAACAAGAATCTCATAAAATTAAAAACCGAGAAAATAGTTATTATTTGCCTGTTTATTTTAATTAATATGATTCTATAACAAAAAGAGAAGGAACCCAACTGGTCGAAGACATTCAGGGGAGGTATGAAGGAGTGAAATGGGTCATGTGGCGTGGGCGTGTGGAAGGAAGAAGGTTGTGAATCTGGGGCAGTTTGGAGGTCGTTATGGCAGATCGGTTCCGATTCTTCGCTGAGCTTCCAACCGATGGATGGGATCCTTTATGCTTTGTTTCGCATCGTGACCATTCCTCATTACTTCGAGATGAGAATTAATATTCCAAATGTAGACCACCCCAAAAATGGATAATTCTTACTTAAGCTTTCAAGATCGAGGATGCGCGGTGAGGTTCTCGCATGCTCCTGAGAACAGTATAATAAAGAAAATGAGTTGTCTTCCTTTTTTTTTTTTTTTTTTTGCTCAGATCATTTTGCTCTGCCAACTTTTTAAAAACAAACATTTCCTACTCCAGTACTTTCTTCAGTTTTTGCTCATCGGATCCTAAGTTTTATTATTCATTGAAATTCGTACAGATTTTTAATTACAGATTTTAATTGATGTCAGATGGAGCTCTTAATATTGAAAAAAAAGAAGAAAAATTCCAATTAAAAAAATTTAATCAGTAGACGAACATAAGATTACGTAATACATAAAGGCAGTTTTAGATTTTTATGCAAAAGGGGATACAAAATAATACACGAAATAACTATTAGACTGGACAAATGGCGGATATAAATTTGTTTCTAATGAAAATGTCCTTTTAAGAATTGAAAAAATGCATTTTATTAGATGTTTCGTTGACAAATGTCTTGGCGACGGAAAGCCCTCGCTTGTACGCATGTTTGGCTGTAATTAGTTACAATTGTAACCCCATTATGGGTCAAGAGGGGGGAAGACTTAGCACTAACGCCAAGAAAGGACACATACAATGTGCTCCTGACGCTATGCAATGAATATACTTTAAAATTCATTCAGTCCACACTGCTTATTTGAGTTCCTTAGTACGACTCCGAGCATTAGAGAATTTCTTATATATCAGACACTTTCTTTTCCCATGTATAATCTAATCAGAATTTAAAGGATTTTAAAAATGAAAACACATTAATTTTGATCAGTAATTTTAACAGGGAGAAAAAAATCATTCCTTTTTATATCAATTACAACAAGTAGGTATAGCTTTAATTTTTTAATTGAAGAGGTGGGTGAAAGATGTTATATATACGTATATGTTTTGATGGGTCGAATGCATTTCTTAGATTAAGCAGGAAAGAGAGTAAACTTCCGAAGGGATCAATTTGTAAAACGTGTCTTTACACATCATTTAGGAAAACGAGGAAAATATACGTTAAAAGAAACATTCTTGGTTTTTCAGAACTTGGAAATATTACATCCGGAACGTGAGTGCTGTATGGATTAGTCACTGAGAAAATTAGTTTCTGTCTATCCACTCACCTCATGAAACTTAAAAAGTAATTTCTCATGAGATCTCATTCAACTAGAATGTTAGAAAGTGAAATTCATTTAATGAGGTTTAGAATTCTTTTTTATAGATGCATATCGAGACCCTTAGGATTTGTTCAAGTGAGAAAAATGAAAAAAAAAATTTTTTTTCTGTGACCTGTTATCGATATTAACTGATATATAATAAAATTCTGGGAAAGGAATAATCTATATTCCCTTTCATTTGCTCTGGTCCATTTACCTCGGGGACTTGAGGAAAGGCTTTCTCACCGCGGTGCATATGGCGAGCACGTAACATTACATCCGAGAGAGAGAAAGGCATCTTTTGTTCAGCCACACCAGAAGCAAATGTCTTGGGGAAGGTCTCCGACCTCTGCAACAACGCATTGTGCCAAATGTCCAAAGTGTCAGACAATCATTCGGCCGAAACTATCTTAGCCATGGAACTGTAATTAGTGAGAATTTCTGCAAGTGCTGATGTTCCAATGGCGTGAGGGTCCAATCAGCCGAAACATGGAGGGGGGGGGGGCTCTTGACACGACAATGTCGAAACAGCTGACGACCCTAAGCGAATGAAAATTGATTTATGGTATGTTTATTTTCGAGTGGCAAATAAGAGGTAATGAACAAGAGTGCCTTTGGGAGATGACGAGCGACGGAGATTCGCATTTGAAAGAAGAGTTCAATCAAGGCCCGTGGCATTTCGCATTGTGTGTGAAGGGCCATTCAAAAGTGAAATTCTTCATTTTTTATATCGGAAGAAGAAAAGGGACTGTGAGCGAGCAGATGAATCTTTTCAAAGATTATAATTGTGTTCTCTCTCTTTGAAAAAAATCCCGAGCAATGAGGTTTTTTTTTAATTCTTGTACATTAAGCATAAAAAACTCAAAAATTTCTATAGATATTGCAATATCATAAATGATTTTTGAATTTGAATAATTTCGATGTACTTCATTACAAGTAACATATATAATCAAGGTGAATTCAATAAATAATATTAACAATAAGAGGATTTATTTCTTGTCATTTAGAAAAACAAGAACCCTCGAAAACAGAAAAAATTTGCAAATGAAAATCTACCAACTTAAACTGGATCACACATTTTTTTAAATTTATGCACAAAAACCATTTATCACTCGGAAATAAGTTAAAGACAATTTCAGTATAACTATGTGTGTATGTGTGCAATTTACTGTATTAATATTCTTCAAATGACTGAACTATTTTAAAAATCATGTATTTTTGAAAAAATAAAGCGCCTTAAAAAGGTTTATCATGGGCCTTAAACAACGCGTTCACTGGACATGTTTGAGAGAAAAAATTTCTGAGCTATCCCTTTGGCCCAGTGCAGGAAGGAGGACGGTGGAGAATCAGATATAACTTTGAACTGTACAGGCTTTATCGGAAATCACAAATTACACAAGTCACCTGTAGTAATAGATTTAGATGTCTTGGTCATATTTGGAGAAGCTCAGATACTTAAAGATTATTCAGTACAATTTTTCAGAACAAGTTATGATATTTATATTTTTTAGACCTATTTATAATTTTTTACATTTTAATGCACTATGGAGAGAGAAAATATCAATATTACACTTTGAAAATATTGATGAATGATGAAATATATTGAAATTGAGAATATGAATATGGAGAATATTGAAAGAATGATGAACGCGTGGAACACACAAGTAGACCAGAAATTAAACTCTTAGGCTTGAAAGAAGTTTTAATAATATAATTTGTTAAATTTACTGCATTAGAATTATATACTAATTTTTACAGTTTAAAAAAATTCCACAAAGATTCGGAGCTCAAAGCTTCGTATAATCAAATCAAGCATCCACTTAAATAAAGATTCTAGAGTTCATAAGAACAGATGATGTTAATGGGTAATAATCTCTAAATCTCTTTTTAACTATACACAAATTGTATTTTTAAGAATTTTAAATAATTTTGAATTTTTATACACATATTTATGTAACAGATATGTGTTTCACATATTTGAAAAAAGTATCGTGGAAAAATAATAATATAGTTTTCACAGTATTTTTAATAGCTTATTTTAGTTATATTAGGTGTTACTATAGAAGGGACACATTGCAAGTTCTGTTTAGTCATTGAAATGCAAAGGATTGGAAATATGTCTGTATCCTTGATTCAAACGGGTGAAAAGTAATTTGAGCTATTCTCACCTTTCAAATTTGCCCTTCCGTTTTTCTCGGCGCAACTTCACGGAAAGAACAACTTATTCGGTCTTTCTCACGATTTAAGGAGCACGTAAACAATAATTAGAAATGCTTAAACCGCCAATCACACGAAATTCAAAATACATTAGCGCATTCCTTTTCGCAAATACCAAATTTTGAGCCGAGATTCACAGGCGAATCCATCATTTTAATATACTGTGACGGCAACGAAAACGTTCAGTGCGCTTGCTCGTCCCAACGTTCGCAAAAAAGATCTATTGTTCTTCGGACCCATACTTCTGGACCCTGTTATTAAATTTTCGTTTTTTACACCACAAGAGGGATGTTTAAAACACCATTTTAATCCTACCAGCAGTTTGAGATGATTTTCAGGGAAATCTGCTCCCCTTAATCTTTAATTTACATAACAATTAAAGAGTGTATTGGTACACACAAACGGAAATGATTTTCTCCAGAAAGTGAGATCAATTGCTTCCTGTTTAAGAAAATGGACGAAATCTATTTAATTTTCCAATTGTTGCCCTCTCGGATGTGTCTTGTGAGTCACCGCTTGTATTTTTACTTGCTTTTATCTGCGTGGTTTTATTTCCATTTCATTAACTGTGTCTTACTGTTTCCGGATTCGAGGATTGATTGTAAAGGGCTCTACGCCATTAGCATGATGACATAGGTGCAGAGAGCACGTGAACAGGTAAAAGTCAGGCTGAGGCCAACTACTTTTCAACAAATTCCTGTTTCTGTTTTATTTTTGTATCTCCAAGTACTGATTGAGAGGGAAAAACACAAAATTTCCAATTAAAACAAAGGAGCCGTCTGTTACATAAGTAATATTTTTTTAAAGTAATAAAATAATTAAGTAACTAAAAACAGCATATAAATATAATTTAAAATAATTTTTTTTTACTTTATTAAAATAATATTGTAAAAGGTTTTTAAAATAACGAATGAAAATATCAAATATTGATAATGTATAATTATTTAATTTCTATATTGTGTAAATTATTTTTTATTGGTTGCATTAATGCCACAGTGAGTCTTTGATGACTTTAACTATCAAACAAAGATAATGCACTCAGGTTGGTATTTTATATTTCCCGCAGTGATGGTCCAGAACTTAGAAGCCTAGCTGCATTTACATCTAAAGATTCCCATAATTCTCTACGGCTATGTAAGTAAAAAAAAAGACTGTGATTGTGAACTAAGTAAAAACTGTTACTAAATATTCATGTGTACGTAACTTTTCACTCATCTAAAAATCATGCATGCTGATAGATATTTTTTGTAAGGAAAATTAACTTTCTTCCTTTAATTAATTTTCTAAACATTTTATACTTTGTCTTTCAAAGTTCACCCCTAAAAATTGAACTCTCTTTTTCTCTGAAGGGGATGCGTTAATCAACATTCCCTTAGGTAACCAAACTGGTTCACGATTTTCTCTCTATGGACTTAATGCAACAAATTAAAAGACCAGATGAGGTATAATGAGGATGTAAACAAGACTAAGTGAAGCACCTGAGAAGCGTCGGGCCACGGAACAGACACCCACTCGGGTACAGAACGTCGAGGTCGAGAAGAGGAAAGGTAAAAGTAAGAAACTGGCGTGTGGGCTGAGCTCAAACTAGAAACTGAAACTGGAAGGGGAGTGCCACTTCGGGAAAAAAAAACGTTGATATCCTTCGAGAAAGTGGAACACGAGCAAAGAAAGATCCTGACTGGTTTCTGTCTTTTGTGATGAAATTCAGTCCTGTATTGGTGGGAAGCTGTTTTGACAATTTTGAGTAGGGGGGAAGAGACAGTCTGAGGACAATCAATAATAGATCTTTCGATAAGAAATGGGACTCCAATTGTATCACAAGATGAATAACTGAAGATATATTTTTGTTGGATTTAAAAGCAAGCGTGGATAGATTTAAAAGATTTAAAGGCAAGCACACATGTGTTATGAAACACAGAAGAAGTGTAGGATGAAACACGAAGCAAGATACACAATATTTTAATAAGAAAATTAAATGTGTTTTTATAGTTTTGATCGAATTTTACACACAAACCCTAAGACTCTTATCACTTAAAATTTATAATCATTAATGATACAACGATATAGTCTTCATTGATGTAAGAAAAATTTTCATACTTAAAAGTATTTGGAACTGTATATCTGGTAAGGGATTTTTATTCTTGCAATAATTTGTCGTAATTATTAACGAACTTAAGGTTGTTGCTATTAAGTATTTCAGTGCAGATTCTTGCAAGAAATCCAATACGAGGTTAGAAATATTTATTCACTACCGTGGGGTATCGAGACACTCAAAACATATATACCATCAAAGGTTTGGTTTGGAAAGACATTTTTTTTAAGTGTACGCCTTCTGAGGCCTGTTTTAAAATAAATTTCAGCAATATTTTCTTTAAAAAAAATCTAGAGTAGTTGATATGTAAAAGGAATGTGGAAATCTTTAAAAACATTTGACTAATAAATAAGCCCTCACCTAACTGTTTCCTTAAAAAATAATTTATTTATTCATGACCGCCAAATTTCAATTCTTTATTTCTAGCTTATTCAGTTCCAAGAAAAAAGATTCCAGAATGTTGGTTTGATACCCAGTAACAAACCGATATAAGTAAGGCCACTGAAATTCCTCAACGGCTAAAGATAGAAACAGCCATCATCGCACGAAACTCAAATTAAAAGGTAGTCAATGTGACAGTGACGGATGAAGATGACATCGCCGAGTGATATTTCCAGGCTCCATCGGAAGAGGTGGACAAGATTATCACCTGAACAGTGGGCGAAAGTGACGCCCCTAATCCTGTCATTTGAGCCCGGCAACGCTAAACAATGGGATAAAAATCATTTAAATATGATGGCTTGTTTGGGTAAGAGGTTCTGTCTCATTAAGCATACACAGTTTTGCAACTTCTGGTGGAAGCAGGTCGGAGATTGCGTCACAGATGACGTCACCGCTGCCATCAACGAGTGCTTATAAGGAGATGGGTCAGGTTCAGATAGGAGGAGGCAAGTTGACCTTTGGGTCCAGTCGATAAGACATTTCTCTCTCTAAAGTGGACTCGTGTGCTCATCCTTTGCCTTCAACCGGTTGCCCTGATCACGTGACCAGAAATGTAAGCAAAGGTGAAAAAAATTTATAGAATGCCATATTTGGTTTCTATCGAAAGGAATTTCATTATCTACGGTTTCCTCTGTACCTTGTTTTCAACTAATGAATTTTCTGTGAAGAAAGTATTTACGACAACATTCTCACTTTCTTTCGTAAATGTGAAACAAATACATAGAAAAGGAAATCGAAATGAAATTGGATATTGGTTGAAAGGAACACACAGTAAAGAAAAATCGATATTTTTAAGACTTCTTTGACTTTTTTTCGTGCTACCTTGTAACAGAATAACATTCAAAATCTTCAACTGAAAATTGGATTTTCATATTCTGTACAATAATTTCATGAAAATAAAAAAAATTGCCGTGAATGTTTTAGTTTTCATGCAACATTTAATTCTTTTTTCTTTTGAATTTTTAACCGCAATATTTATTCGGCGAAAAATAATCAAACTCAAAGGGGAACGCGTATCTAATAAGATGTACGCACTGCACTCTAGCTTGTTAAATTATTCATAAGTATACGTCACACTTTCAAAGACATCATACTAATGAAGCAGATCGTACAAAAAAAATAAATAAAAAACGTAAATAATATGTTAAAAAATGAGTACAAATGTTTAAACACTGTCTCATGCTTACAGTCTAAGTGCACTGCTTCATCTCGATCAATTCAACTGTTCCCCCAAACTGATCAGTTTTGCAGTAACAATGAGCACCCCTCTAGAATGTTTTACCGAGGGAAATCAAAGCAGTAACACTGTGAGTACACAATTTTGCTCTTTAAAACTTCGTTTTACATTGTAAAAAACATTTTCTGTCTTACTGTCACCGAGATGAGTCAATCCTGGTTATGGGTAAGGATGTGTACAATGACCGAGGATTTGGTAAAATAACCGAAAACCTTATAATCCCGGAACCGAAACCGGAACTCCCGGGCACCGCACCCAGAGTCCATCCCAAACAATGTTTTCGTAAAGGGGCATCCTGCTGACCGCTTCCCCGAGGGGTGGCGGCTAACAAAACATCTGCAGCAGAAAAGAGATACCATCCAAGTGTGTCACGAAGTCATCAAGGTCTGAAAGACCCCCTGTCATACAATTTTTATTGCACATCTCACTCTTTTTGGCAGGTCTTTTTCGTGAAGGAGTAAATGACAGACCACTCACGTCGAAGAGGGTGGATCACATCGTGATGTGGTGCAATCAACCTTTCGTGGAAGTCCACGTGAAGAAAGTGGAAGAATAATATTGAATGGGCTCGCCGCTAACCCTTTTCCATACCGACCCTTAAGTCTCCGCACAAACCTTAACCTGAATCGTTCATTTTATCATACGAGTTAAACTGGTTTAGAAGCGGTTGCGTTTTTCGAGAGTATTTGTTACTATTTGAAACTGTCGAACGAGACATTTTTCTGAGTTAAATTGAGAGGCAGGTTTTGATCTTTAGCGAATTCCAGTTGTTCCAGACTAACGATTTATGTATCACTGGTGATCTCACTTCTCTCGTTATACTGAATAGGGGTGTTACATATAAACGGACCTCGATACAGGTTATTTAACAAGGCCTTTTCAGAACATTACGCCACACATATTTTTAGCAATCTATTGTGAAGCATTTTAGTTTCAATCAATGCCGTTGAATAATTTATTTATTAAGTTAGAATTTTTTCTTCAACTGAAACTAATTTAATGTTTTAGAAGGCAAAAAATTAAATTTAGTAAGAAAAAAAGGCATACCTTATTCGTGTATGAAGCATTGCAAATTAAATATGTAAATATTCATACTTTATGAATGCATTGTTTTAGTATTTAAGTGACTCAGTAGTTATTACACTGGTATGACTACTTTGTAAATCTATGACCAGAATTAGTCTTCTGTCAGTTAGACGGAATTTATCATTATAATAAATTCCAGAGCAGACAAATTTAAGGAATATGGCAAGCACTCCATTCCTTCCACCACCGAATACTATATGATTTCAGTGCAAACATATTTCTGTTTGCATTTTTGTAAACATTAAAAGATAGTTGGCCAAAGTAGAAGCTTTAATCACCGCCACATTGTTTATAACATTGATTAAGCTCCACAGGCCCGATAATACTTTTTACTTGGTATTTTTTATAAATTACGGGAATATAGAATAAAAAGAAAATTGAAAAAAGACAGAGCTGAGTCTGCTGCAGAATACCATTACAGCGAGACGAAAACTATTTAAATAAAAAAAATAAGATCAACAACAGGCAGCAGATAGAATGATCTGGAAAATATTTCTGGTTCCTCGTCAATCAAACTCATAGCAAAACTTTATTTGCTGTAAAAGTTTGTTTATGTAAGAGTTTTTCTTGTTTCAGTCACATATTTTTCTCTCAAAAATCTGTTAATTCTCATACCTCTGTTTACCAACCACTGAACCGTGTCGAAGCAAACGTGAAACAGAGCTGCGAACTTAGTTCTGGAGAAGCGAAAGTATGCACGTGCCTCTTTCTTTCCTTGTTCTTGTTCTGCTTTATTCTCACGCAAGAGAAAAAAGCGACTAGCACATATCGTGATACTGGAATCGAATTAAATCCTATCAGAAACTATCCAGGCGTTATCAAGAGTCCAGATCTTTGAAACTGAAATTTTTTATCGAACTGAACATGAAATCTAACTTTCCCTTATCTCTTAACTGCTCTACAAAACCGTTTTCTTTTTTTGTTTATAACGATATGTAAAATCAAACATATTTATCAATTATTCATTTAAGCCCAAATATCATGCTGGAACAATTTCTGATGCTGTGTAGTTTTTTTTTCATTCATATACTGCACTTGATGGTTTTAAATATTTGTATTCAAACCAATACAATATCGTTACTTTTTCTTTAAAACAAATTTGTTAAGTGTTTGAGAAATAACTAGAAGTGTAAGCAAACGGTATTATTCGCTACGGAAAGTAATGCCAAGGAACAACAAGATTAATATGAATTCAAATCCACAATGAAGTTCATTTGAGGAAAACTAAAAGATTCACTATTGGCGAAACTCGAGTTGTAACCGGCTGTCTAATGAGGATTTCTTCTTAAAGTAGCATAGGGTAATATTTTTTGATGTTTTACTTAAACTGCCACCTCCTAACAAAGAAAACGTCATGTGCAATTTAAGTTCTAACATATACAAGGGAATGAGAGAGGCATGGAGCTGGACAGCTTGTTGTTAATTGATGGATTAACGATTAACAAGATTCACTTTTTAAGAATTGTGTTCATCCACTAGTGATACGTCAGAACCTTGTTTCGGACCCTTATTTACGTTACGTTATAAGGGAAAAGTTCTTGGACAAGTCTTACTGATCGTTATTTCTGAAGCCATCAGAGCATATACGGGTGCTTCTGCCATTTCGTGAAAGCAAGTACTCAGAGAGTGTGCCTGCAATTTTTCAGATGAGTCAAATTCCGATTATTTAAAATTCACTCGATCATTTTCATAATTTTTAAGTTGGATAGATTCATAAATTAATTCGTTATGTTGATCGTTTGTATTTGTGGCTATTTCTGGTGTATGTGTGTGTGTCATGACATCTATTCCTATTGTTAGATCGAGTTCGAATCACAGAATCTCGAGGGTGAGACCTTCGGAGTTTCATAGTAAGACTATGAGGCAACCAATATAGAGTTAGAGTAGAATTATGTTTGTTATTCTATGTTCAAAATTTTTCTTACATTGTTTCCCTATAATTATTCTAGTTATTTTTCTGCTTTGGCTGTATTTACAGTTTTAGATTAGTTTTCCAATTGATATTATTCCATCCAACAATATTACTTCAAAAAATTGAATAGCTGTTTAAAATTGCTGATTTATTTTTAGAACAATATCTCCAGCTGGCCAAGAATTTTGATATATTAGGAAAGCTTTTAGACCACTGATCCCTGAGGAAAGACTCCACATAAAATACGAAATAAGTCAATCGTGTTTCCACAAGCAACATACCAAAACCCGTGAAGCAGAAACGCAACGGCATTGGTAAAGGTCAGTAACGGCGCCCAGAAAGAAAAAAAGTTTTCTCTTTCCCTGGTAATGCCAACCGCTAACCGGGAGTGACTGATTCAATGCCCTTGCGCCTCAGATTTCCAGAAACCGAATAATTGCGATTGGTCATTTAGAACTTACGCAATGGCTTCTTCTCTAGAAAGAAGATACAAAGAGAATTCAATACTCCGCAAACAGTAGGAATAAAGATATCAAAAACAAAGCTTTCGTTTCATCCGATTCTTTAACCCGTGACCTCCAGATCCATCGGGGCACAATGCGAAAAGGATCCAAGTCACTCCAAGTGTGTTTTGGGTGAAAAGGTATCGCTTGCAGAAGGTTGCGTCCTGGAGACACGTGACCCTCTTCCTCAAAACTGACATTCTAACGTGTGCTAATTAGGGAAAAATTTTGATTTTCACTAAAAGTGTTTTTTAAAAAAAATTTGAGATGTCTGTGAATGAATTAGAAATTGTTTTCAATGAAAAGAAAAGAAAAATTTAAATATTTTGTATACCTTTTGTTGTACTCTGATATTCAAAGTAAAAGGTGAAATCTCTCTCTCTCTCTCTCTGAAATATTTTTGATAGTTCTTTTAAATCAGAAAAAAATATTTTGCTGCAGCAAATTTTCCAATAGTTTTTTTTTAAACTTTTCTTTGTCTTTCATTATTTTTGGTTTAATTTTAATATGTGAACTTAAGTATATGTGAAAAATAAAAAAAAATATTCAAACAGAGACTACTTGCAACAACTAAGAAATCGCATAAATTATTTTTTGCCAAACTTTTAAGTTCAAATATTTTTTCTATTCAGTGGCGCACACAGGAATTTTTCAAGGGGGGGGGACTTAGTGTCGGAAGTCAACCATTCTCATATCATCCTCTAATACGACCTCCCCCCCCCCAATAAATTCTTTTGATTTTTTGTCGGTTTTTGGGAACAGAAAACAGTAAAAAATTAATTATTGAATAAATAGTTTGCACTAATTAACAAAACTAATTAATAACAGAAACTAAATTAAATTTTATTTAATATATACCATCGAAAAAAATCAAGGCCTTTCGGGGGGGGGGGAGTCGAACCAGGAGACCCCCTTGTGTAAGCCACTGTTTCTATTGTACGTGAGTATAAATTAATATCTCCTCTCGAGGTAGGTTGGTATAAAGAATTCAATTTTTATAGGTTTATACAATACTGGAGTTTTTTTTCCAAAAATACACGTTTTATAAAGCATATTTATATATATTAATTAATTTTTTTAACAATACATTATACAACAATGTTATGTCTCATTCGACTACTGTTAAATTAATGGAATATAGATGCACTGCAATTGAATTAATATGATCAAATTAGAGCGTATCCATCTAAGAAGAAAAATCCCATTAGATAGCAAATGGGCTCAAGTGAAGTAATATAGAAAATATTTTCAAGTAGCGCTACAAAATTGTTTTAAGAAATATAAAAGAAGAATCTTATATGAATTAAGAGTTATGAAAAACTCATTTTATAGAGAGAGAGAGAGTTAGTTGATTTAAATTAATCTCGCTGTATGGATGATGGAATCGTGATTTGGAACCATGGGCAAATGACGAGAATAAAACAAAGCTAGTAGCTCATTCCTTGAAGCCTAGTTCCATTAAAAAGTGTAGAACCCTTCCATTATTTCTCACGACAGTTCTTTTGTAGAATCAGCACTTGAACGGGTAGTTAATTTGACTACGATATCTATGTCTATAGTGATTATATTGGTGAATCAGTTACATATTTCAGGTTGTAATGCTTCACTTCAGCTTTAGCGTGATGTTAGTTTAAGAAATCTCTCTCTCTCATCTGTTCCAAACCATAATTTTTAGCGCGTTTTTCACGTAGTGTAAAAAAAGCGCTATTAGGACGCAAATTTCGTCTTCGTTCCATTATTTGTCGTACCTTTTTCTCAGCCAATAAGCAACCAATTGACCTCGGGTTTTCGGCATTAAATATGATCCGGCTCATCTAGGGCACAAATGCGACCAAATGCCGAAAAACAACATGTGAAAAACGCACCAAAATTACTTGGCCATTCCAATGATTGATATCTTGTCATTCTACGAGTTATTTTTTGTGCAGATTTTCTTCTGACTAAAGGCTTTTGAATTGTATCACTTCTTACGAATCAAAGTGAACCAATAGAAAGATACATATTTGTTTTATCTGCGTTTTTTTTGATTGATTGCTCGGGAATGGTTAAACGAAGGTAGCAAATAAATTAACCAATTCTTCCCCTGATGTGGTTATATATATATAAAAGCATTTCCCCGGAATTTTTTTTACACGGTGACAGGAAGCGAGAGAGCGAAGCATAATTCACGGTGGACGTTTAGAGGCTGCGGCGCATACCAAGTAGTGTCGCTATAAACAAGCGAAACACTGTGCGAAACAATAGAAATGTCTTTCCCGCCAAAGAAGGGAGGTCGTTGGCAATGAGACATGGGGAGGGGGGGAGTCGTAAAAATGAATAAAAGGAAAAGAAAATAGCCCTACGAGAATCGAATTATCTCCGCAATGAAAGCAAAAGTTCCTGTCGCTAAAAGGGGATTCCACACTCGCTGTTTAGTTTGAGGAGAATCAAAGGTAAATGAATTTGCATAAGTTGTTTTTTTCTCTTTTTTTCAATATTTAACCTCGAAAACACTACAATGAATGATCGAAGAATAAGTTTGCGATTGTTTACAGAAATACGAGAATTTGGAAAATATCATAAATCATATTGTCCAACCTTCTATGTCAATTCATATTTCTTTTCATTTAGTTTCTTATGGATTTAGGACTTGTAAAGAATTATTTAGTTAGCCATTTATGGTACTCAAAGGACCCATAGGGGGTTGCAAATCTTCGAAATAAAGATGACTCTCTAGGCTTTTGATTTACTGTTTCTGATTTGTATTTGATGGAAAAGAAAACGTGATCTATCAAAAGTTTTTGGTCATCGGGTAAATTGATTGAAAGAGAAATCATGCATTGAATATTTTTGTATTTTGTCTAATGCGCGTAGATGGAATATCGGATAACTAAATATTAAAGAATCTCATTCTTCGAGAAACTGAAAAAAAAGGATATTTATTTGGTTTTTAATTTTCAGCAACACATCTCGCAAAATTCTTTGCTACTTTTTTCTTATAGCGAACATTTTCCTAATATTTTCAGCTGATGCACAGGTTAAACAAACACATTCATCAATGTCTGAAATGTTTTCATGTGCTTTAAAAACACCTGAATGCTTTTGTTTTTAAGAGAAAAAAAATTAAAAAAAATATATTAAAATTCCAAGCAACACATTTGTCAAAAGCCTGTCGCTTCAAAAAGTTGAGGTATTTTTCGAATGTTTAGTCTTTATTTTTGTTTCTTCATGAAAATATTTGCCGCTTTAACTCGCTTTTCTTGTCAAATTTCTAAGGTGGTGGAATCTGATGGATGCGCTCACTTTTCAGAATGAAAAGGTGATATGTTGGTTTTGCTTTATTTTCTATTTTTATTGAATCCTCGTAAATTAATCTCTGAAATTGAATTCCTTTGATGAGAGTAAATGCAAAATAAATTGTCAACTTTCTTCTTCAATTGACTCGAGTCAGCGAAGAAGCCACCCGATTGGCGCCTTTGTTTACTGCTCGAGAGGTCAAGCAGCTCTCGAAAGGGCAAAAACTGGATTCTAAGATGGCGTTAATAGGAATTAAAACCAAATCTCGGCCATCATCACTGATGCCCCGCGGGGGGTCAGCCAGGTTGCTCTGAAGAAAGTCACCCCGTTCGCAGACTGGCGGCTTTCTCATCTTGGAAATCACTTGCGCCGCAAGAAACTTTCGCTTCATAAACGAGATGAAGAGTGATTTCAGTTCAAACGCGATTTCCCAAAAGCGATGACTAACACGGCTTTTCCACTAATAAGTTTCATGTATGGTTTGTGAGCAAAATTCTTTTTTTTCATAAACCATGCGTTCAAAAAATAAGCTGATTATTTAAGTATATTTTTGTTTTATTTTCAAATAAATTAAAAACACTTGATTTCTTAAATGAATAAAAATTATGCATCGTTTATACTTAATTTTTAAAATTATTTTTGTACTTACATTGTATATTTAAGTGCGTTTCGTGCGATGCGTTTCATCCATCTACTTACTGATCCTTCACAGAAGGCAATGCATAAAATTCTAATGAGCTTCAAAAAGAAAATCAAATCAATTTAAATGCAAAGTTTTTAATGGATTCTCAAGCACTTAAATGTGATGTCTTTTCTGAGTCAAAATATTAGTCTTCAGTTGTAATCTTAATCAATAATTTGTTTTGAAAGAAAAGACAATTTGTTGAAAAGTGCAAGGTATTTGTTTATTAGTAATACTTATAATAAGCAAAAATATTCTAATAAACTTCTAATAAAAATATTCTTCTTTTAGCACTTAATATACAATAAAAGTACTTTGAAATTACTTTTTCTCTACTTGGAATTTTTTAAAGTCGTTACACATAAAAAAAAATTCGTTATCAAATGTTACATTGGAAATAAAAAAATTCCTTTATTCCTTAGCTGCCTTCATGTAATAATTATCTTGATTTAATTGGCGCTTTCGATAATGCATTCCACAGAATATGATAATTTAATGGAACATTTTTAAACGGTGTTTAAAAACCATTTTCTGCCGATTCCAGAACGCTCGGCAAACCCAAGTAAAGATGGATAATTGTGTTAATTTTATTTCTAAATCTGGACCATAATTTAATTTATTACAAATTTTTTGATTTGAATGGATTGCCGACTGGGTGGCGTGGTTGGTTTGTCGCTGGCCTTCTACACCCAAGGTTGCGGGTTCAACCCCGGCCCAAGTCGGGGGATTTTCATGATACAGAAAATCGACAGCGGGCCATGTCGTATGATTATACGGCATGTAAAAAATTCCTAGAGTGTCCGTTTGGCTCTAATGCTCCCGGCAAAATTAAATCCTAGAACCGGTTCACATCTTCAAGAGCTCAGCTGCCTCCCTCTGTGGAGGAAACTGGGCTTCAAAATTGCTTGCTGTAATTGGTATAGCCTATATGGTGCAGCGCTAAAAAGTGATACCAGCTCCTGGGGAATGTTATAGGTCTGCAAAGGTTTAAAATACCAATATGCGCAGCCCCATTGAAGAAAAAAAAATGTGAATGGATCGTTTATTAACATTGCAGTTTTCATTTAAACAATTTATATTTTTCTAATGGGTAATTTTAGTGATTTTTGTTAACAAAAGATTAAAACTTGTTTTGAATTTAAAAAGTCTTTTCACAAATTCATTACTTTTCGAAAGAAAAAGAAAATTGGAGTGGGAAGTTGAGGATTCGCTTAATTTGAAAACCCTTTAAGTTTCAAAAGACTACTTTAATCTTTAATGCTCATTATTTATAACGAGGTACACATTTTTTTCTTTCTTTCAGTGTATGGATAAAATTATAACTGAAAACTTATACATAATGTATTTATGGAAGCAAAACACAGAAAGTAATTTTTTTAAAAAAAATAAAGTGTACGTTTTATTTTAACAAAGTTAAAAGGTAGAAATTTCAGGTGTGTATTGTTTCCATTTTATACTTATAATTTTTTTTCTTACTTAAAATTTGATGTTATACTTAATAATGATTTATAGTATCTAAAATGAACAATTTAATTATTAGAATCATTTTCTCGAATACATTTTAATGAGGAAAAACTAAAGCTTCTACCTAATAAACCACGAACAATGAAAGGAAAAGGATTTATAACAGCTTCAAAATAAAAAATCTCTGGTATAAATGAATTAAAATAAGTATTTTCTTTCATTTTAAATCTAAATTTAAATTACCATATAGCCCCCCCCCCCGCCCATGGATGAAACCTCATTTGCATTAATAAAAGTTCATTTTATTCATTCCTAATATTATTGTAAAATTGTCATTATTTGTGTCCACACCTTCGTTTAAAGTGCAATTTATGAATTAACTAAAAATTGCTCGTTTGATTTTGTTTTAATCTCATATGATGTCCATAAAAAAAAAATGCTTTCAAATTTTTGCTGATTTAAAGATGTAAAGGTGTGTGGGGACAGGTTATGAAAATTCTCATAAAAAATAATTCAGTGAGAAAATAGCTATTATTTTCTCTAATGGATCACACGTCCAATAAATGCATTTCATTTTGAGAAAGAATGGAAACTAAGTTATGTATATAAAATAGAACCTTGTATTGCACTCAATACAGTACATTAAAATTTCCTTATTTTTTTTATTTTTCTATTTATTCTTGTTTAAGAATAATGCAATTCTCTCAACTTTTTGATTTCAAGTTGATGTTTGTAGTTTTAGTTCGAATATTAACAAGAAATATTTTCTACAAAAGACACTCGCTGTAACAGAATTTGAAGAGATTCGTTGATTAAAAATTCGAATGTGCATTAAAGAAACAAGTTTTCTTTCCGAAAGGAATTTAATCTGCATTTTCTAAATAGCTATGTAGAAAAGATCATTTCTTTCAAAATCGTTTAGCGAGGGCTGGTCCATGTGTTTAACAATTCTGAGAGTTTTTTTTTTTTTTACTCTATTGTTACTGAAAATAATGTTCCGTTTTCTTTTTCACAGTTTCCGTTACATATTTTATCAGTGTTTCCTTAATCGTCTTTTCTTTCCCATGGCATCGAGAAGCGCCTTTCTCTTGGAGCGAACCCTTTCACTTGGTTGTTGGGGAGGGAGAGAATTTTTTTTAACACATTGGCGACAGTGTTTGGCGATACGATTACAAGTTTACGAAAGGAAACAAACCAGTTCTTTTTTTCCCTCCCTCCCCTCCTGTTCGCCAATCCGTGTTTTTAGTTACGGGCAACAACCGGCCATAGACCTTTGCGAGATGCCCGGCAACTCTTGAAATCGTAAAAGAAGTTAAAAAGAAAGAGCTCCGATCAGTGGAATCCGCTCGAAATACAATAATAATAACATTAAAAAAAGAAACAGCTCGAATCTATGAAATTACGGATAGGATTTCGTAACAAGCAAGGTTAAGCATACAATAACGATTTAATAAAACCTTGATGGGGGGGGGGGAATGTATCTACATGAGAATGTGTGTGTGAAGGGGGGGAGGGAGACGAAAAGAGTTTTTGCTTCCCTCGGGCAGTGTATGCGCGTATTAAAAAAGAATACAGTGATTTGATTTTTTTTTACTGGTATTTCTTGATGGGTTTTCGTGAGATATTGATGGTTCTTTGATGTATCTTAATGTAATTTTTTTCAAGTGGACTGTATATTCAATAGATAATAAGCTAACAAACGGAAAAAAGCTTAGCTTAAATTGGGAATGAATTAAAAAAAAGTAGAGTCATTACGAAACAATTGTATAAACTAAAACATTGCAAAACTCAGTGACTGGATTTTTTTTTAAAAACGAAGGAAAGCAATTCCAAATTTCATGCGGAAGACGTTAAAGATGGTTTTTTGATACTTCCGCTTCAATAATGCCTTGCTGCTGCTCAAGAATTAAGAACTCGTAAAATCAAAGAAACCCACACCAACAAGCTAAAACTACATATTAAGAATTGAGCAACATGTGACATGATTATAATCGTTGATGTTGAAAAACTCACATTTTAAGTGTTTTCGATGTAAAATGAAATGAGGGATTTGTTAATAATTTCAGAATCAATATCAATCTTAAGACGTATTTGCCACTGTAAAGTTCTTCAGAGCAGTTATTGCACTTCTTTCGGGAAATTCCTAAGCCCCTTTATCAAAAGAAACTGATTTTTGCCTTGCATATTGAAAGGAAATATTTTAAAAATTACTTATTGATTTGTTTTTCAATAACCAGTTAGTTCTGTTAGAAATCGTTTATCCTAAAAATTTTACCTAAATGTATACATTTTTAAAACTGGAAGTACCTAACAATATTCACGAAAGCAAAAATATTTTAATCCAACATTCCTTGCATTTATCCCCATTTCTTAAAACAATAGAAATGGAACAACCAGCAGAAGCAACCAAGCTGGACTTTTGTAAAAAAGAAACGCTGATTAATTCTGTAATATAACAACGATTGTGTCTTCATTTTGAGAGTGTTGGATTCACATAATTTCTATGTGAAGCATTTGAAGACTTTTTGCAATTGTTATGCAGAACTATCCAAAATGAAAGAATTCTACTGGCGCTAAAATCCACCCGTTTTCAGCCATTTTTGGCTTAAGATAGGCGAGTGGAAAGAAAAGCGGCATACCTGCTGTTGCCAAAATCACTGTGAAAAATTCCAGTCCTGTGCGAAGAATGTAGTCCAAGACCATTCAGACTCGAATGCCAGTGCGCGTGAGGCTTTCTGAGGAAATCTGATTTGTGGAACTTTATTTTTTCATACAGTTAGGGGGGTTTGTCACGAAGCGACGGTTTCTCATCTCCATCCTTGGACAGCTGCTGCTGGAGACACTCTCAAGGCGATCGGGGATAAACGTGCGGCTTGAAGCCTCACAAAAATGCAGATGGTCTCTTTTGCTTTTTCCATTTTTACACTTTCACTGTATCGGTGCGGATGAGTCACAGAAAACAAGGCAAATTACAGAGTTGTGCAATATTTAAAAGATGAGGAAAATATTGTAATTTTGCTGCTTTTCAATTCTGACACCTGTCACGGCTTTTTTAATTTTTGATGTTATTATTCTTCACACACAGTCGGTACAAACTAATTTCTGGAATTTTTTGAAATTTTAAATGCATGCAAATATTTCCTCTTACAGGTTTTTCTTTATATAATCAGTTGAGAAATGTATTACAACATGTGGATCCTTATATGTATATTAGATGTAGCTACGCATTTTATAGAAATAATTATCCAAAATACATGCACAATATCGAAATAAATTTAACAACACAGGAATTTTTAAGGGGGACGTAAGTCCGCCATTCTCGTATCATGCTCCAATACGCCGCCCAACATATTCTTTTGAGTTTGTCGATTTTCGGGAGCAAAAACATTAAAAATTATTTATTGAATAAATAATTAGCATTAATTAATAAATTAATAATAAAACAAATACTTAATTAAATTTCATGTACTATTTACTTAGGATTATAATCAATCGAAAAAAATCAAGGGATTTGGGGGTTCAGACCCGATGACCATCCCGCCCCCATTGTGTGCTCCACTGTCTATAACGAACACAATATAGGTACAAAGGTAATTTTTTAATTTGCCCAATAAAGAAAGGAACTTTCAATGAAGCAGGTTAAAAACATTTTTGAAGGAGATAAAGTAACAAGCATATTACCTTTGAGTTAAGATAATATGATGAAAATGAATAAAAAATATCCATCGAATAAGCATATTTAAAAATTTTGATATTATGATAATTTAAAAAAAGAATCCATACAAAGGGAATGTTCGAGTTGGATTGATAGAGAATAATTATATTCATTGTCAGAGAACCACTATTTTGTCGCTTTCTCGGAATTCAACCTTTTTACGAATACAAGGGAAAAATATTTTAAAAAAATAACTTCTGCACTTTTTTTAAAGCATTTTATTTTTCAACTTTTTTAAAATTAGGAATTGGATCTGAATATTTGTACTTAAAGTTGTCCTTAATTAAATAGACATTTTGTTGTGTAGGTTTTTCTTAAATTAATGAGTTGAGAAATATATGTTGCAAGCCACGGCCATATTACTGATATCTATGAAAAAGTTGAATTATCGTGTCCCCCCCCCCCTCCTTTCTATAAGACAAGAAAAAATAAGAAATAAATCTTTTAGCCTTCTGTTTTAAGAAAAATTCATTGAAATTCTATGTTTTAAAGATAATGAGAGAGTTCGGAAGCTGTAATTACTAATGCAGAATATCATAAAAGAGAAAAAGATGTACCGAAAAAGAATGTATATGTATTTGGCAATTAGAGTTAAATACCTTTTAAAAATAGGGAAATTTGGTATTTACTGATTTCCTTCTTGACACGCAGTTCAACAAACAGTAATCACTGGAAACATCTTTTGGGGATGAGTAAACAAAACAAGCAATGATCGCCGAAGGTTGCTAAACGCATGCTTTATTATTACAGCGATTACCATTCAGATGCTGAAATCTCTGTGAACCAAGTCTTGTTCAATATTTATTCGAAGAATCGATTCTCGTTCGTGCAGCAGGAGTCCCAAACCATGAAATTGCCCCTTTAGGAACAATAAATGAGAGTGCAGCGATGAAAACAACAATCGATTTCCTCCTGGAAGTTTGCTGATAGCGGGATGGTTAAGCCTGACCACTTTGCGGGCTCATACGGTAATAACTCCTAACAATGAAAGTGCAAAACCGAGTCTAATCAAGAGAAATTCCGTTCGCAAATAAAGTGTGAAAGCACTCCTCCAAACTAAAAGCTCGTTCGAAATAGGGAAAGCTCCTGCGGGCTGAACTCGGTTCTTAAGTCGAATTAAGTGCTCTTAATGAGAGAGAGAGTTGTCTTTTGTGGAATCTGGATTTGCTTCAGAGGGTTTTAGCATTCGAAGCGCCATTAGGCTCAAGTGCCAGCCAAGAGGATCTGCCGGAGACCATTGACTTTTACGCAGCAAACTAGGCGTGACACAGTCAAAAGCCTCTCTCTAGAATCTTCAAAGAGGCCCGCTCAGAGTGTCAGTATGTCGCACCTTTGATTGTTTTCGGACGGAGACGGTTTAACTCCTTGTAAATGACACGGTGCGCGAAAAACGCTTCTGTTTTCTCGAGAAAGAAAGTAATTGAGCCTTAGCTCACATGATGGCCTCCACTTTTTTTGAAAGCTCTTGAACTTAATGTGCGGTCTTCCATTTGGCATTCATTTTTGCAACACCAGATGCATCCCCCTCCCAATGGAACAGTTTCAGAAAATACCATTTTTTTAGTTGGGTTCTGAAAATGGATCTTTTAGTTTTAGACTATTTTTATGAACTGTATGATTAGGAAACATTATGTAAATTATACCGTGGAAAACAGGGTACTCTTTAGAAGAGACTGACCTCTGGCTTCAGAACACTTCTAATGCTGGTGTATTTATTTGTATCCTTGTTTGGATTTTGGTTTAACTATGCTTTTCTTAAAAGTTTTATTCAATGGCATTCTAACGACGATAAATTCTAGATACACATAAAGATACGGCTTAAAGACTACTTGAACAAAATGTATCATTTTCAAAAATTTAATCAAAAATGTAAATTAAATTTTATGAGTTTTAATGAATGTTTGGAAAACCAGTATCTTGAGCATTTTGTTATTTTCAAGAAAAATAATATGGATAAAATATTGTTTAGTAATTCGGCTACAGATACATAACCCATTATTTTTTGATTCATTATAAATTTTTCAATCTGCTAAATTATTTTTTAATTTTGTATCCCTAACATAAAAATAATGATTGAATGTTTTCTTATTAAATCTGAAAATAATTTGTTCGTAGATTTCACTATATTAATGGATTTTTATAACGGTAAGCCTGAAATGTATTGAAATGCTAAGATTAAAGATTTAAAATGAACTATTTATAATTTAAAAATCCAATGTTTAAAAAATGTCAAAATGAAGTCGTTTATTAAAATACTTTAATTTTATTCCAATGCAATTTTTATGCTGTCAAAGAAAAAGAGGTTGCTTTTGTCCAATTTTTTAAATAAATTCTCGAGCAATAGCTAACAAAACCATACAAATTTTAAATACGTATTTTACAAAATATTCTCAAAAATAAATATTTTTAATTAAAAACATTAAAAAAAAAAACCCTAAATGTGAAAGTGACTCATATTTATGTATTTATGAATTGGTCTGTTGGTCACGGATTTCCGCTCTGCCATACGACCGGATGCAAAGCCGTTCTAAAGCACCAGTAATAATGCAGACACATATCTAAATATTAAAAAAAATCATCTCGAGCCCGGATGTAACCGGCATCCCTGCATTTCCGACCATTTTATTTATTTATCACCCTTCCCTTTGCTGCAATCATTTAAGTTTAATTAACGAGACGGCTGTAGGCTTGCATGTATTTAAAAGAGGTCCCTCAGCAATTACTCTCCTAACGAAGGCAAATAGCTGGCAGGAATAACGACTCATCGCAAAGGGCGTATGCAAATGAGCAGAGATTCATTTTCTTCTGACTGCAACGACGGCTTCGGGTGAGGAGCACTGTCCCTTTTTACGAGTTGATTTGTGAGACAACTCTTTCATATTTATTAGCAAGATCCAATCTCTCTGCCGATTCGAATTACTTCTTTAGAACAAAAACAAATCTCTTCTCCCAGACATTTCTGTCTGAACTTTTTATGAGTATCCTACGCGTGCAATTAAATATTGAAAATAATCATCTCGCCATGGTTCTGGAATATGCACTCCTTTAATATGCTCAAGTTATTCATAATATTTGTTTCTTTCTTTTTGCTTTGCGTTGCTGTATGAAAAAAAGTCCGTATACATCAACAATTGAACATTTTAAAGTTTCGTTTCAAAAAATTGTATTGGTAAACATTGAATTTCAATTTCTTTAAAAAAGCCCAAGAGATGATAGTGATTCTCAGTTGGATAATAATGATTCAATTCTAATTCCTTATTCAACGGAGTATTTTCGAGTTTAATGCAACTGAAGCAAAATCACTTTCTTATCATTTCACTTTTCCTCTTTAGAGATCCCGAATAGTATTTAATGACAAAAATCGATTGAGTTCCTGCTGCCAGCCGAATATTATCCAAAATACAATTGGCGCTCCGCAACCTTTTTGGAGTTTCTGTTTCCCATTCACGCCTAGGAGAACAGATTCGAGCTGCCTTCGCTTTCGACAGAAGTCACAAGGCGTGAAACATTAAAGGTGTTCCGCAGGAAGAGAAACAAAAATAGACATGTGCACGCTGTCTTTCAATTTCTTGATATGAAATTTTGTCGAACCATTCGCGACTGATATCTAATCGAACTGTTAACTTCTAAAAAATAGAACAATTTTGATTGTTTCAAAAGGAATATTTTTCTGTGAAAGGGCAGCCTTTGAAATTAAACCTTTGTAACTTTGATATAATTTGAAGCCATATTAATTGGGAAAGTGTTTATGTGCAAGAGAGATCAAATTATGTATATTTATTTTCTTTACGAGCTCTTAACAATGAAAGGTAGCTTTGATCAGACAAGTCAAAAGAAGAATATAACTCGGATGTCACATTTCAATGTATCAAATAATTTTATATTTAAAAACTGACTTAAAAATGCGAATAAATTCCGTTAATTGTTCTTTTGTAAGTTAGCTTCAGAAAAAAGATACGAACTGAAGCTGATCATTATATGTGTGGATACAATTTAGTCTCATAATATTATGTGTGTACACCATTTTGTATTGTGAAAGTGAGTGAGTATTAACGTCGCACTGTTCAGCTACTCGATGGTGACAGACCTCGTGATTTCGAACCATGGTTAAGTGACGAGGATGACTCCTGAGCTGGCACCCCTCTCCTAACTACCACACCAACGGGAGGACGTTTGAGCTCTCGACAGATGTAGCGTGCATCGCTCCCCTACACAACGGGTCTTCAGCGGTACTAGGCTCGAACTCATGAAACGCCTGCCACGAGTTCGATACCTTGACCACTAGTCTACCATGGCCACTTGTATTGTGAAAAGAGAGCACTTGACAAAAATGTGTTTTGAAATATAACTCTATACAATACACGCTTCATTTATTTCAAAATATCAAAAATAGCCAACCAATATGAATTATGAATAATTTTCTATTTGTAATCTTTCCGATTTAAGATAATGAAATCGAAATTCGGCGAATATGTCTCCTTTCGATAATCCTTCGTTACATCTCCTCCTCGCGATGAGAAAATGAGAGAATTCCTTTGACTTTGAGGGACCTTCCCTTGGGCGACGACATGTCGCTGCACTCGAAGGATCACAAAAACAAAGGAATGTCTTCCCTTTTTATCTCAAGTGATTTGCTCGAGAACAACTCCATTGGAGATGTAGAGAAACGCATTTGTGTGTTTTCATTCGAATGGCTCTTAAATAACGCACATCTACTTTTTGCAAAAGAGGTTGAGCGGCTTCTTTTTCTTCCAACATTTGCAGCTTCATGTACAGCTTCACTTTTCTTAACTATGACTTCGCCACTTAATGCTGAGGTTTCACGAAAAGTTGAGTTGCATGATGAAAAAAAGTATTTTTTTTTACGAAATTTTTTTTTATATATATATCAGGTACTTTTATTATTTTCCTCTTAAACCTATTTGTGACACCCTTCTTTATCAGAAAGTAAGCTGATTTATTTTTTTTTTAAAAATGGAAAGAACAATATATAGAATGCTTAAAGTTATATCAATCAATACATGAGAAATTTCTTCAAAAATGCAATTGATTTCGAATCACAACTATGAACAATAAGAGCTACAAGTAAATTAGTTATGAGTTGCTTAAAAATATTTTTGATTATATTACTCTAAATACATTCGGGAATCTGACTACGTGCAAAATACTGCTTAAGAAACAATTTGAAGTATAAGACTTTTGGAGGTTTTCAGATTAACGTAGCAAATTATATAAGAATAAAATAAATTGATGGAAAATTCTTTTTAATACGTAAATAAGGCAACAACTGACGAAAATTTATAAAAAAAATTACATGAGTCAGGCCAAGAATCTTAAGCAGAAAATGTTTGAATAAATTTTTAATTTTTCAACACTTATATGTTACATTACTATTCATTTTTAAAAGACATCTAAAAAATATATGAGGTATTACAAAAATAGAACATCTTACTTTGTTCATTGCATGAAATCTCTTAAAAAGCTCTTGTTACATAAGTAGTTGTAAAATTTTTTTGTAATCATAAAATAATTTTTTTTTAAAAAGGAAGAATAAAAAAGTTATATAACACAAAACAAAAAATAAATAATGTTTTTTCAGTAACTTTTCTTCGTAACTCCTAACATCAATTCCTGTACTCATCCCAAATTTTCTGAAAAAACGGAATTTGCATAAAATACATTTTAAATTCGGTAATTGAATGCTGGAAACGTGACATCCTCTCTAACTTTAACAGTTGTTACTTTTGCACACGCGAATGGAAAATAAAGAAACTTGGGATATTTATAAGCCTAATAAAAGGCCCTATAAAATTCATTCAACATTTTTGTCAACTCCGCCTTTTTGAAATGATCAGATACATCAAAATATTTTAAGATTTTGATGACTAAGATGAAGCAAAAGTATAAAGTTAAGTATTACTTTATGGTAACAGGTAGGATCAAATTAGAACATATTCATAATCACCCAAGACACATTCATTCACCAATACCATTTTACGAAGATGAAGTTCCCATTCTGATTTGTACTTAAATACAGCTGAAAGTGACTGTAAGTAATTATGTGAAGGGATAGATTTCACAAGCGTGCGGGGCTTTCATAACAGAATTAAAAATAATTGCGAGACAAATAGATATTTCACGACACGAAAGACATAAACAGCAAGAAGCAGGAAGACATCTCCCACGAGCAACAAACATTCACGCGCCTTTCCTC
Organism: Trichonephila clavata; assembly: GCA_019973975.1. Taxonomy (NCBI): domain Eukaryota; kingdom Metazoa; phylum Arthropoda; class Arachnida; order Araneae; family Nephilidae; genus Trichonephila; species Trichonephila clavata. The sequence continues at coordinate 1,182,898 of BMAO01030301.1, forward strand.
CTTTTTTTGAGAGAAAGGTCCTTCTGCGAGTGATCCGCAAATATAAGGCCACTTCCAAAAACAAAATCCCCTCCATTCCATTGTCTGTGGTCTCACAGAGACCGACCTTCGGAACACGAAAATTATCTCGGCCTTACCATTATGCAGTACGGAAAGAAATTTATTATTACGCGGGTCTTCCGTGTTAGCGCCGGCGCAAAAGAAAAAGCAGCTCGAAATTATTCCGTGAGTATAGACATTTCGATGGCGTGCCTCCACACAAGGACTCTTACCTCAGAATTTAATAAGGAATATCGTTAGAGGAGGAAAATCTGTTTGGTGGGGGGAAAAATAACTCGGGACATTTCGGGGCGTGCGGTCATCGAAAGTGAAATCACCCTCCAAACAGTCCGACCTTGATGTCAATCATATCACGATCATTCCCCCCCCCCCTTCATCTGAAGCGTGAATGACGCAACCCTATTTATGAGATGTTTCATTTCAATCATCCGCTAAGAGACATAAAATAGAATAAAGCCACCAACACAAAAATGTCTGCCAACAATGGTGAGTGGAATACCCGAATTTACAGTCATTAAGAAACGGAGCGTGATTTCATGCCAATCGTCTTCAATTAAGGAATAGAAATCCGGAATGAATTCAATTCTATTCTGTCAACTTTTAAAATATCTTGAAAACAACGACCATGTATTCGATTCAACGGTTCTTTATAGAACTGGATACAAACATCAATAAGAAGAAATAGTTTTTTTGTTTTGTTTTTTGGAAACTGAACTAACCGAATGGAATAACGAGGCACACCTTTACAAATAAACCAAATTGAAAGTAGAGAGAGAGAAAGAATTTTTTTCACTATCCTCTTAAGATCTCCCGAATGGTTAATTAGATGCCATTGTATATCATTGTTTGTCATGTGACTTTGCTACTGATATATTGAATCAAAATTATACTAATAAAGAGATTTTCGGAGCTGTGTAGGTTTTCATATCAAGATGAAATCAAGTTTTTCATAATCATCAAATGAAATAGTAATAATCCATATGCAACAGTCATGCAATTGAAAGTCAGTCCGCACACCTACCCCCCCCCCCCCCCCCCCCCCCCCCCCCCCCCCCCGTCTGCAACTACATCTTTTTCACCACAACCGCAAAAAATAGAAAATTTTGTGCAGCCATTGACAATTATTTCCAATGCATTTTAAGAGGTTCTTTAAAGAAAATCTTGAAACAGTGCTTATGCATGTCTTACGAATATGGCAATTGAGAGAGAGAAGTGAAATACACATTTATAAATATGAAATCTCTGTTAAATGCCTTATAACTTAGAAGGGGGGGGGGAGAAAGTTCTATTCTTTTCCTGAGCAAGTAATAAAAGTGTTCTTTTTTTTAATTCATACCACATTATTAAAAAAGTTGCCCCACGTAAAATAACTTAAAAGTTCAACGAAATGTCCCAAAAGGAAAGGGGGTGCAGGGATGTAATCGAAATCGTATTATTGCTCGTCGGGATCCCCCAGACCATTGGCCTCCCTATCAGTCGTGGTCCCTCCTCGCTTTAAGCAAATAACACTCATCGTCCGTCCTTAACACGACAGCTCACTTTATTATGGGCATTAAAACCTCATCTGCGGCTGCACAGAGCGAGAAATCGAATTAGATCGCTTTCTTTCCCAAATTACAGGGCATTTCCAACTTTAAGTATTATTTCTTTTTCTGGGGGCTTCTTTTCACACTTCCATTCCACATCGAGGGAATGTTCGTTTCCGTTTCCATTCGAAAAGAAAATACGAGACACTTAGAGGGAGGTCGGAATCTCTTCAGTTCGATTTAATGAAGACTAGAGGGTAAAAAAGTAGAAGAAGGATATTTATTTTTCATTTTCCTTCACTCGACGTCTTAAACTCAAATCTGTTGCCAATAAAGGCCGCAGTTTCTTTTTTTTTTAACAATAATATACATTCATCAAAAGCACCTTGGACAGCATGTTATAGGGGGGTGACGGATGATTAGAGTAGATAATTTGATACTTTTAAACTGTAATTGCTTGATTGCCAAGGAGCTATTATTCAAAGTAACTTGTTTTTCTTTCCGTTTCCGTTCAGCGTATCAGAACTTCACTAACTATTAAAAAAGTTGAAAGGATAGATTTGAAAATAAAATTAAATGAATTAAACTAATTGAAAAACCGTTTCTTTTCCTTTAAACTTTCAGGGAGAAATAAGGCTATCAACGAAATATTGCATAAAATATATATATATATATATATATATATATATATATATATATATATATATGAAATTAGGAAAATATAAAAACCGCCTATAATATTCTTATCAGAACAAAACAATAATGTGTTTTATTCCCAATTTTGTATTATGTCTCATGCTGCTATTTTCGAAAGAATGGTAATAATCTCAAAGCAACCTCCAAGCATTTTCATTGAGTAACACTATTTTCAAATATTGTTTTCACAAGCTTCAATATATAATACACTAAAATTTTTAAAGAACGTTAATGAAGTTGATTATTTTCAAGTCTGTATTTTCTGAAAGTTTAAGTACCAATGACAAAATTATTACGAGTGCATTGGGACATACATGTTAATAGAAACTTATTTGTATTTTGAATGACAGCGTTCTTTGAATAAATGTTTTCACTTGCTTCCGCCGCTTTCTCATTTGTCCATTTTCGGTGAATGCGATTGAATCATCGTTACGAGTTTTGATTGCTCCCCCCTTTCAAGGCTATGATGGATAAACGCGACGCACAAGTTCAAGTTGAGCAACAAGTGATCGCAGTTCAGCTTCAACATCGTCTTCATTAACTTTTCCCTCACGTACGAATTCTTTTTTTTCACTACCTCGAAACATTTTCACCAACCATTCCAATTCCATTTCAGTAATTTCATGCTTCGGCACTTGAGTAAAAAATGTAAAACTAATAATAAAATAAATTCACTGAAATTTAGCTCTCGAGTTTCTATTTGCTCTCCTTCTATTTGCAGCTCAATTATAAATCAGTTAGAGAATGAGAAAAATATCAATATGGTAAAATTGAACTCTTGTTTTTGAAGTTGAGCAAAATAAAGAATTTTCAATATATATATTGGTTTAATTATCTAAATCGTAATAAATATTGAATACTACCTAAATACAAATAAATAACATAAATTAAAATGGAGCGTTACAGTTTTGAAAATATCAAATTATTTGTGGCTTAAAGTAAACTTTTCTGAACTCTTTTCAATTTTAGAATAGTAAGAAAAAATTTCTAGTAATATAATTCTTATTAGTTCTTAATTATAGAAGTAATAAAAGAAATCTACAAAGACACACTTACTGTTAATATCTGCGTTTCCTTTCTTAACTAATTTTGAATCTTTCATATCGTTAGCAACTGATGTTATGCATGCATTGGTAAAAGCCAGCACAGAAAAATTAAAAACGGTGGGCAAAAGCTTGAAAACATTATTCAGACATTTACTTCGGGAAAACTGCCGAAATGAGACAAAACAAAGAAAACACGGCTTAACTGAGATAAGTGATTCCATTAAGCCTTCATTGAATACTAAAATCTATAGATAATTGAAAGAAATGAAGCTGAAGAAATTAGAGTAATTTTTGAATCGTGAAGAGGGAAATAACTGCAACACATTGCAAGCCTCTTTTATCTTACTTGAGTCAAGTATTTTAATTATATCCCCCCTTTGTAGGCATTGATATTGTTCCAACGGCGACGCGAATGAAACATATATTTTATCATACAATGATCCGTCGAAAATACAGTTAAACTGTTATGTCTAGTTCTAGTTAAAGAAAGGCTTTTCCCAATTGCCTGAAAACTCCTCCTCTGTGATCATTGTTTCCCACCAAACGATGAAGTTCTTTATCCATCATTCGCAATTGAAATGTGAATGCTCCATTAGGTGGAAAGGTCGCGCGTTTTAGATATCCCGAACACTTTTTATGAAGGCTCTCTGTAATCGACGTCGAGCAGGCGACCATGAATTGGAACATTTAAAATAATTTCACTTCGGATTTCGGTACCTTTTTCCAGCAAAAGCCACGCCTCATGCACATAAGGGGGGGGGGGTAGAGAATAATTTATCCTTCTTTTGTAAACACAGTATTCTTGTTTGTAACTTCCTTCACCTCTAAAAAGAAGAGGATTAGGAAAGTCTAACGATTGTAAGTGGTATTTTACTTTTCTTTTTCAAAGCATCGCTGTTTTTTTCCCCTAAAAAGAGATTGTAAATTGGGGAGGGGGGGGAATAGCCGGGGAAGGGTGGAGAGGAATTTCGAATACTTCTTCTTGGCAAGTTCGAGAATTCAAAAGCGACCCGAAACCCAAACATCATTTTTACGCCCGACTTACTTCGAAGGTTTCTTTTTAACAATGATTTGTGTACAGATGTAGATCGGAGAATGGTCGACATGGTTATTGGGTTTGTATCGAAAAATAGAGAGAAAAGAAGGGGGGGGGGCCGTAATTCCAGCCACGAGAGAATGTTCATGCTTTTTTTTCCTTCACATTTTTTTGGCTCAATATTCTTATTTTTTAAATTTGTTCTACGAATTTAAATAGAGATGGTTATTATTAAGTTCAACTACCCCAGTGCTTTTAGAGTTGTATACATTTACACGTACTAAAAATATACTTTGCAGAAGCATTGTATTTTTCAAAAGAATAATAACAAAGATAAAAATAAATAATTTAAAAATAATTAAACAAGAAACACACATTCAAAACGTCAAGTGGAAAGAGAACAATGTGGAAGGAGAATTTGACCACAACTGATGACTTAACTACCAAATAAAGGATTTAGTTTATATTTTGCACTGCACTTTTATTTAACTTTAATAGTTAAATAAGTTATTGAAATTCCAAATAAGTGGAACGATTATAAGATTGTATCTATGTGTTTAAGGAAAAACGCGAATAAACAACAGAGAAAAGTAATTAAGTTCCATATATATTTGTAAACAAAGTATACAAAGGTGGTAAAGAAAAAAAAAATCCTACTCCTCTCTGTAAATGCACTTTCTCCCCAAGCGTAGTATTAGAAAGGAGGAGCAGAAAAGAGTGGGGACTTTTGAAGTGGGGGCCCCGAGAACAATTTTCCCAGTAATATGCAATCAGAGCACGTTTGCTATTTTAATCGTGGTTAGCAAATCAAAAGCAATAGGATGTTTATAAATGCACATATACGCAATTACATATAATATATCTACTTCAATCAAAGGCATTTGAAGGAAAACAAACCTCGAAATCTCTTACCTGGTGTAATTTAAAAGTATTACACCCTCCATGCAGACGCTTTTTTCCATAAGCTCATGAAAAATCATTCGGAAAATGAGAAGAAACAAACAATCTTTATTTGAATAAAATTCAAAGCTACAGATGAAGCGTTTTGCAATGTCATTCTATATTAAATACTTTCACAAACTATTTGCTTTAATGTAAGTCATTCCTTTGTTTATCTTTCTTTTACTCTACTTATACAATTTAATATTCCCATTCGCTTGATTCAAAAACTATTATAACACTCTAATCAGTGTTTAATTACAATAGCCTCGTATGAAATTTATTTTGTTTGTAAGATTTTGCTGTTTGAGAAAAATAATATATTTTTCAATTTCTCTCTTGAAATAATCAAAAATAATTTATAAGCACGCACTGCAATGTTTTAAGACTTTTTTGTTTGCAAAACAAAAAAAAAAATAAGGTTTTAATTAAACACAATTAACATTCTGTCATCGACTTCTCCATTAATTTGTTCCATTTTAGAGCGATCAGATAAGAAACCTCAGGCCTCAAGAAGAATAGAGCCTTAAAAACGGTCCGTTCTTAGCAGAGCACCACTTCCAATACTTCCTTACTATCGACAAAGAACCTTTTCAATTATTAATTATTTTCTTCCTGAATCATTATACTGCGTTCGATTACCTCGCCCGGATTCCCGCATCCAATCTGCATCTGGCAACACCCTTTGAGGGCTTCTTCCAAATATATCCCGAAGAAAGCGATTACCCTTTTGTTCGGTGACCTCAATGCCCCTCCGAGTGTGGCAGAGGATCCGAAATTTTCGCAAGTCGACGATGTTTCGCGGCTTTTGCAACAGCCTCTCGCCAAGATTTAATGCATGTTCCTACTAAACTCTTTATTGTTCGGGGGTAATGGGTGTCATGCGGCCTCCCGTCTTTGGAATGCGATCCGCTGGTAATTTGCTGCTCTCTGATTTATCTTTTTCCTCTAACCACGACTATTTATGTCCGCTGTTAGAGGTTTATGCCTACGGTACTCTTGAAAGATGAGGTATTTCAAGGTGAAATTCGAGAATCGAGTTTAATTGGAGTCTCCTTTCTTGCTTAAGGGCAGGACGTAGTGTGCGTGTCTCTCTCTTTTTTTTTCAAGTGTTTACATCTCGATTCTTAAAAAAAGAAAAAGAAAAATCAAAACAATGTGTGTGTGTGAATTGTGTGTGTGTGATATCTTTTGGCTTTGGTTTTTCATGTTGAATTCGGTTGACAGTCCAATTTTAATTCATTTAAAATTTGCACCCATGGAAATTTTACATATAAGAATTCATACAATTTTTGCCTACCTACAAATTTTGTAAAACACAAATGTGCATTAACCAAAAGAATTCTTGAACATTTAGGTTATTATTTTATCTCATTAGGTAATTATAAATAGGTTCTCTATTTTACATTATTGTTTCTGACTGAAATTTTTCATTTTGAATCGACAGAAATATTGGGGGAAAATAAATATGTAAAATCAGGCTTGCGCAACTTTCTCAAGTCTTATGAAAATGCTATAAATCACAGAACTGTGACAACAAAGCGAATTCTCGTTTCTTGTTGAAGCGTATTTTATTCAAATGGGCCTTCAGAAGTCATTTATTAAAAACCATATGACAGGATCAAAGACATCATTTTAAATAAATCCAGTCCAATATCTGCAGGATCAGGACTCTAGTGGGGGGTAAATGTCCTGATGCAAAGCAGGAATTCCTTCGTTGGAGCATGACGCAAGGGAGGCAGAATGCTAAATTTATCCGGAATCCGAGACTCCTGATGCGAGGAGGGAGAAGTTGCGGAAATTATTGCGGAAGTTCTGCGCAAGATCCACCAATGCGTGTAAGATTTGAGCATTTAGAGGGGATTTTTCACGGCTGCCTAACTCTCTCTCCTGGTGAATCTCGGAGTCATTTGTCCAAAGGATTACAGATTTTCGGCATAGCTGGAGAAAGTTGAAGGGTTAAAACGGCGGAAGGAATTAACATACACTAAACAATTACATTAGGAAACGAATTCCTTTCTTACGACCCAATCTGCTTGGAATCTCTTCGGGGCTCCATCTCAACAGTGGTAGCGGTGACGCCCCAAATGGTCACAATAACATAAATGAAAGCGGCACAGTGAAAAAAAGGGACATTTGTTAACCATGGAAAGTAATCTTTATTATGAGAAACCAATAAAAAAAGGAATAACAAATTCTAGTTATTGAGACATAAAGAATATGAATTTTATGAAGAATCTAGCATTGAAAGAGCATAATCTAAAGATTCGCATATTTTTCTGTGTACTTTTTACTTCGCATTTCAACTTGTTGGTGTAGCTTAGAAGTTAGACTGCTATTGCAGTTTTACGAATACACCAATTTTATAAATTAGGTTGGTTTTATTAAGAAAAGCAAGGATTGGAAATCGTTACACAGAAAATAAATGTTAATTTGAAAATTTCGCGGTAAATATAGAAGTTAATAAGGTTAATGATTTACTCAAGGAACTTTATAAAACTATTTAGTTTAAATTATTAGTTAGATAATTTCGAAAGTTTGCCATGCAATCAGTAATAAGAAAATCAGTTTGTTCATTAATCAATTCGTTCCTTTTCAAACGATGTAAATACACTGATTCTAAAAACGTTATAAGTGAGTAGTCGATCTTTAATATTTCAATTATAGTAGCTCAACAGACAAATATTCAGATAATTATTTAGTAAAGACGGATATATATATATAGTGAACACTTTAAAATAATTTAAATTATTGATAGAGTTTTCAGAAAAATTATGTACTATAAAGATTTTCCTTTTCTGTACGATGCATTAAAACGAACAATAGTAGACAAAAAAAATCAGTTTTAAGAAAAAATTTTCTACAAATAACTTTTCTTAAAAAAAAAATAATAAATTTAACTTAAGCAGAAAACCAGAAGAAAAAAAAACGAGTTAAATTTAGTTGTTTTGTAATGTTTTGTGTCTTACAAATATTATTCTTTGAGCATTTTTCATCCTCCCGGACAAGAAAAGTTCAGTAAAACATTTAAACTTATAAACCCGGAAAAAACACACATTCCCTTCAAACAGTTCTAAAAATATAATTTCATCTATTTACGAGAGAGAACAACAATTGTTGAAAATGTCAGAAGAAAGTAAATTTATAAAGCTTCAATTAACACCAGTGTTCCAATCATGGTTTAATAAAAATGCTTCTCAACAGCTCCGCCGAGTCTCTGGAAAAAGTGAGCAGTATTTCTGCCGAAAGAAGACGCTTCCAGTTACATTTCCGTGTAATGGACGAAACGAAGATCGAAGCGAAAAAAAGTTGGGAACCGTTTTAAAATTTGACGCATTTCACTACGGAAACAGGTTAAGGTGATTCCTTTCCATAAACTTTGAAACCGAATTCACAGTTCCGGAAACGGTGTTTCAGTGGGGGAGGGAAACAAAACTGGATTGTTGAGTGAACCAGACGTTCTCTAAGAAGAGCATTTCAAGGTTTTTAAACAGGACTTTGATGGGATAATTTATTTTTATTCCAACGTTTCTTCTGAAAATGAATGACATTGAAATGAGGTATTGGAGAAGTTAAAAGCCTTATTCTTTCAGGAAGTCTTGCAATAAATTTTGCGTCTTCAGTATTTTTTTCCACGACTTTCACATAATTCCGCATGCTTTTCTTTCTTTCTTTCTTTTTTTTGTTGAGGAATCAAATTCTTTTGTGACTAAAAAGAAGGTTCCAAAATTGTTTATAAAAACTATGTTCCCTGAAGAAAAAATAAGGGGACGTCTTTATCAATAAAAATACTTACGAATATTCAATGTAAATTATTTAAGCCGTGTCTTGTCGTAGAACACCTAGACCATAATACAAACAATAATTATACTTTGAAACTCATATTTTTTCTCCCTTAATGTTAAGAATTATAGAATTTAATATTTGCAAACACATATATTATGGGATTTCTCTATAGAAAATTAACTTCCGATCATCTAAAATTATTTTCAAAAAACTTTATTTCTTCGCAAATTTTGTTAGCAAACTGTCCTCTTGGATTTGGACGAAATAAACATGATTTCGATTGGATTTCAGCCGCATCGTTGCCACGTCAGTGATCTCAGTTTAAAAGAAAAGATTTGAAAACATTTATATTTCCGCTGAGTTTGGCAGACCAACTGTTAATAACACAAGAGAATTGTTGTCCATGTGAAATAAAATCAGTTGTTGTCCAAAGAACCTAGATACGTGATACGACTTGAAAGTCAAGGTATACTCGAAATATTTAGAAGGAAAAGCCTACATTTGGTATCTGAGTGTATATTTTAATTTTCAAAATCCTGCTCACCTTTTCTGTTTTGAACGTTTGTATCCTGTATTTTCTAAGAAATCGACCTGACAAGATAATTCTTCCCATCCAGAAGACTGGCTTTCGTTTTAAAGCAAAGATTCTCCAAGTGATTTCTCGTGCATTCCCAATTTGAGCGAACAGATGTTCTGGAAGGGATGCTTCGGGTGTCCTCAAGGACGCAGGGAACCCAAGTAGAGTGAGTCCCCGCCCATTTCTGAATGCGGCAAGGTCAGCCGACAATGCTGACGTTCGAGATGGTTGATGGCCTGTGCTTATTAAAAAGAGAAAGCTAAAATAGGGGCGGGACCTAGAATTAACTGTTTCTGACGCCTACAGGAAGCTCGATTGACGAAGGAAATGGGTTTTCACCTGCCCGCAACGGTCCTTGCCACACACCGTACTAGGCATTACCCTGAACTCGGCTCTATGCACTGCCATTGCTTTATCACTCTGAACCTTGTGTCTTAACATTCTAATTATTTTGTCATATTTCTTAAGTTTTATGCACTTTCTATGATTTAATCGCCAAGTCATCATTTCATAAATGTGCCTAAATTGAGTACTAGGAATCTCAAACAACTTCAAAAAGAATACTTATTCTTTTACCCTTCTTGCTATTATACAATGATAAAAATCAGGAATGACATATACAGAGCTCAGGTCACAAACACAAAGTAAGAATGGATCAGGTGCGCCTTTGCTTTGTACAATTTAATCAAGGTACTTAAGATTTCATCTAAAATTTGTATTTAATTACAAGAAATTCATTCCAATCAAGGGATTATAAAATACATGTATATATATATATATATATCCAATACATATAATGAGATATTGTATTTAAATAAACTTAAAATATTTATGATGAATACTTGAGAATAATCATGATGAACGTGAAATGCTTTTGTAGTATAATGGAGAGATATTTAAAAATTATTTATGTGATGTCACTGTAATTCGTAAAATTTTATTTAAAGGTATGAAACATATGCATATCACATAATAGTAGCAACAATTTAATGCAAAACGTATCTTTCAAAATTAATTTTTTATTGATGTCGCAATTTTATTAATGTAATAACTTGAGCTATAGGCAACAGATTACGTTATTTTTATCCACGGTCAAGTCACGAGGACAACCCGCATAGTTAAAAAAAAACTGGTCGATTATTCAAAATACGAATAAATTTTATTGATTGAGAAAATAGTTATTCAACATTTTTTAACGTGTTGTTTATTTTTATCACACAAAAAGTAATGCAATAAAATTATATGAACCATGAAATGCCTCCTGCCATATTTATTTTTTATTTAATATCAAATAAAACTCTAAATTTTTCTAAACTTTCTGAAGCACAAAAAAAAGGGAATCATTCTAACAAACAAACAAAAGAGTGAAATAATCTTCAAGTAAGGTGGATGCGTGAGGGAAAGATTTTCAAATTCTCTGAGTCAGTGTTAAAAAAGAATACAATGGCTGAATACCGAGCTGATACCTATTGAAAAAGACACGTGATATTGATTTTAGACTAAACAACGACATATTATCCCACGAGTTTTCTTATAGCATACCAGTTTTAAAAGACAATGAAAATTTTTTAACTTCAAAGTCACTAAAAGCAAACAAAAATGTTGTTCATGAAGCGAGACGGCGCCTGCGCAAGGGAACGAACCCCCATCTTTGTTATGCGAATCCAAAGGAATTTTCTAAGCACAAGCTCGGTTTCTAAGACAAAATTTGTTTAATGCTTGAGCATCGACTCGAATATCTCATCGTAAATAGATAGTCCTGTGATAAATAAATAAACCACTGATTCCTAGGGTAAAGTAATAAATAATCACTGGTATAAATAAGTAACGATTTTAGCTACATTATTCAAAATAGTAAACATGTTTTTGTGAAGCCATTTATTTCATATATTGCTTTCCAAAATAATGATACACAACAAAAAGTGCAATGATTTCGCTTTTTCTGGTGTTCTAAATTATTGTTTAATGTAAAACGAGAACAAAATTTTTTCAAAAAAAGACAAAGCAACAATGTGGAACTGTTTTAAAAAATAGTCGTAATTGAATTTTGACAAAACCTCGTAAATAAAATCACTGAAATTCAGCTCAACAATGACCAGCTTAAAACACTTTTTTGTTGAGGAGTAGCCTCGAATTCTGAGATGCTAAGCTTCGCAGTGTAATGAGATTTTGCGTTCGGCCAACGCGTTGAATTTTGTGCGCAAAATGATAAAAGAATTATTTAAAGAAAATAGAAGGTGAAAAAAACTTTAAAAAAAAGAAGAAGAAGAAATGTGACTGTGCTTAAATGGCAGGTGAATGAAAACACAATCAGAGGTTCTTTTTGAAAACTATTTCCTAATATGTTTCATCTGTGCTGTTTATACTAACAAAATTAGACTTAATAAGAAAGTCACTATAGTTTTAAAGTCCACAAAATATAAGTTCACTAAAATCGATAGAAATTTAATGTTTTAAAATATTTCATTAGTCTACTAACGGAATTTTATCCCCAGCTTTTCAACTTTTGCTTTCTTAGAACAGTTTTGCTAAACAGAACAGAATGGTTCTTTAGAAAAGTTTGACACCCGGATCGCATCCCCTAACTCTTATGAAAAGTAATATATTTCCTTAGAATTTTTCTGTAGAATGATTTAAATATTTTTTATTAGCTTTTTAAATACAAATGAAATAAAAACAATATTTTTAATTAGTGGGTTTGAAAGTTCTTAAAATACTAAAAGTTACGACTTGCAGTTAGTACAGTGCTCAAAAATTCAAATAATGCGAGCAATTGACCCTGAAACGGAGGTAATTTTAATCGATGCCTTTTAGAACAATAATATGTAAACATTTACGTAATCGCATATAGCAGAGAAATAGAAGGAAAACGTTTATCGCGGTTTGTTTTCTCTGAATGCATAAAGGTCAAGCTATGTTCTGAAAAACAATTGCATCCTTGTTCGTAAATAAAATAAACAAAAAAAGAAAATTTCTGAAATCTTTTTTAAAATTTAAGTCAGTAAAATAATAAACTAATTTTCTTCTAGTTTTCCTCGAAATATCAATGAAATTGCATCGCTGTATTGATTGTAAAAGACCTCTATAGAAAGGGGGTTGTTTCGAAATTTTAGTTTTGCTTTAATTAAATGATAAAAAATTCAAAAATCTATTAGAATCATTGTATTTTATACAAATAAATATCTTAACTTGAAAACTGTACACAGTTAAGCGACTGTGTTTTTGACATTGACGCCAACTTTTACTTAGGACCTGAAAAAATCTTTGTAGTTCTACGCATTCCACGCTTTCTCTACTAAGCTCTATTTCTATTAATGAAATTAATAAAAAAAAGTCTTGTAGATATTTAATACTAATCTTGTAGATACTTGTATCATCCTTACATATATATATATATATTTGTGGACTTATTGTTTAATCAAAATTTCAAAATAATATAATTTCAACATTTGTAAAACCCTGACATTTAAAAACACTAGTGGAAAAATGTATTTTTTGTTTCTGATTTACATATTTTTTATTTATAAATTTTAAATTTATTTCAGGTATCTTGAGTTAAAATTACCGATAGTGTTCTAATGTTTAATGAATAATATGACAATTAGAATAAAGGAGTGCAAAACTTGAGAAAATTGTAAATATTACATATTAGACTTTAGAATGGTTCCCATTTCATTTTCGTTTTTCTAAGCGAAAATATCAACGTCTTGTTAAGAAAATTAAGAATACTAAGCTAGAATGCATATCAGTAAAATGTACATAGTTCAATGGAAAAAATTTAACCTTTTTTACAATATTTCGTTTTTTCTAAACTTCATTTAAAAGCTCCGTGGCATACAAAATAGACATATCACTCGAAATCTGTTCCATTTACCAAATAGGACGCTTATTCCCGATGGCAGAATAACAAATTTGTCAGACATTTGAATATAATTTTTTAAAAATCTCGATTAAATCTTCATTTTAAAGATAGGAAAGATCTTACTTTTAGACACAAGATGAAAAAGAAGGCAACATCAGCAATTGCGTTGTCCACTTTGACATCTGTCATCCACCGAGATGATTCAGAATCCTTCAGAGGTACGGGAAATCACAGAAATATCCGAAATATTTCACTATTCTTCGGGAGAGACAAACAGAAAACGGTCCTGACAATGTTTTCGTACAAACCACGTTCTAATTTGGAACTGCCACAGGTATCCGCAAGTAGGCCACAAGCACCTGGCACATTCTAACACGGGTCCCATACCTCTGTGTCCGTTGGACAACGGAACTGCCGATGTTGGGAAGGAAGGGTCTGGAAAGGGGGTGCTTACCCATCTCTCCGACGGCATGGGCCAAGGGGTTCGCTGCTGGCCCGTCGAGTTGTTTCTCTTGCGAAGAGCACACGGATTGTGAAAGGAGGTTAACACGCACGCAACCACCTGCTTCACCTGGCCGCGTCCGTTCTTAGAGTGTGAGCTGGTTTTCTGGAGGTAGACTTTCTTCTTACCTGGCGGGCCCGACGTCACCGTCACGTGATCTGCCCGCTCATTGGCCCTCGTCATCTTGGCCGTCCCGGGAGCGAGCGCCCCGCGCGGCCCAGAGCAACGACTGTTCATTCATTGCCTCCTCCGGGACCCGCGGAGAGCGACCGGCCCACTCTTCGCAGAAGGATTGTTTCTGAGATACATGGGCAGGATTCCAGTGAGGGGGGCCAGTAAAGAAAAAGATTATTAATTAGATTATAACCAGAGAAAATGATTTCCTATATATTCAAAAAATGTGCATCGAAATGCTTTGGCGAACTCAGAAAAAATGACTTAACAATAATGTTACAAACAAACAGTTACAATTTTCAACTCTGTTAAATTATAAATAACGCCTAACGAAAAATTAATAAGGCATACCACAAATCTGATTTATTCTCATATACCTTTTTAAGCAATAAAACGCTAATTATTGCTGAAAGCGATAGAAAAATATAATAAAATAAAATATTTGAATTAAAAAAGCTATTTCGATGCTTATCTGAATTAAAAAAATAATAAACAAAAGAGTGAAATTAGCTGTCTTTAATAAATAAACGTTTCTTTTATCCAGAGGAAAGAATCGTAGAAATTACGTTCAATGCTATACTATCGAGAGCGAGTCGAAATTAAATATCACAGGGCTTACATGAATCCTAACTCTGATTTTAAAATGTGTTACTGATTAATCAGAAAATTCGAGATGAATTGCGAAATGATAAAATATGCAAGAAAGAAACAAAAATGGTGAATTATTCAGGAGAAAAATACAAGCATTTTCTTTCTTTTTTATTTCTCACATACTTATTTGACATTCTTCTAAGACATGAAGAGAAATACATTTTCTTTTTCATTTGGAACATTGTTTTCTTCAGAAAAAGTTTAATGTTCTCCTCTTGAACATGAATATAGAAAGGATTATATTTCTCTCTCTGTATACATATAGTTTTGGGGTACAAAAGAAGATCGAGCGCATTTTTTAAAAAATTCAAGTGGGAGAAAATTTTCAAATTGTAGTAAGTCGGTAAAAAAGAAAAAAAAATCAAGGATGAAGGCATTTTTTCCCCCAAAAAAAATAAAGCATAACTGATGGCCAAAAAGAAAAAGGTTTGAGTTGTAAAAGATTGTACAACTGTGATGAAAAATATTTTTTTACATTGAATATTAATTTATTTAACTGAAAAAGACGTCCTTTAACCGAAATAAAAGATGATCTTCAGGATTTTTTAACAGCTTATAATAAAGTTATAAGAATAATAAATTAAACATTAGTACTTCCAATTAATTTTTGAAGGTATTTTGTATGGAAAAGGATTAGTGCGCGAATTGCACCTATACTAACAATATGAGTTTAAATACGATTAAAGTTTTATATATTATTTTATAATACATATATGTATATTTTTTGAAGTGATATACGTCCTTCTCTGGAACAACCTTTTTACGAGAGTGAGTAGCTGCTCTGTTTTTTTTTTCATATACTAATGCCTTCAATCTTCTCTTGTGTGAATATTACATATAGTGTTCACTAAGCATAATAAAATATCTATTAGCGTTATCATTAGTCCTTAATCTGGAATGTATCTGTAAGACTTTCAGAAAATGGATAAGATTTTGTTACTTTTTGACGATGAGTATATAAATAGAGATCTCATTTGTTCTTCAGTGATCAAAACTAGTTTTTGCATTAGTTCTGAAACAGTTCAATGCTGTTTTACTCATATAAGTTGCACTTCACGGATTACAAATAACTACAAAAGAGTCTTGTATAAATTTAGAGAACATTTAAAACGTTCTTTGAGAATAAGAGCTTATATTAAAAATTCTTATTTGCTATATATTTTCCAGTTATATTCGAATAAAATTAATGAGATTAGATTGTCAATTTGGTTTATAAAAAAACTATTTTTCCTCAAAGTATTTCTAATACAATAAATTTGTTAAATGGCTTGGTGCGATCTATGTTGGATGGCTTTGTAGCCGAGTGGTCATAGCCTCGAACTCATGGCCAGAATTGTTTCTTTCATGTCTATGGTTAGAGTCCAAATGACGCTAAAATCCCATCGTTGTTGTTGTTGCTATGCCACATGTCTGACGGTGTCAGATTGAGTTTCATGAAATTCATCAAGACATGTACGTCTGTCGTTCAGCCGTAGCTTAGAGCTCAAGCAGGTGACAGTACGATTTGGCTCGTTTCCACCCCAAATTTGAGGGGGAACACCCTGGGGATGGTCAGAAGTCTCTCACCTCTCTTCCCTTTTCACCAACCTCACGAGAGGACTTGCGGCTCGACGGTTATTTAGAAAACCCTCCTACCTCAAAAACACTACACATCTATAAACATTCATGCCTTCTCTAGGATTCGAACTCAGGCCCTTAGACACAGCAGTCAGCTTCGGTTGCCACTATACCAGAGGGGCGACAATCCAATCGTATTGAGACGCATGCTAAAACCGTTAGAGGTTAAAATTTTTAATTGGTTGAGTGTGGGAGTGAGTTGCCAGCTCAGATGTCATGGTCACTTGACTTAGGCTCGAAATTACGAGTTCGAGTTGCTTTAAAGCGCGACGTTTGTAATCAATCAATTAATTTACAGACTTCTTAAGTTCTCAAAGAAGAAAACAAGAGATGACCCTTGACTCATTTCGGTCGGATGCTATGCAGTAAAAATGATTAAACTGAATCTAAATAGGGATGCTTTTGAAGCATTTTTCCATTAATTTTGGGATACAATGATTATTGTTTTCTTCTTACAAAAAGTAAAATATTATTGAAATTGCAGAATAGTGTGTGTGTCTTAACAGTTTTGATAATAAAAATTAAATTTACTCCGTGAATTTTTTTTATTGCTCACATGTATCATATTTGCTTCAAATATTTCACTAACTCGTTCAGGGCCAGGTTCATATATATATAACCACTTCAGAGAACACGGTATCATAAATAACATTGCCCTTTGCCCGTTCTGAGGCCCGTAATCATGCTGCTGTGATCTTAATTTGGAACTTATTGAATTTCGAATGATTACAAACTATAAATTTCGGCGTATTTTATTACAGTGATGATTTTATTATAAATTTTTAAATGCATTTCGTCTTAACAGGAAAAATCTCTTGGTCCTGAACAGGTTAAATCGGATTTTCTTATCACCTTTTTAATGGGTAACGTGTATTAATAGGAAACTAATCATTTTAACTTTCTTTGGCCATCTCTTTTTATATATAGGGAGATTGAAACAGTATTTAATAGAAAATTTTTGTTATGTAGGTATTTTATTTAAAAAATGTTTTTGACACAAGCGTGATTCGTGCTTATAATTGAAAAAAACTAACATGGAATGTGTTTTGCGACAAACATCATGACTGATTGCTGAGTAAAAGTGACTTGGAGCAGAATAATACGTCGTGTTCTGCCACGGTGTAAGATTCTCGTAAGTGATATCAGCATTGATGACAGAAAAATTTTAGGGATGATCGATACCAGCTACATTTTTTTCTCTTGTACTATATTCTTAAAGACCGGTACTTAAATAGCTGTATTTAGGCAGTTGATTTTCTTTTTTTTGTTTGCATGCTTTGATAAACACACTTTGAATTTAAAATGCGGAATGAAAGTGATCGATGCCTGAAACCAGGGCTGCAATTTTAAGCAGGAGAAAAAGAAAATGCGAATCAGTAATTTTGAATTCAGTGACCTTGAAGATAATTTAAGAGTTTTTTCTGAACAACAAAGGATTTACAAAGTGACTTAAAAAAGGGCTGCTCTTGCTACTATACATTGCAAATATCCTCTTGTAAATGGTTCCATGTATACACAAGATGGTTAAGCAGAAGATGCTATTAAAAATGCTAGTGCTGGAGCCTATTCAAGTACTTTTAGTATAGATAGTCATTTACGATCAATAAATTGGAAAGCTGTTCTGAACACAATATTGTGTTTTTTTATCAATTCTCAAACTGTCATTTTGTTTCAAATAAACTCAAGGAATAATGAAAAACAGAAGTTCATTACTGTAGAATGAAGTTAAGTGAACTTGGGAAGTCTAGGGAAAGCATTGCTCTCCAGTGGATTCCCAGTCATTGGGACATTTCTGGAAATGAGCAGGCCGATAGGCTTTCTAAAGCTAGAATTCTCATGTCCCAGCTTGACTCTCCTTTGCCTCTGCGCAACATCAAAAGAATGATTTACAGTAAATTGAAAACTAATAGAGCTTCCTTGTTATGGGTAAAAGGTGGAATGTCTTGTGCAACAAAAGTTTAAAATCATCACTTTTTTTAAAGACTGAGAAATTTTGTTTTTGGTTTAGAAGTAGCCAATAGAACTCCTTATTCGGTCCTTTGAATATTTCTTGCGAGATAACGAGGTAAATTCCGAATGAAGGCTCGTATCGAAAATCGGCCAGCATTTGTGATCGACGGTCGCATTTTCACACCGTCCAGAAAAGGTAAAACAAGACAGTATTGGAGAATAAATTGAAAATCTATTAGTGACACAGTCTTCAGTCAAAGAGGGGTCTCATTTTTTTTGTAAATTTCATCCAAATGGTTTTTTACTTTTATCGAATGAGAGTGAGAGTGAGTGAATATTAATGTGGCTCTGTTTAACTACACGAGGGCTTTTGGCAATGGACCTCGTAATTTTGGACTTTTATCGAATAAATACTGCTTTTATTGATCAACTTCATAAATGATGATAATCAACGTTCTTTTCAAATAAGACGAGATCATTTTAAAGCTGAAAAATCGTATACTTAAAACAGAAAGAAAGCTCGCAATGTCAAGGTTAAGCGTTAATTAGTCTGTAAACTTCCAAAATAAAGTGGGAATTTTTACAAACTAATAAGAAGTTATGGCCGTATTAGAATCTCTTTACAAGTAATATGACTGCGCAGTAAATTCTGTCAAAAGCATTTTCAAAATCAAATTGTGAGATTAGGACTTGAACTAAGTTTCCTATTTCACTTCGACGATTTTTGGCATTCACTTATCATTTATTCTAGGAAATATCTCTGTCGCATTCTCTTTGCTCCGTTTAATGAAAGGAACTAAACTCGAAGTTATAGCTTTCCACAACAATTTTACTTTTCCATCGGGAAAATTTTGCTTAAGCTTTCTGTTGTTGTTGTTTTCTTCCCGCAGGGAAGGAAGGAAAGTTGCCATTGCCTGTGAGACAGGTTGGACTTCTTAACGATAGATGGAGACACCACCTATCTCCATCTCCACAATTTTAGCATGGAACTTACGGGAAGGGAAATATTCTCCAGCCCCATGCACTCATGGTTTCTGCCACAAGACTTTCGGACCCACTGATTTAACGAGCACGTACTCCGTCTATACTCGGTGGTATTTAGTAGAATCCGGCATCGAACCCAGGCCCTTCCACCTGGAGTCCGATGCTCTAACCACTAGGCTACCTACGGCCTAGCTTTGTTCTTTCTTTCTGTTTTGAATGGATAACGCTTCACTGCGTTTAGGTACAGCAGTATATTTGGTGAAGTATTTGAAAATCAGAGAGAAAGTATGTTATCATAATCATGGATCCTCTCGCCAACTCGTCCCTCAGAAAATGCATTGCCATTTTTATAAACCTATCAAATTTTCCGTCGAAACAGATACATTTTGTTAGACAAATTTGTTGCCCCTTAAATGCGAATTTAAGGAGGAATTTCATACAATTCGGGAACAATGGTGATTAGAGATAGGCCTTTTCGAATACAAAAGGCCACAAATATGTTTTCTGTAAATTTATATATGAATTGAGAACGTTCATTCGATTTCTAAACTGTAATAAATAATATTTAAACTCTAACAGGGTAATTATTAAATTAATATAATTCAATCATTAACTCTCTTTCGAGACTTGTTTAAGAAATAAGAATTGAATATACTGATGTTTTGCTCGTAAAGCACATGTTCAAAACTCTAATATTTATTTGAATCCATTCATTTTTATACTTGCGGCTCACGGTAAATGCATTATTTGTCTTATGGGATTTTCTTTGGAAAAGAGTTATTTTGAATTAACATCGTACACTGAAGTCTATGAGATGATTGCAGATCACATCATTTTGATTTACATTTTATTAACGTCACACTCTATGGCAAAGGACCTCATAATTTTCAACCTCGGTCAAGTGAGGAGGGTAACATCTGTGCTGGCACCGCTCCTCTCCAAACTTCCACACCACGTCAACAATAGGATCATGTAATTGTGAATTATGGTCAAATGATGAAATTGATATTTGAACTTTTATTTCACTCTTTTAGTATCCAAATCACATGGCGAATTTGCAGCCAAATTCCAATAAATATGTAGCAGTTTTATCATGCCAATCGACTGATCTTTATTGTGTGTTCGGGACTTGTTCAAGTATGAGGGTATGAGTTTACCAAACAACCATGCAGTGTAGGCAATACTTCCCAAATATGGCTGTTCCTTCTAAAGGATTTTAGGTAATTATCTATATTATATCATTAAATCTACACTTTGGCTCTTATATGCACAGATATATTTTTATAATACCTGATAGTTTTTATCACTGTTTCAAAAATGACAAATTGAAATATTCTTTTGAGTTCCGAGGCGTTTTTAATAGTTTCGGTGAAGATAATCCTGTGTGCACACTAAAGACTAAAATACATTCATAAAGCGTTAGGCACAATACTTTTATTTTTGGATTAAAAAGTATATTTTATTCTCTTTTTCGTGACTTTGCTCTGCCAAATGCATTACATTCTAGCTCCAGCTGTGTAGATGTAGAGCATCACTTAGGCATTGCTTGAATGCTAATGATTTTATTTAGCCTCATACAGTAAAAAATATTCAGTATTGCATTCCAAATACGAGCAGAGTTTGAAGAGTGGAGGGCCAACTCAGGTGCGGTCCTCATCATTTGACCAGATTTCAATTTCCGAGGCTCGTCGACTACAGCTATCATGTTCCTTCGAAGTGCATTGCTAATAAAGTATGCAATCAATCAACCGAATTCAAACAGAATTTTATGAAAATTCGGTACTTAAAAAACAAATCTTTATCGAAATTTATGTTTCTTATTGCTCATAGTGTAGTTTATACTGGATTTCGATGCAATTAACATTAAAACCCTCCTAATATTCCCTATTAGTTTTAAAAATGTTTCTGAAAAATTTATTTTTTGCACGTTTAAAGTATTATTCCTCTTTAAAAAGACTGCGATTTGCATTGATTTCCGTCGTCGTCAATCGGCATGGTGTTATTGTTTTTAACGAAGATAATTTTTACACTACCATTCAAATTGGTGCCTACTTTTTCACCTGTTTCGTGTTTTGACCTACTCCTTCAATCGAAAAAAATTTTGAAAACTGCTATCCAAGGTATTTATATTCCGAACCTGAGAACTTTAACCGACATGGAATTAATTAATTTCCTAACGGAAAGATGGCATGAGACGTAATGCCGGCATTCTCAGTATGTATTTTGTGTCTTTTCCATTTTTTCGTCGTCACAACTAAACAAGTAAAACTTTTGCTTTTACCTAATAAATTTAAAGAACATGGCATGATTTTATGATACATACACACGGTATGTTCACAGAAAGCTGTATAATAACTTTTTCGTTTTTATTTGAGAAAAATGCTTAAAAATTGGATCAACGAATAAGAACATTTGACAAAGACAAAACCTGAATAAAGACATTACGATCTCACCTATTATTATCGCATGCACAGAGAACTGCCCTTTCGAATCACTTTCTCATTTTCACGCGTGTCATCCTGAGACTTAGAAAAACCAGGAACTAATGATTCCACTCGTGTAAATATTCCCACGATCAGAGAAACACATTTTTGCTTCTTTTTATTTGATGTGGAAGAACTCTGCAAAAAATCTCGACTTAATTCTTGCGCGAAATGAAGGCTGTCGGGGTAAAGGCCTGCTGACACGCTAAATGAAAATCCTGAAGGATTGTTTTCTGTCTGAATACGTAATACAGAAGAGCTCTTAAGCGCGACGCATAATTACTTCCCGTGGCTTCAATGAAAAATCAATCATCACTGTATAAAATCAATTTGTCGGGCTGTGATTGGAATCCAGTTTACGTGATCAAGCTCAAGTTCAAAGCCGTGATTATTCGGAACAAAAATAATTACTCTTATTTTTTTGTGTTCGGATTAAATTATCAATAATGACTTGTATATCCCACAGGATTTCCCCATGAATATAAATAAATTATAGATTAAGATTCTGAAATAAAAATTATGAAGGGAATTGATAAGGTGTTTTTTTAATTCTAAGGTTATGGTGAGGCCAATAAAACTTTAGATGTTATTTTATATAGTTACAAATATATATACACTCCTCAGTAGTTAAATTACAACACCAAGAGATAATGTACGCGGCATCATGCAGATTTCTGGAGCGATAGTGGAGTTATAGATATGTAAATGATTAAATTTGCCACGCATCTGATCACGTGGTATTCATATTCGGGCTATTCCCCTTATCATAAACAGCATCTGAGGTTTTGCGTAGCATTTGCGACTATCGAAGAAGCGAAGGAAAGGCCTGTGAGACGTCGGCGAGCTCAATACCATCAGTTATACGACCGGGGAACGTGAACATATTATCCAACATGAACAGGTTTGTCGCTGCACACAATAGCCCCTACGTCTTGAGCACAACTTGAGTACCATCCAACCTTGTGTCATACGATGGAATCAAGAAGGCTTACGTGGGTGCCGAAGAGAAAGTGGTGCTCAGAGGTGCACGTCAGAGCGCACCTCTGACCGGCATATTCTCCATCTCAAGCCGGTTACTTACAGGAGCAGGTGGATCTGTGTCCACCGGTAGAGCACAAAATTTTTTTCAAGAGGGCGGGGGGTCACGTTTGAAAGTCCCCCAACTTGTATCATACTTCAAGACAATACCAATTGATTCTTCTGATTTTGTCAACAAAAAAACAGTAAAAAACAAATAATTAATTAGCATTAATTAATAAAATAAATTGTTAATTGCAAGTAATTAAATTTTACGTTATATGTATGTAGGATTGTCATCAATCGAAAAAAAAACTGAAGGGTTTTTGGGGGGGGACCCCTTGGACCCCCCTTGAGTGCTCCACTGCCACCCAAACCATACGCAACACATTGGATGAAGTACCAACAACAGGGATAACGTTGACCGCTCAACATAGGGCTAGAGTATACAATCTGTTAGACGACATCTGGATGCTTTTACCCGAGGTCGAATCATTGGGAAGTTGGAAGAAGGTCGTAGTGTGACAAGTGTGGCTGCAGAGTTCGGAATTGCTCACAGCATCGTTTCACGACTTTGGAGACAATTTCAAACTACAGGAACAGCTATGCGGGGGTTCAGTAGTGGTCGTCCACGAGGAACCACACCCGCAGATGACCGGTATATTGCCTTACAGGCCAGAAGAAACAGGCGGCAGACAGCGGGAGAAATCGCTAGACACACGACACAGGCGACTGGACGACCGATATCGCGTTTTACCGTGGCCAGAAGACTGCATGGTGGTGGTCTGTTTGTGCGACGCTCTGTACGGTGTATACCTCTAACACCTGCCCATCGGAGAAGGCGTTCTCTGTGGGGCCGGGAACACCGGAATTGGAGAGACAATGAATGGGGACGAGTACTCTTTACAGATGAGAGCAGATTCAGTCTGAGTAGCGATTCTCATCACATACTCATCTGGAGAGAGCGGGGAAGCCGCAATCATGCCTCGAACATCATTGAAAGGGACAGGTATGGAGGTGGCGGTGTTCTTGTTTGGGGAGGCATCATGCTTGGTAGTCGTACAGACCTTCACATCTTCGACGCAGGTTCAGTCAACGGGACCCGTTATTGTAACGAGATTCTTCTTCCATATGTGCGTCTTTTTAGAGGCGCTATGGGTCCGCAGTTCCTTTTCATGGACGACAATGCACCATGTCATCGCACAGTAGCTGCCGAACAGCTCTTAGAGAGTGAGGATATTGAACGTATGGATTGGCCGGCACGATCTCCGGATCTCAATGCCATCGAGCATGTATGGGATTTTCTAGGCAGACGCTTGGCAGCTCGTACCTTACCACCAGTAACGATTCCGGAGCTTCGATTGGCGTTGCAAGACGAATGGGCAGCAATGCCTCAACAACTCATTGACACCCTCATTCTCAGCATGGGCAGACGCTGTGAAACCTGCCTAGCAGTCAGGGGAGATCATATCCCCTACTAAAGACCGGATATTTCTTACTGGACACCCATCACAGGGATGTTTTGGCCTTCAGTCGCATTACGCTCCATGCTACTTTTTCAATAAAGCTTCTTTTTATCCCTCTGATTTCTCTTTTAGTAAGTGTTGCTTACATTACTCATGTCCTTACATATTGGGGATCTTACGGTATTAAATGTGTTGATTTGGAATGCTTTTGTACAAAGTTATATTGAAAAAACCATCTCGTCCTTAATTTTTGCACACCAGTGTATATCTCTGCGAAATGCAACATTTAGTTGTGAACTTTGAAAACATTTGAAAATTACGCTGTCCATTGACAATACTCCCCATGTTCCTTCGAAATGTGACGTTAAAAACAGTCATTCAATAAATTGAGAGTATTTTTCTTTTTGCGGCGTTTTCGAAGCATTTTTGAAGTCCTTCCCTTTCTTTATTTGCAGCACCGTGGGAGCTAAAGTCAGTGGGAGTGTATTAATGTGAGCTTATATATAAATCTGTAATTGAATAACGAAGATGGATATTTTCTCTGGAGATTCAACACTTTACTCGATAGTTCCTGAGGCAGAATTACAGAAGGATATGTAACAAAAGTTTAAAATTTTACTTACATCAACTTCAGTGAGTTTGGTTAAGGCGTAAAATAATTTGTTGAAAATAATTTTTTGCCTAAGCACTCTTTAGGAAGTGTTTTTTCAAAATAACACTTAAATATTTACTTATAATTAACAGTAATATCTTATAGAGAATTTTTCCACAAATGAGTTCCATGGTACGTTCAATTTAGTTAGTTGGAAAAATAAATAGTGCCGAGTCATCTGCCTAGTTATCAAATAAATCGTTAAGATGTTGCTCATTTTTTAAGTTTAATATAAATCATCTTAGATTTAATGTAGGTTTTTGTTTTAATGAGGATGGTTTGTTGCTATGGAAGTTGTATCTCAAGAAAGATTGTTTGAAGTGCTCTCCTACCCAACTACCATATTTTAATCACAGTATTACACCTATTTTTTGTAATTGAGTACATGGCTTGACCACTAATGTGGAAACCTTGGACTAACAATGAATGCTTGGAAACCTACATAACTGTCCCCTAAACGGGTTTTATTCTTTTATTATATAAAATAAATTCAATTCATAGTCACCGAAAAGCCTCTTTTACTTTGTTTATTAAACTCGGATGCGTATAGCCTTTTTCTATATATTTTTACAATTAAAAAAGTGTTATATACACATCAGATAAAATTAAACGGGAGAATGTTTTGTGTATGTGTATGCTCTGTAAGTAAAATGAGGATGATTTTATCGATATTTTTGGAAAAGAAACTTTCTAATGGAAATATTAGATAGAAAAATTCTAATCTTACAAATTCTAATAGAAAAATTTATTGGCATAATGTGATAAATTCAGAGACTCGGTTTGCGTGGTGTGGAAATTTGGAGAATGGAATGCTAACTCAGGTGTTGCTTTCATTATTTTATCGAAGTTCAAGACGATGAGGTCCGCTGCCAATAGCCATCGTATTGCTTCGCAGTGCCACATTTCTACGCAATCAATCCTTCAAGGAATCCATTTTCTAAGAAAAACATATATGTGGATTAATGATGAATGCATTACGTGTGCTTTGGTTGGATTTCAAGGTTTTGTTAGAGGCATTGAGGATCGAAATATGAATTCTTTAATGGAAATACAAGAGTTCTAAAGCAATGAGAATTAAAATCAACCAAGTAGCACAAATCGATCCAAAATGGGTAAAAAATTAACCAAACAGATTTCGTTACTTATTTTCTTCTAGTTCATAGAAAATTAAACAATAAAAATAAATGAAAAGATTTAACTGACTTAAAATAGAAAATCAACTTGAATATAAAATTACAAATCATTTGATAAATTTCTGTGTTTGATGAAATAGCTTTCATACTCTTTTTGTGCCTGAGTTTTAACGATTCTATTTTCTATAACATATTTTTGATATGATGTCTAATTTGATTGTAAAACAGATTGAACGCAGAAAATAGTTCAGCGCCTTTTTATCAGTCGGGAAATGATCTCGTGGAGTTAATTTTAGGAGATGCATCACTCATAACATAAAAAACAATTTGAACCAATAAAGTTCAGTACACGAACAGTTTTCAACATGCAAACAGGGAAAATTATTAAAAATACAAAATGCTTCATGGATTTTGTAAGTAGTTTATAAAATAAATTAAAAATGTGTTAAAACGGAGTTTGAGTAATGTTTAGCAATCTTTTCAAAGAAAATAGCGAAAAAAAATATACAATAAAAAAATAATACATCTGTCAGTACATCCTCACTGCGAAAAAAAAAAACGGAACTTAATAAAAAAAAATTAACAGCCTTTATTTAAAACTGCAAAAAATTACTTCTAATGCATATTTTCTAAAAAGAAATCGCATAATTTACTTTATTTTATTAAACATCCAGCGTTAAGATATTTGCGTTTTTCAATATTACAATTTCAGGAACTAAAAGACTGCAAATTAAAAAAAAAAGGGAAGGTAATCAATAAAGTTTATGAGTAAAACTATTCCAATTTTCAATTATCATCATGGTCAATATTTATTTAACAAAAAAACTGCAAGCAAATGAATTAACGTTTGCAAAAAAAAAACAAAAAAAAACGGCAGAAACGTTCCAGGATAACTCATTCAAAAACTAAACAAACACCAAAGTGAAAAAACAAATGAACGTTACAATTTTCTTGGAGACAGCTTGTAATATCAAGAGTTCGTAGAAAAGAGATCTTGAGTGAGTATTCTGAGAAAATAAATAATAAACTTCTCTGATAACAAATATCATGAACAACTTATTATGTATCTTTTTCAGAAACGAAAAAAGTCCACTCATCCTTTTTTCTATCTGAGGGCGGAAGATACTCACT
This sequence comes from Trichonephila clavata, assembly GCA_019973975.1. Lineage (NCBI taxonomy): Eukaryota > Metazoa > Arthropoda > Arachnida > Araneae > Nephilidae > Trichonephila > Trichonephila clavata. The sequence goes on from BMAO01030301.1 coordinate 1,210,186, forward strand.
ATTTGCAAAATTGTTTTGAAATGTAAAAATTCCATTAGAAATTTGTTTTAGTCTGTTTCCCCGAAAATATAAATTAAACTCTTTTCTCAACATTCTTCTCCATGGGACTCAAAACAAGGGGGGGGATGAGCACTTCCTATTTGCGTTCCTTGTCTCGCGAATGATAGGCCCCAAGTAATCAGGTTCTTGTTTTGACACAGGATCTTCCCTTACGAGAAACAACGTCTTCATTTATTTTCAGTTCCTTCTAAAAAAATTCCCGAAAACTTCTCCCAGTAATGTAAATATTTCATAGTTACGTTCGTTAACCCATCCATTGGTTGATCATTCGAAGGTTGCCAACCTTCCTCCCGATTTCTTGGATAGAAGATGCCCGCATTTCACTTCAAATTGTTTGAATAAAACGGATTTATTTATTCTATAACTTAATAAGGTAGACGAACTACAAACATGCAAATTATTTTGAAACATCTAATCATCATATACTTAAATTAAATAATTTACATAGATTATTTTTAGTTTCATATTAAAATTATTCAACTTCTAGTAGTGGAACGAAAAAAATAAAAAATCGAAGAAGTGTTTTGCTTATCGTTTTTGATTGCTTTCCTTATTGTTTTTTATGTTCCATTTTAATTCGCCATTTTCGGCAAGAGTGCAAAGCTTAATTTTTTTCAATTCATGTTTATAATCCAA